>CM076577.1:973533871-973889256 GCA_034641835.2 Pinus albicaulis | reverse complement strand
TTTTAAAATTTAAGCTTTAAAATGTTTTTATTTTTTAAATTTATTTTTTTTCATAAAGTTTTGGTTTTTTTTTAATGTTTGAATTAAAAAATTAAAAAATGTTATTTCTATTTTTTAAAATGTCAAAAATGTGACACAATTTTTTCTTTTTGTTATTCCAGCATCAACTTGTTTTGTTTTGAGGGTGTTTTTTCATTCTTTTTTTCAAGAAACAATTTTGTTTTTAGCATAATTTTATAAAATGTTGAAATTTGACCTTCAAAAAAAACCAAGTGCGTTCTGGAATACACTTTTTTTGTTTTTGGGGTGTTTTTTCATGTTTTTTGAGTCTTTTTGAGTTAGAGTTCCCGTTTTGAGGCCAGGTTAGCTATTTCATTGGTAACAGTGTTAACTATCTACTGTTTTCGTAGCGCAGAACTTTACCTTTGAAAACTTCACTTGGAACCTTCATTTTTCTGTGTTTTTCCATTTGATCTTCACTTGTGATCTTTATAGATTCTTCAGCAGCATTAAGGTTTAAAAAACAAGCCCTTTCACCCTTTGAAACCTTGCAAAATTTTTCAAACTGAATCCTACAGCAGTTTCGTAGCGCGCTACGAAATTGCTATGTCTATCTTTTAACGGATTTTTCCAAAATTTTAAGTTTCAAACCTTTACTGCCATCCTTCCAGTTATATATAAGCTCTCATAATCAACAAAAATCAACTCTAAACTGCTTTCAGAAATGAAATATTTCCACATAACCCCAAAAATGTGTTAGGAGATGTTACTTACTGTTTACATTCATTTTTTGTTGTGGTTGATCTTCAGGCTTTGCTAGCTGTATTTCAAGATCTTCAACTTGCCTTTTAAACCTTCTATTATTAGCTCTTAGTTTAATATTAACCATCCTTATGAACTTTTCTTCCTTGATTGCAAGGACAGTCCATATGTAGAATTCATCCTCACTGCTGATTGACTCAATGTTTGAAACCTTTTCTAGCTCCCATAGACCTTTCAACCTCTCAAATTTTGACCTTTCTACAGCATGCATGTTGAGCATTGGAAAAGGTATGAATTTTCCATGTATTTCTTTATCTTTCTCCTTTAATCATAACTCCTTTATATTCTAGAATGGTAATATACTGAAGAATTATAATAGAATTAAGGAGATTACTAATTGTTTCAAATTGAATAAAGATTGTCTTTTCTTATATGAAGAAAATAGATGAAGTGGGAAGCCACCATTCGAGAGGAAAAGACAAAGCAGAAATAACTGTTGTCCCTTCAGCAAAAGGCAATATCTAGACAATAAGGTCAAGATTGGAGCGCACAGTCAAAGAAAAGAAAGGAACAATGCGGCATCAACACAAGAAGACGAAATGATAGCTGAAGATAGAAGATAGAGCGAATCCCTCAGGATCTCTCGATCCTGAGGGATCGCTGATCAAATCTTATCTATATTTCTTGTTTCATCCATTGGCTATTATAAAAGGATAGTGCTTGTAGAAATTGACACAATGTATTATGATTATTGAGATTTCCTGTTGTATTTTCACGATTTCTCATCAACTCTCGTTGGTTAAAACAGAGTGCAATTGCTTGTAAACTCTGTTACATATGATTAATATATAATCTGGTTGTTGTTCCATTATTTGATACTGGAGTAGTTCAGTGGTGCTTCACTAGCGGCTAAGGGCCCGACCCTGGTGGATCCACTTGCTATCTGTACCATTACTTTCCAATTCCAGTCGTGTGCTGGTTTGCTTTAGTTCTCATTTCCTTTAAATCACATTGCTTCACATTTTCCATATTTTATAGCTTACTGTTTCAACTTTTTATGAAATCAGTTTGTTGCATCAGTTGTGAGTGAATTGCGTTGCTATTCCTTCCCAACATAACAAGATTATTTATTCCTCTGTAATTTTTATTGTTATGCTTCTCAGATATAAAGCTTCGATGTTTAGAATTTGCTGTTCATTTCCATTAAATAGCTTTGCTGTTCATTTCTGACTAGCTTTACTGTTTATTCCTTTCCTGTAAGTATTTGGTTTTCTTTAGAATGTTATTGCAAAGAGCATGTTTATTCTATTTCCATTAGAAACATTATTGATTCAACTCAGTTGCCACTTCCAATTAGTTGCTTTATTGTGGAGTGTAAGATCATCAATTGTAAAGGACATTGGCTATTACTGTTTAAGTTCTCAGATTGAGGATCTTGTTTATGCTTGATTTCATTTACATCAGTTGACAGACGAAAGAGTTATTACTACTGCATCCTTGACTGATGATTTCTGAGTGAGTGATTGGATTTTAGAGCATTAAGTTTCATGTTATTGCAATTAGATTTCATTTTCAAGCATCTGTTTACTCTTGTTTTTGAAACATTGTACTGCAAATTGGAGAGAATTACTCTTAGATTACATTTCCACCTCAGACTGAGTACACTTTTGAGATAAAAATTCATACCTGGATTGATAATTAATGTAGGATAAATAGGAGTTAAAAAGACACCTTTTATACCTCAACATTTTTGGCACCATTGCCGAGGAGAGTGTAGCTATTTAGAAAGAGTGATGTATATTTGATTTTCTCTGCTAAGGAAGAACTGGGTATTAAAAACGGAAGTTAAGAACCTGTGTAACGAATGAGGAACATGCTCATTCATTTGCCCGCTTCATAGCAGAACTGCGTAGAAGTTTAACGTAGGAATGAATGCTTGCATTTTTTTTGAATGACTAGAAAATATACAAAAAAAAAAAATCCTCCCAGACATGACAAACATAAGGGACCGGTGACCCTTGGGTGAACAACCTTTATCGACAATATCATTAAGAAAGCTGAATCTCAGCCATCAGTAGGCCCTAGAAAAATTTCTTCTAGACAACCTACTAGCTCCCTTCAGGCCACAGAATCACCATCTGTAGCTTTTGCTGAGGTGCATAGCCAAAGAGAAGAGACTGAGCAAGATTCTCAAGAAGTTGAGAATTCTCGCCCAATTTCTTTACAAGAAGGGAACTCTAGTAATCTCCGCGAAGGAGGAGGAGAAATAGGGGAAATAGAAGAACCAAGATCCCCTCTTGAATTAATCCAAACACTAAGCAGCCCAGATAAGGGAAGTGTTGTCAAAATCATCCAAAACAAAGCTGAAGAACCTGAAGAAATAAAATCCCCTCAGATAATAGTTCAACAAGGGACACTCATTATCCCAGACCAAGGAAGTGTTGTTAAGGTCATCCCTACTCCTTCTAATCATCCTAGGAATAATTCCCTAGAAATCCCAGAAGGATATTGGCACATATTTGATCAAATGGCCCAGAACCAGCAACCACCCCAAACTTCCACACTACAATATCCCATTGTGGACACTACAGTTAATGCACCTATGAAGGCCATTCCTCTCCAGCATATTCCTACATTCAATGGATTAACATCGGAAGATCCAGATGCATTTATGTTTGAATTCGATGTATTATGCAGGGGGTATGACTATACCACCGATCCCCAAAAGCTAAAATTATTCCCCTCCACATTAAAAGGAGCAGCTCTACAATGGTTTATGGGGTTAGGTGGAGGTGTTATAAATGACTGGGATCATATGAAAGTTGCTTTTCTAAAGAAATATCAGGATTATTGTAGGTCCAGGGAATTAAAGGATGAAATATTTCAGATGACAACAAAACTTAATGAAACATTGGAGGAATATGTAGAACGCTTTCAATACAACCTCCAGAGATCACCTTATGCATCTTTACCCTTACCTGATAATGTGTTAAAAACTACATTAATTAAAGGGATGAAGGAACAATGGGTTGAGACATTAAACATCATGGGAAAAGGTGACATATATCAAGAAAACTTTGCTGACATTATTGATTTATGTATCAGGATTTTGAGAGGCGGCACAAGACTAAAACTAGCAGAACGTGACATGATCACAAGGGATAGCAAGACCTCCGGTGGAGGTATAACCCGCACAGAATTGGCAATATACTAGAAGATTTCAAAACTGATATTCTAGGGACTCTGACAATGCAGCTTGATATCATGCAAGCCAAACAAAAGCAAGCAGAAGCAGAAAAAAATTTGGCAATATTCTGCCCTAGATGTAGAAAGAAACATAGCCATAAAGAGTGCCAGCTGGATACAGTCCAAGTCTGTGCCATCTGCACGAAATATCACTCCACAGAAAGTTGCCCCTCACTCCCGGGATTGAAATCAGTCTACAAAGAAGTAGAAGAAGAAACAAAAATGGTATACCTACTCAATCAGCGTCGTCAATGGTAGCCACGACAAACAGGTATGCTCATTGATCCATCCTCTTCTTTTCAGTCTCCTCAGTATAATGCTCATCAATATAATGGAATGTGGAAAAATCAGCCACCCTTCCCCAGTTGGTCACAGCAGCCATTTCCTACACCACCATGGCCAAATCAAACAAATCAAACCAATTGGCCAAAATTTCCTTACTGTCCACCATTTTAGCAAAATAATACATATCCAACAAAATGGTCCCCCTCCACCTCGCAGAGTTAGACCCGGTAGTCGAACTAGCAAAGATCTATGAATCAACCAGCTGGAACGATTCCTCTCCCTCCACCTACACTACCAGCACCATATACATTGCAACAAAATCCCCATACCAACTTAAGACCGCAAATCCCAGCCCAACCCAACCCGAACCCTAATAATAGGCCGGTTCAATCTATTCAAATAATCGAAGCACCAGAACTAGAAACCGAGTTAAGGGAGTGCAAAGACCTTCAAACTAAGGTCTGGGCGCATAATAGAATCAGAGGGAGACAGAAATGTTCAAGTTGAAAATCCGTTACCTTCAGAACAAACATTGCAAAAGGAGAACGAGGTTAGAAAATAAACTCATGAGCAAGCAACCACCTCTTCTCCACCATTCCCAGAACGACTAATCATACCTCGTCCAATAGAACATCCTGATTTTGATCTTTTGGGAGAACTGAAAAATTTGTGTATAAAAATCCCACTCCTCCAAGCTATCCAAGATATTCCCATTTATGCAAAGACCATCAAAGAACTATGTATAAGAAAGCCAAAGAGGAGAACAACAACTAACCCAACCGTCCAAGTAGTCGGCACTCTATTTGACTTACTATCAGGAAGAGAAGCACCTGTAAAGTATGAGGACCTAGGAAATCCTATAGTTACAGTGCAAATCAATGGACAATCATTTCCAAATGCCTTAGTTGATTTGGGAACTGCAATCAATATCCTAACAACCACCACTTGTCAAAAACTTGGCATTACATCATTAGATCCAACAACAACCTTATTGGAATTGGCTGACCGATCGGTAGTCAAGCCAGAAGGCACACTACATGATGTAATGGTATCTATAGACTTCTGGGAATACCCTGCGGACTTCCTGATTATTAACCCCAAAAATCGGCTAGATGGACACCCTTTAATCTTAGGTAGACCTTGGCTGGAAACTGCGGATGCTTACATTGGCTGCCGACAAGGTAGTGTGACTATAACTGGAGGGAGTTATGTCAAGAATTTAGCCTTATACCCTCCAGCCCAGCCAAGCCTAACAATAATAAAAACAAAGAAACAACCTGTATCATACCTCATAGAAAACATTAGATCACCATTAACCATAGAAGAAGCCCTCGACTTTAAAGACCAAACAGAGGATGACATCAGTAACAGTTTCATTAACCAACCAAAAACCAGATCCCATTTGCAATGTCACATGATCAAGGCAGCATTTGATAATGAAGAATAAGAAGATCCCCTAAAAGACATTCAAGATCAATCAATACCTACCACTTCTGTTTACAATAGCAAAACTATAGAAATTGATCTAGGAAAAACTCTTAACATTAACAAAAATCTGACTGTTGAACAAGAAGAGAAGATGGTCCAACTACTGAAAAAATATAAGGGAGCTTTTGCATGGGATTACCCAGACATGAAAGGAATTGATCCCCAGTTATGTACACACCACATTTATACAGAAAAATATGCTAGACCTATTCACCAACCCCAACGAAGATTAAACCCTCATCTTAAGGATATTGTGAAAGCTGAATTACAAAAACTTTTGGATGTAAACTTTATTTATCCAATATCTGATAGCAAGTGGGTCTCTCCACTAGTAGTGGTGCCAAAGAAGAATGGAAAGTGGACGATATGTGTAGACTACAGAGAACTAAACAAAGCAACCTATAAAGACCACTTTCCCATTCTTTTCATTGATTAGGTATTATATACAATAGTAGGAAAGAAATTCTTTTCTTTCTTAGATGGCTTCAGTGGATACAATCAGATTCATATTGCCCCTGAAGACCAAGACAAGACTACTCTTACCTTTCCTTAGGGAACATTTGCTTATAGATTTTTACCCTTTGGTCTATGCAATGCCCCTACCACATTTCAGAGGGCCATTCTCAGCATCTTTTCAGATTTAATAAATGAAGGGCTCAAAGTATATATGGATGATTTCACACCTTATGGAGATGATTTTGAGCCAGCATTAGAAACATTGGAAAAGGTGTTGCAAAGGTGTATTGCCACCAGGATCTACTTAAGCCATGAGAAGTGTCACATGATGATGACCGAGGGACTCATCTTGGGTCATTATATCTCAGCAGCTGAAATACAGGTAGATCTAGCTAAAATTCAGATAATTTTGTTAATACCTACTCCTACCACACAAACAGAGGTACGTAGCTTTCTAGGATTTTCTGGTTATTATAGAAGATTCATAGAGCATTATTCTCAAATAGCTGCACCTCTATACGCACTAACATGGAATGTTGATTTTATTTGGACAGATAAATGTGACCATGCTTTTGAGGATCTGAAAAAGCTTGTATCAATAGCCCCAGTGCTAAGGGGCCCAAATTGGGATTTTCCATTCCAAATTTCATCTAATGCCTCAGACACAGCTATCTAAGCAGTCCTTGGGCAGGAAGAAGATAAAAAACCATATGCAATTTATTATATTAGCAAGAATCTATCTCCTGCTGAATTAAACTATACTATGACTGAGAAAGAATTTTCAGCTGTAATACATGTTGTAAATAAATTTAGACATTATATAACTGGGTATCCTGTAGTTTTATATACAAATCACTCTGCCATAAAATTTTTAGCAAATAAACCTGTTAGAAATGGTAGAGTAACAAGATGGTTGATTCTATTACAAGAATTTGACATCACAACAAAGGACCGACCTGGAAAAGAGAATCCTGTAGCTGATTTTCTCTCACGAATGCCAAAACCAATGGACGTAGCAGCAGTCGAAGATCAGTTTCTAGATGAACATTTATTTTTTGTTACTGCCAGAACCCCATGGTATGCTGATGTTGCAAATTATTTAGCAGTAGGTAAATTACCTAAGCATCTAACGCCCAATGAACGAAAACAGATAGTACAACGCAGTACCCAATTCTCTTGGATTGGGGGCTACCTATTTCATACAGGAGAAGATATGCACATCAAAATATGCATCCGAGAAGACGAAATATTTGACATCCTGAAAGCATGCCACGACGGGCCATGTGGCGGACATTTCGCAGATCGAAGGACTGGTCACAAGGTTTTACAAACATGCTATTACTGACCTACAATTTTTAAAGATGCTAAAAAGCTTGTACAAGCCTGTGATAGTTGCCAAAGGGCAGGACGCCCTGGACAGTCCGATGAAATGCATTTGAATCCAAAGTTAGTAATCGAACCATTTGAGCGCTAGGCGCTCAATTTTTTTGGTCCTATTAACCCACCATCAAATCAGAAAACATACATACTAGTTGCAACAGAGTATGTTACTAAATGAGTTGAAGTAGAGGCACTTCCAAGAGCTACAGAGGACTCTATAATATAGTTCCTTTTCCAAATATCTGTGCGATATGGCCTCCCAAGGGACATAATTACAGATGGAGGACCGCAATTTGTAGGTAATAAAATCGCTGCAACATTAAAAAATTACCACATTCAGCACAAAATTACAACCCCATACCATCCACAAGCAAATGGCCAAGTAGAGAGCATGAATAAGGTGATAGAAGCAATACTTACAAAAACAGTTGCATCACACAGACGTGACTGGGCTTCAAGATTGCCGGAAGCTTTGTGGGCATACCGAACAACATGGATAAATACAATTGGGTATTCACCATGTCAATTAGTATTTGGTAAAGAACCCCTCTTTCCAATAGAATTTGAAATTCAAACATTAAGAACAACCCAGGAGGTGGGTTTGAATTTAAATGAGGCCCAGGTCAGCAGATTACAGCAAATCAACGAGTTAGATGAAATTAGGCTCTCCGCCCTCCAGCACACTGCATTGATTCAACAACAGAGAGCAAAATGGCACGATGCCCTCATTAAAAAGAAAATCTTCCACGAAGGAGATTGGGTGCTCCTATATGACTCCAGGTTTCAGGATTTCCCCAGAAAACTCCAGACACGATGGCTTGGACCTTGTGAGATACAGAAAGTGCATGACAATGGCACCATTACATTAACTACCATTGATGGATCTGGACATTCTTTCAAAGTAAACGGTCATCGAGTACGACTTTACCACAAACCGCTTAATCGGGAATCCTTTTACCAGCAATTACGGGGAGATTCTACTATGCATATTCTTGTTGAGGAAGATAACTCCTCCTTAGCATTCATTCACTGAACAATTACTTTATTTCTGAAATTTGTACATAAGCTTTTCTTTTAATTTTCCTTGTATGAACTGTTTTTTGTACAGATTTTATTTTTCGTGTTGTTCTTCTTAAGGAACAGCAGCCATTCCTCTTAACAAGGAACAACAATCTTGTGCACCTTTATTTTTTGTGTTGTTCCTCTTAAGGAACAGCAGTCGTTCCTCTTAAGGAACATCACGTCTACGTGTTCATCTTTTTGCTGTTCCTTTTTAAAAGGAACAACATTTCCGCCGATTGTTTTTGATGTTCCTTTTAAAAGGAACAACATTTCCGTCGATTATTTTTGCTGTTCCTTTTTAAAAGGAACAACATTTCCGCCGATTTTTTTTGCTGTCCCTTTTAAAAAGGAACAGCAGTTCCACTAATTTTTTTTGCTGTTCCTTTTAAAAGGAACAACATTTCCACCGATTGTTTTTGTTATTCCTTTTAAAAGGAGCAACATTTCCGCCAATTGTCTTTGTTGTTCCCTTTAAAAGGAACAGCCCCTTTGCCATTATTTTTCACTTTCTGCTGTTCCTTCTAAGGAACAGCAGTTTCGATTTGGAGTGTTTTTTTAAGTTGTTCCGCCAAAGGATCAGCATTTGTTGTTTGTTTTATCTATTGTTCCACTTAAGGAACAGTTGTTGTTCCTCTTAAAGGAAGAACAGCTTGTGTGTTTTTATTTTTTGCTATTCCTCTTAAAGGAACCACAGTTTTGCGTGCAGATGTTCTTTTTGTTGTTCCTCTTAAGGAACAACAGCTGTTCCGTCTAAGGAACAACAACTGTTTCGTCTAAGGAACAACACTTTTTGAGTGCATTTTTCTTTTTTTTAGAACAACATTTTGAGAATTTTTGTGAATTCTTCATGAACCTTTTAAGGAAAATATACAAATTTATGCAAGGACACAAAAATTAGAGGTTACTGGAATCAGCATATCAAGGAGAAATTGTAATCTTTAAAGAAATTGTTGTGTATTGATAAGAAAAAAAGGAAAGGACACAACTATCTATATCACTTTGTTGTCTTTATTTTCACTAAAACTAATTTGACTAATTATTTTTATCATGTTGGTTCTTCCCTAATCCTCATAATTCTCTTTGACTTTTATTATTCAATAAGAATAAGGGCATATTTTCTTCTATTGAGATATTCAGACTTCTTCCACCATCCCTACTCTTAAGGAGTGTTGAGCCATCCTTTATACATAAATAGGCAAGTGCTATATAAAAGAAAAAGAAAAGAAAAAATATATCTATATGATTACTAACAAGTCTATGATATGTCAGATGGAGGATAGGGGGTCTCATCACAAGCCAGCCTACCATGATCATAAGGAAGTAGTGAAGTGACATTCCCATTATGGCCACCACACCAGGGATATGATCCAATGGGCAACTCAGAAAAATAAAAAGTCCTTGGCACAGGAGGTCTCATCACGAGCCGTCCTGCCCACCTTTCACTCCTTCCTGGTGAATGGCATTGTGATTCATCTGGTTCCCAAGCCAGCACAATGGCCTCCATCATGACATCACAAAGCACTTTCCTAGGCATAGATAAAGGATTATGGTTCCAAGGGTGAAAAAGAAACTTTGTCAAGGTTATAGACACCTGTGGGCAACAGATCTCTGCTGATGGCATTGAAATCATATTTTTCACAAATCAATAGCAATTATAAACTCTTTTCTTATAAATTTATCTTAATTTCAAATGATATTATGCTCCTAAACCCCTTTGTTGAACCTCTTATACATGAAATATCGTTTATAAATCATTCATAATGGTTTAAGTGGATAATGAACGCATAAGCACTTTTATTCACGTCAGCTATCCTTTTCCCTATTTCTGAATCATTGCATAGCATTTCCATATCTATTCATGATTTCATCATATGCCTCGATTTTAGTAATTCAATAATTTTTTATCATGTCATGAATATGTAAAACTGTTGTCCAGTACGCTGCTCCTCCATCTGACGGTCGAGGGTGACCTATCATATTTCAGGGGGATGCAGGTGACTTCCAAAATATTCCTACATATGAGTCAATTCCCTATTTTAATCAGATCCCAGAAATAGCAAGTTTTAACTGTATTTTCCGATATGCATGAGGTGTTGTTCCATTTCCATTTCTGTGTATTATTGTGAAACATTAATAGTGTGCAGGGCTTAGACGAAATGGGAGGGCGAGCAGTGCATAGTGAACCTCAAGTACTAACAGTTTCCAACGTTGCACGAGAAATTTTAGAGACAGCAGGGTGAATTACCTACCTTACATGACTGTAGCAGCCCCATGAAACTGTGGCCATCGAATTTTTGCAGAACTTGTAGCAGGACAATTCCATAGTAAGAGGAAGGCAAATAATAGTGACAGATGCAGTAATTGCTAAGGTCTCTGGTCTACCAGCAGTTGGACCTGTATGGACCCATAAAAAATTGAGACTTCAAGAGGCCATGAACATCTTTAGCGACGAATGAAAAACCCTGACTGCCAAAGGAAAATGGGTCCAACCGAAAAATCTGGGGGATCCATGGGCAGACAGGGCATATTTTTGAAGTTTTAGCTACAAATCATGGTTTTAGACCACTTAATGAAAAACCCTCTCCAACCTATTCTCTAACTGCTTTACATGTAAACTATGGTTTTCATGAGGACATGAAAAAGGGTAAGCAGGGTGCTGTGTTGAGCATTGGAAAAGGTATGAATTTGCCATGCATTTCTTTATCTTTTTCCTTTAATCATAACTCCTTTATATTCTAGAATGGTAATATATTGAAGAATTATAATAGAATTAAGGAGATTAGTGATTGTTGCAAATTGATTAAAGATTGTCTTTTCTTATATGCAGAAAATAGATTAAGTGGGAAGCCACCATTCGGGAGAAAAAGAAAAAGCAGAAATAAATGTTGTCCCTTCAGCAAAAGGCCATATCCAAACAAGAAGGTCAAGATCGGAGCGCACAGTCAAAGAAAAGAAAGGAACAGCGCGGCATCAGCGCAAGAAGACAAAACGATAACTGAAGATAGAAGATAGAGCGAATCCCTCAGGATCTCTCGATCCTGAAGGATCGTTGCTCAAAGCTTATCTGTATTTCTTGTTTCGTCCGCTGGCTGTTATAAAAGGGCAGCGCTTGTAGAAATCAAAAGATGTATTATGATTATTCAGATTTCCTGTTGTATTTTCACGATTTTTCATCGACTCTCGTTGGTTAAAACAGAGTGTGATTGCTTGTAAACTCTGTTACATAATGATTAATATATAATCCGGTTGTCGTTCCATTATTTGATACTGGAGTAGTTCGGCGGTACTTCACTAGCAGCTAAGGGCCCGGCCCTGGTGGATCCACTTGCTATCTGTACCATTACTTTCCAATTCCAATCATCTGATGGTTTGCTTTAGTTCTCATTTCCTTTAGTCGCATTGCTTCACAGTTTCCATGTTGTATAGCTTATTGTTTCAATGTTTTATGAAATCGGTTTGTTCAATCAGTTGTGAGTGAATTGTGTTGCTATTCCTTTCCAACATAACAAGATTATTTATTCCTCTGTAACTTGTATTGTTATGCTTCTCAGATATAAAGCTTCGCTATTCAGAATTTGTTGTTCATTTCCATTAAATAGCTTTGCTGTTCATTTCTGATAACTAGTTTTACTGTTTATTCCTTTCCTGTAAGTATTTGGTTTGCTTTAGAATGTTATTGCAGAGAGCGTGTTTATTCTATTTCCATTAGCAGCATTATTGATTTAACTCAGTTACCATTTCCAATTAGTTTCTTTATTGTGGAGTGTAAGATCATCAACTATAAAGGACATTGGCTATTACTGTCTAAGTTCTCAAATTGAGGATCTTGTTTATGCTTGATTTCATTTACATCAGTTGACAGAGGAAAGAGTTATTACTACTGCATCCTTGACTGATGATTGTCGAGTGAGTGATTGGATTTTAGAGCATTAAGTTTCATGTCATTGCAATTAGACTGTTTTCTTACATCCGTTTACTTCGTATTTGAAACACCGTAATGCAAATCGAGAGCCTATTTCCAGATTACATTTACGCTTAGACCTGAAAGTACACTGGTGATAAAATCATACCTGGATTGATAATTAATGTAGGATAAATAGAGTTAAAAAAGACACCTTTTATACTTCAATAACGACATATAGAATTCGATTTTCCTTGGTGTCTCTATCACCTCCACTTGGAACTCGACTTTCTCTTTCCTGGTATTTTCTCCAAGTTCAGTTCTCACATGCATTTTTCGTTGGTATTTTCTCCCAAATATATATATAATAGATCCATGGGCTCTCATATGTATCATGTAATACGAGTTGTTGTGCATGACGAATTTGATTTTCCTTGGTGTCTCTATCATCTTCGCTTGGAACTTGACTTACTCTTTCTTGGTATTTTCTCCAAGTTCAGTTCTCACATGAATTTTTCCTTGGTATTTTCTCCCAACTCTCTATATCAGCCACGGGCTCTAATATGTATCATGTAATATGAGTTGTTGGCCATGAGGAAAAATTTCTAGATTTTACATGCATTTTTCAATATAATACAACAAACTTTGGGGTTACTTTTGATGGTGTTCTTCTCCTTGCATATGGTAAATTCTTGACATGTTATTGTGTTTCTACATACTTCTTAATACTATTTTTCTTTCCTTCTTGTTTTAGGTTATGTTGATATGAAATTATATCATATTAACATAGGAATTGTTTAATTGTTATAGGAAAATAAATATTCATTCTAGTTGATGACAAATATATCTCTAAGTGTTCTTTCCATTACATTTTTTTAATTTCATGTGGATTTAACATATTGCGGTGAAGTTCTGTAAAAGAATCCTTCTTTGGTCAAGCTTTTCAAATGTGAAGGAAATTTCTGAGAGGAACCAACTCACCCTTGAAAATATTCAAGGATAACCCACATGCGTTAAATTGTAAAGTCATCTCTTTCAATTTGTCTTGCAACGTGAAGGAAAGTTCTAAGAGGAACCAAATCACTCTTGAAAATATTCAAAGGGAACCCGCGTGCATTAAATTATAAAGTCATCTATTTTGATTTGTCTTGCAGACATTATTTTAAATTTTAGGCTCTTATTTATTGCATCAAAATCACATTAACAAAATTATTTTTCATGTATTGCATTTCATCTATTAATATCTAGCTATTTGAAAGAGCTAAGTCATTGCTAGTCAAAGATAAGAGTTTACTCATACTCTTTGGTGTAGCCTCTTGTAGATGATTTTCTAACATATTTTGTAGTTTCTTGAGCTAATATTTGTTGTGTTGTTGTAGCCATTTCTAACGTGTTCTCCTGCAGCTACTTTCGGGATTTATCTTCAAAAAAATACTTACCAGTTTGCATACAAGACCATGAGGCTCAAATTTAGAGAATAATTCCACCTTTAGGCCAAGATCTTCTTCGAAAATGTCGTGTTATTATTGAGGGAGGCCAATTTATTTTTTCCATCTCTCTCTCTCTCTCTCTCTCTCTCTCTCTCTCTCTTGATTGTGGGGATTTAAGATGCTTAGCCTCTCTTCTCATTCTTAAAAATATGAAATTTTCTCATTCTTCAAAATCTAAAATTTGTTGAAACTTTTTGGGCCTCAAATTGCATAAATTTTCAGTAAGAAAAGATCTATGTTTTGAAGCTAAATTTTTAACACTTTCCTTGGGTTTTATAGAATACTTCTTGGTCTTTTCCTTCTTGTAACAACTAATAAAATTTCTGATTTTGGGAGCGTGGGTTTTACCTATTGGTATCCCTGTCTCTCCAACTTTTGGAGAGGATTCATGGTCTAATTTTTGTTAGTTTATTTGGTTTTTGTTGGTTTATTCCACTTGCATGCGTTTTGGTATACTTATCTCTCCACCTTTTGGAGAGGATTGATGGTTTGATTTTTTTAGTTTATTTTATTTTTGTTGGTTTATTTCACTTACATGCATCTCATCTCTCCACCTTTTCGCTATCCCTATCTCTCCACATTTTAGAGAGGATTTATGGTTTGATTTTTTTTTAGTTTATTTGATTTTTGTTGGTTTATTTCACTAACATGCATCTCATTTAATTTGGTAATTAAAAAACTCATGCATCATACTCCTTCCACAAGCTATTTAGTTTGATCTAATACATGTTTTAATTCCATAACAAGTTCCGCTTAGTTCACAATTTTTTTCATGCAAGCACTTTTAACTTGATTTTATTTGGCTTGAACATAGTTCCTTGTTTACTTATGCTTCACAATTAAACACATCTTACATAATTTTTTTTACATGCAAGAACTTTTAACTTGAATGCAAACACTTTTAACTTGATTTTATTTTGCTTGAACATAGTTCCAAGTTTACTTATGCCTCACAATTAAACACATCTTACATATTGTTTTTTTGCATGCAAGCACTTTTAACTTGAATGCAAGCACTTTTAACTTGATTTTATTTGGCTTGAAAATTGTTCCAATTTTACTTATGCTTCACAATTAAACACATCTTACATATTGTGTTTTGCATGCAAGCACTTTTAACTTGATTTTATTTGGCTTCAACATAGTTCAAAGTACATTTTATTTCATGTCAAGAAAATATATTTAAAGTTGAAGTTAATATTTCATTATCTGGTTAATTTGATTACATGGCCCAAACCTTACTAAAATTTACCTCCAACTTAAGTTGATTGAATAGACATTTTAGGGACCCTCTACCTCTATGGACTCCTCAGTGAGATCCAACATTACTAAAATTTACCTCTAATGTAAGTTGATTGAATAGACATTTTAGGGACCCTCTACCTCTATGGACTCTTAATAGAGGATCCAAATATTTGGGTGAGGATAAGGTAACATTTACCTCCAAATTAAGTTGATTGAATAGAAATTTTAGCAACCCTCTACTTCTATGGACTCCTCATAGAGGATCCAAATCTTTGCGTGATGGTAAGGTATGAAGATTAGAGTTGAATTGTAACCTTTATTTAGATATAATTAATAAAATAAACTAAGAGCACTATTTCATCACATTTACTTTAGTAGCAAAGTTCTCAAATTGATTGCTATCTTGATGGTTTAAAGTTTCACATGTAAATATTATTTCAAGAAGCACTTTCGATTCAAGCATTGTGAGCTCTTAATTTTGCAATAAGTTTAATTTTCTTGTACTTGGAAATCAGATTACCTTTGTAAATTAATTTTATTTTGTCATTTTGATGGTCATGGATGACTGATTTAACTTTCAAGTACTCAGTTGCAAATTTAATTGCATGTTTTCATCTTGGTCTAACATTTGAGTTTTTCTATCATCTCATTTACATTCTCATAAATATAATTTACTTGCAAAGTTCTCAAATTTCTTGTTATATTAATAGTTTAAAGTTTCACATGTAAATATTATTTCAAGAAGAAATTTGGATGCAAGCATTGTAATCTCTTAATTTTTCAATAAGTTTTTGTTGTACTTGGCAATTGGATTACCTTTATAACTTAATTGCATGTTGTCATTTTGATGGTCATGGATGATTGATTTCACTTTCAAGTACTCAGTTGAAAACTTAATTGCATGTTTTCATCTTGGTATAACATTTGAGATTTTCTATCATCTCATTTACATTCTCATAAATATACTTTACTTGCAAATTTCTCAAATTTCTTTGTATATTTATGGTTTAAAATTTCACATGTAAATATTATTTCAAGAAGAACTTTGGATGCAAGCATTGTAATCTCTTAATTTTGAAATAATTTTAATTTTCTTGTACTTGGAAATTGTATTACCATTGAAAATTAATTGCATGCTGTCATTTTGATGGTCATGGATGATTGATTTCAGTTTCAAGTACTCGGTCGCAAACTTAATTGCATGTTGTCATCTTGGTCTAACATTTGAGTTTTTATATCATCACATTTACATTATCATAAATATATTATGAATTTTTTCTTTTTGGGCAAGATAGATTCACATGATTTGATTCATAAATTTGTTTATCTTAAAACCATTTATAATATATTGTGCTAAGAGTTTCTTGTTTCACTTCTTGAGATTACTTTTCCTGGGAGATAGAAATAATTTCACTTCATTTAAGAAAATACAATTTCTTTTTAAAGAGAAATACATTGAAGGCTCTAGTTTTCATATGCTTTATGCTTATTTTGTTTCACTTCATTTTAAAGAGAAATACATTGAACGATCTAGTTTTCATATGCTTTATGTTTGTTTTGTTTCACTTCTTGGGATTACTTTTTATTTCCATTTGAAATAATTTCACTTCATTTAAGAAATACAATTTCATTTTAAAGAGAAATATATTGAAGGCTCTAGTTTTCATATGATTTATGCTTATTTTTAGCATTTATGGTTAGCACTCATATCAGGTTTTCTTATAAATATTAGGAAGTAATCTATCTAACTCGAACCACTATCCTAGAAAAATCACATCTTTAACTTATTTTTCCTTTAGGGACCACCCCCCATATCTAACCTAGGAAATATCTTAAACAGAGAGAGTTGGGAATAGGTGACAAACCCTCCTCTTAGTTACTTTCCACCAACCACACCTTGTGGTGTATGACTTTTCTCAACCCATAGCTAACCTAGGAGATAACTTAAATGAAGAGAGTTGGGAATATGTGACAACCCCTACTCTTAGTTCCTTTCCACCAAGGACACCTTGTGGGGTTAAATACTTTTCTCACTAAATAGTAGGTAGGTGTAGGAGACAAGCGACAATAGATCCTAAAAATAAGAAATTGATGTTTTTTTTTGTTATTTATAGTGACCAATATAAGGCTAGTTAACTATGGATACTAACAAGGAAAAAATAAGATGTGAAGTCATTGTAAATGGAAGTGCAAGGAATTTTCAATGTGATTCATATCCAAAATATAATCTAAAATTCATTTATGCTAGTTGTTATTGAGGTTGAATATTCAACTAAGTTGTGTGGTAGGAATGTCCAGGTCTAAGGACATTCAAGTCTACAAGATATGAGTGTGCATGAAGAGCACAAGAATGAAGTGGTGGAAAAATGTTCCGAGGAAAAATCATAGTAGCATCGTTTAGGAAATGGGAAATGAGAACATGTATTGAAACACTTAAGATATGTCATTGCAAGACCTTCCTCAACTAAGAGAAGAGCGGCCATGCAGAAAACCGAATGGGAAAGTTCTCCCAAAGGGTGAAGGAAAAGTTAATTCTACAACAAAGAATAACATATCTAGGAAAAACATGGAATTCGGTTGATTAGTGGAGTAGAAAAATGAATGTAAAGAGTAGCATAGTCTAGTTTTAGGATGTTCAATGGAAAAAATTGGTGTCTTTGCAAGATGTTCAATGGAAAATATTGGATTCTTTAGAATTCATGGTAGGATCAAACTCCTAATACTTAAAAATAAGTTTATTATGCTACCACATTGTAAAACAGTAGATTTATTAGAGAACAAAATTATATATCAAACGTGCGCTGGTAGTTTTTTTTCCAAATAAAGGGGTAGCATTTTTATAATGGAAACCGGAAACGGGCCTGGTCTCTTACATTAAAATTATGTTATGTTTCATATTTTTGAAGAGGTAAGGCCACATAGTACCTAATGCTGCCTCTTTTATTTCTAACTATTCTTCTTAGAGCATTTAAACTATAAACTCTCCAAAAGAAACCACATAGCTTAATAATACGATAAACTATATAAACTAAGGCAGCAAACTACCCACTCCTTTCGATTTTTTCTAGTGCTTTATCCTTCTAGGCCACTTTGAGAAGATTGGCCATGATCCACATTCCACTTAGTTCTAAGCTCAGGTCTAAAAATCTCTTCTTCTACCCCCTCCTTAGCCATAGGTGTGGGCATATCGCTCAACCCGAAGACATCCTTAAGCATGCTGATAATAGTCACTTCCACTTTAACCTCAATATATTCCACCTTGAATTTCAAAGTAGTCATTCCAGCATTTAAATGCTCCATATATTTTTGGAGCAGCTCCATATCCTCACCAGTTCCTACCAGGTGAGACGCAACCTTCGTCATTTGATCTTGAATCTCCTGTATAACTTGCTTCCTTGAATTTTCTATTAGGGCCTCCATATTTCCATTTCTCGGGTATCCTTGTTCCTCTGCATCGTTACCACTTCCATTATTTCTTGCTTAAGCCACCTTTTCCTCTGCACCATTACCACTTCCCTGTTACCACTTCTGTTATTTCTTGTTTAAGCCATTTTAAGCACTATCCTTCCATCCTTCCCTACACATTAATAATTATGTGATCAATATACATCACCCCTAGGTAGTTTTCAAGCCAACGAAAAGAGATTAAGACCACTTCCTCATTACCACTTCTACTATTGCTTGTTGAAGCCATTTGACATGATATCCTTCCTTCCTCCCCTACACACTAATAATTATGTGATTGATATACATCAATCCTAGGTAGTTTTCCAGGCAACGAAAAGATATTAAGACAAAAAATGAATAATCTCATCATGCTAGTCACCTTAATTTTTATGGATCTATTTCATGTGTTATGTTATTGACATACATCACCCCTAGGTAGTTGTCAAGGCAGCGAAAAGAGATTAAGACAAAGAATTATTTGATCATGCTAGTAACCTTAATGTTTATGGCTCTATCGGATGTGTTAGTTCCAGAAGAGAAAAGACTAAAATTGGATCCTAAATATGAGAAATCTATGTTTCTCTTTGTTAGTTAGAGTGACCAATATAAGGCTGGTTAGATATGGCTACTAACAAGAAAAAAATCAGTTGTGATGTCATTGTAAATGACAGCGCAAATTTTTCAGTGTGATTTAGATCCAAAATCTAATTTGAAGTTTGCTTATGCTAGTTGTTGTTGAGGCTAAAAATTCAGATAAGTTGTGTGGCAGGAATGTGAAGGTCTAAGGATAGTCAAGTCTATAAGATATGAGTATGCAGAAAGAGCAAGAAAAATGTTCCAATGCAAACTCATAGTTTCACTAGTATAGAAATGGGAAATGAGAACATGTATTGTAGCACTTTGCAATATATGCCATTACAAGACCTTCCTTAACCAATAGAAGAATGGCCATGCAGAAAAATGAAAGGAGAAGTCCTCAAGGGTGAAGGAAAAGTTACTTCTGCAACAGAGTAGGACATATCTAGGGCAACCATGGATTTCAGTTGATTGGTGGAGTGGAAAAATGAATGTAAAGAGTGAACCATGGAATTCAGTTGATTGGTGGAGTAGCAAACTGAATGTAAAGGGTGCAAGAGTCCAGTTGCAAGATGTGCAATGGAAAATATCAAAGTCTTTAGAAGTCATGGTAGGATTAAAATCCTAATACTTAAAAATAAGTATATTATGCTACCACGATGTAAAAAGGTACATTTATTGGAGGAAAAACCAAATTCTATATTGATGTTGGATGGGATGTAACGTTCCATATCAAACATTCACTAGGTAGCTGTTAAGGAAACACAAATTGATTAAGAAAACAAATGAATAATTTCATCACATGCTAGTAACCTTAATATTTATGGCTCTATCGCATGTTTTATTTCTAGAAGACAAAAGAATAAAATTGGATTCTAAATATAGGAAATTGATGTTTTTTTTTGTTACTTATAGTGACCAATATAAGGTTGGTTAGATATGGCTAGAAGCAATCAGTTGTGATGTCATTGTTAATTAAAGTGAAAGGATTTTTCAATGTGATTCAGATCCAAAATATAATTTTAAATTCGTTTACACTAGTTGTTATTGAGGCTGAAAATTCAACTAAGTCCAAAATATAATTTGAAACATGTTTATTCTAGTTATTATTGAGGTTGAAAATTCAGCTAAGTTGTGTGACAGGAATGTGCAGGACTGTGCATGAAGAAAAAAAGAATGAAGTGGTCGAAAAATGTTTCAAGGGAAGCTCACAATAGCATCACTTTGGAAATAAGAACATGTATTGCAAAACTTTGCAAGATATTTCATTGCAAGATCTTCCTTAACCAAGAGAAGAATGGTCATGTAAAAAAACCAAAAGAGGAATTCCTCCTTCAAGGTGAAGGAAAATTTACCTTTGGAGAAAAGAAGGAAGGACATATCCAAGACAATCATGGAATTCAATTGATTGGTGGAGTAGAAAAATTAATGTAAAGAGTAGAAAAGTCCAGTTGTATGATGCTAAATGGACAATATTGGAGTCTTTAGAAGTGGTGGCAGGATAAAACTCCTAGTAATTAAAGATACTTTTATTATGATACCGCGATGTAAAAAGGTACATTTATTGGAGGACAAACAAGATTCTATATTGATGTTGGATGGGCCGAAACTTTTAGTCATCACTAACTCCAATCCAGCCAGTGAGTTATGTGAAAATAAAATGGTTCATGAATTAGTATTAATGATGCCAACCATGCCAAATATACATCTTGCATTCAATTTTGGTGCATGTTTATTTTGAAATACAATGGCATGTGGAGTTATCAACTATACTCTAGGTGAAAATAAAATGGTTCATGAATTAGTCTCTAAAATTCAAATGGTTCATCAATTAGTATGAAAAATTCCAATCATTGCAAATATTTATCCCAACCATGAAAAAAATATATATCCCAACCATGCCAAATATAGATATAAATCTTACATTCAATTTTGGTGCATGGTACTTTGAAAAGACAATGGCATGTGGAGTTTTCAACTCAAATGGTTCATGAATTAGTATGAACGATTGAAACCATGCCAAATATAGATCCCAACCATGCCAAAAATATAGATCCCAACCATGAAAAATGTAGATATAGATCTTGCATTCAATTTTGGTGCATGGTAATTTGAAAAGAAAATGGCATGTGGAGTTTTCAACGATACCCTTCTGTTGATTAGTTGCACTACTGAATGATGGGTTATGGACATC
Organism: Pinus albicaulis; assembly: GCA_034641835.2. Lineage (NCBI taxonomy): Eukaryota > Viridiplantae > Streptophyta > Pinopsida > Pinales > Pinaceae > Pinus > Pinus albicaulis. The sequence goes on along the minus strand of CM076577.1, from coordinate 973,867,724 downwards.
ATCTACAGTCTTCTTGGTCCAAATAAGTTAAATATATTTTCGGAGAATAAGTTTCAATTAATATAATTATTAAGGGAATTTAATGGAGTGTATTCGAGTATGCATTATAATGGTCATATCATTTACTTAAGTGCACTCAAGTTAAGAGCACTTTATGTTTTTGGCGTCCATGATAGCTATTTTGATATTACAACTAGATTAAATATCAAATGGGAATCTTGACTTTTCTCCCATGTGCCTACATTGAAAACATGGGATCCACAATTGACTTTGGCTTCAATGTTATCAAGCTCTTAACCTTGTGTCTAGATAAACACAACCATATCAAGCAATACTAGATGTCATAAACACTAGTCATCTTCTCGAACTCAAAACACCTAAAGGGCTCTTGTAATGCTATCGTTTGGCATATATTTACAGAGACATTGGAAGAAGAAACATAGATAGATATTATACATTTAATATAACTATCAAGGGAAGGTATTGGATGGTAATGAAGTATGTGTTATAGTGATCATCATGTACTTCAGAGCACTCAAGTTAAGAGTGCCTTATGTGATTGAAGAGTTATGTGGTGAGAATATTTTGTTCGCATATTTGGATTATAAAACAAAATAATCATATTTTTATGTCGAGTCTTGTTATATAATTGAAATGTAAACATAAAAATATCTCTACTTTGGTTTATGATCCGAATATGCAAACAAAATTACTTTATGTTTTTGGAATCCATGATAGCCATTTCCACATAACCACTAGATTCGATATGTATTTGGCATCCATGATAGCCATTTCCATATGAGCACCAGATTCGATATCAAATGGGATTCCCCACTTGGTTGGGTTTCCATGTGCCTACATTGACAACAGGTGATGCACACTTGATTTTCACTTCAATTTTATCGAGCTGTTGACCTTGTGTCTGGAGCAACACAACCATATCAAGAAATAATAGATCTCATAAATACTAATGATTTGTTTGAACTAAAAACACCCAAACATCACTACAAATTCTACCAGTTGAAATATTATTACAGAGACGTTGACATATTATTACAGAGACATTAAAAGAAGATATACATTTCCATATCACCAGCAAATTCAATATCAAATGATATTCTTGGCATGGTTGGGCTTCCATGTGCCTACATTGATAAAAAGTGACAACAAGTGATGCACACTTGACTTTGGAATCAGTGTTATCAAGGGATGCACACTTGAATTTGGTTTCAATTTTATTGAGCTCTTCACCTTGTGTCTAGAGAAACACAACCATATCAAGCAATACTAGATGTCATAAATACTAGTCATGTGTTCAAACTCAAAACACCCAAAGGTCACTACCAATGCTACCGATTGACATATTATTACAGAGACATTAGAAGAAGAAACATAGATAGATATTAGACCATTAACAAGCATATTTATTGGACTTTTCTATATATAGAAAAATTGGCCAGATTAAAAATACTCTTTGTTGGTTGGTCTTTTAATTATGGAATCAGAGCTCATAGATATGTATTAGACCATTAAAAAACACATTTATTGGACTTTTATGGATATAGAAATATTCATCGAATTAAAAAGAGTCTTCGTTGGTTGGTCTTTAAATTCTGGCATCAAAGCTCCCAGGATGTGTTCTTATCAAGAAGGATGGTTGTATCTTTATCCATTTACGAAATAGAAAATAAAAATTATAGAAATTTCAATGGTGATCTTGGAATTGATTTGATAAAGGAAAAGAATGTGAATATAATCCATTCTTGGGAATATGTCTATTATTTTATACAAACTTCCAAATCACTTGGAATTGATTTGATCAAGGGAAATAATGTGAATATAATCCATTCCTGGGAATATGGCTATTGTTTTAGATGAAATTCCAAATCCTTTGATCCAAAACGTTAACTAATGGCAATAAAAATGTAGTTATTTTTCTACAAAGTAATTACATAAGTAAAAAACTATTTTTTTTCAAATACATAGAGAAGATAAAATGTTAGGGGGGTCTCTGGAAGTCATGACCAAAATTAGGTCTCTTTGTTAAAGAGTTTTTAGAATAAGTTTTTTCTTTGGCTTATTTTAAATTGATACTGTTGAGTTGGATTATCTTAAATTGATATTGTTGAGTTTCTTGAGGATTTAATGATGATCAAAGGTTGGCAAGTGAATTTTCATTTACTAGTTAAGGTTGATAACTAATTGAGAGCTTGCTAGAAGGTTAACAAAGAGTTTTTAGAATAAGTTGTTCTTGGCTTATTTTAAACTGATACTGCTGAGTATCCCAACTCAGTTTAAATGAGTTGAATGTTAAGAATGTCGGTGACTAATACTGTTTTTATATTGTTAAATGTAATAGTTAGTGAGTGATAGGGATCTCTATATGATCATTCTAAGAGCCCTGGGTAGTGTTGTATGAGTCAGAATTGTAAGTACCTATGTTGCTATAACCTTCACATTGGTCAAACTATGTTGAATGAGTAAGAACTTATAAGTAACTATGTTTCTACAAACTTTAGAGTGGTCAAACTAACTTGACAGACTGAATACTCCACCCCCATAAGCATAACAAATAAAACCCAAAATAGAAGAAAGAACCAAAAGAATGAAAGAAAGGATGACAAGCAAGAGATACGAATAGAAACATAAGCAAGTGAGAGTTGGAACAATGATAAAACATCCAAAGTAGAAAAGAGAATTCCAAAAATGAACAATGCAAGTAATGAAGACAACGAGACATACTAGTAGAATGAGTGATTGTTGACAAACAGAAAGAAAAACTTCATCTACAACAACAGTATAAGGATCAATTCAGCATTTAACGTTGTCCTATATAATAACATAAAATTAAACATACGACATTTAGCTAAGTGAAATGTGTTCAAAATTATAATATGAACCAATACATATTTAATATATACTATTAAATATTAATTAGGGAAAGGTGATCAGCAAGCACTCGTGATTCCCAATTGGCTTGGCTGCAAAAAAAATCGTTTAGAGTCTTCATGAGTCAAACTCATGTTGTTGAGTTTTACTTGTGGTCAATGTGAGTTTGAATTGCAAGTCTCTATTTTTTAGTGATTTGTAGTTAGCTCGGAAGATCACTCAGAAAATTTAGGGTAAACTTAGGGTAAAGTCAGTCAGTTTTATTTTGCATTTGTCTTTTTATTTACCTTTTTTCTGCCACGCACCTGTGCAGTTTGTTGTTCATTGTTCATTTTCTGTTGCATCCCATGAAGACTAACATCACTATTCATTTTCTATTGCTATGTCGGCTAGCCACTTTTCTTATTGTCAAGTATAGGAGAATTGGGTAGAATATAGGGTATCTGAACTGTGCAGTATGGAAATGCTTGTGAGGACAAAGTATAGAAACACACTCAGTGTCCTAACGATAGGAAGAATAATCCAAAAGCTTGGAAAATAGGTTGACTGGAGCTCACCTTTCTTATCGCACTGAGTGACGTGACCCGCCTATCCTATAGTAAGTCGACTCGTCGACTTGTCTTGATTTCCTTATTATGTTTGCAATACGAAATTTTCACATATGCCTCCCTGTCATCAAATTAGGTGACCTATAACATCAATATTTAAGGACCCATATTGTGGAAACTGTATTCTCCTTTGAAAATATAGACATGGGGTAGCAAGCTAAGTGGGCTTGATTTTTGGGAAAACTCTGCAGTTAAGCGCACTTGAGCCAGAGGATATTTGGGATGGGTGACCTTCCAGGAAGTCCTAGTTACCGTGTGCAAGCCCCGGAAGTGATGATTAGCACTATGTGATTCATTTCACTAGTTTCAATCCCATTTCTTCACCCCTGTGAGCATCACTCAATGCAATGAGTGCTAAGTGGACAATTAAAAAATCACGAGAAATTAGTCAGTTATGACTACCTGTCATGGAAATGGTCATATATGAATGACTTACTTAATGAAGTTTAATCCCAGAAATGATATCTAAAATATAGACATGTGCATCCATGACCGCAAGTTCATGATCCTCCACAAATGTCCAACTCAACCATCGAGACCAACACATAAATTTTCATATATATATATATTCATTTAATTTTCCTATTTTTAAATTTTTTTGTATCATTTTTAATTTTTAATATTTTTTGGCCTATTACAGGCCCACAAGAGCCACAAATTAAATGCAAGTCCAAAAAACAATAATGTTGAGGGAAAAGGACTTTTCTTGGGTTTAATGTGAAAAGATTCTTGGACTTGTAAATTTTACAAAGAGAAATTTAATGGAGGAATTTATAGATTCAAGAACCATCTTACACAGATACTCGACCAAGATACAGGTATTTGTAACAATGTGAACAAAAATGTCAAACACCAAGCAATCTTGGCCCTTGATATGTTGATTCAACATAATACCGAGAAAATAAATCAAAATAAAGAAATAGGAACTCTTGGAGATGATCGTTCTTTTTCCAATACCCCTTTGTCATATTCCTCTCTTGAATCCTCAATGTCATTCCCGAGTTTCCCACACATGCCTCTAAGTCTATGTCAAACTTAGGGCCAAATGAATCCTCCCTTTCATCTCTCTCTGTTGAATCCTCGATGTCATTACCAATTTTCCCACACATGCCTCAAAACAGAAGTCAAACTCAAGGCCAAATGAATCCTACTACTTTAAATGCTGGAGGTGGAAACATAAACAATTTTTTTTTTCTCTCGAGACAAAAACTGGCTCCCAACCTACCTTGGATGGCATTGTCTGGAAAAAAAAATATCCATAGTCATGCAAGGAAGGACGTTTCTAACCTTTGGTACTATACTAACATACCTTTCCACTGTGCCATAATTCATTATTGGAAAGTTATGATTAATGAAGTTTTTGTTGTAGGTCTGTTGAGGCCTCGGAATTTCGCTACCGGAACATGGGGGAAAACCACCCGGTCTGAGCGTTAAAGAAACTCCTTTTCCATTTGGTATAGTGGCTCTGACTGGGGATGATGGGACCAGTTCCCAATAATGATAGTTTTGATGGTTTTCTGATTATATGACATGAAAATGGAGAATGATTTTAATCTATCATATGCATCTATCTAAACTATTTATTATGCTATATACCCAGGGTGTTTCTTCCTTTATGATATCTAAAGAGATATCCTTCAACTGTTGGTAATATAGATCATTTAAAAATTGAAAGAGATGAAAATTATGTGAAATGATTCTTCTAACAAAATAGTTTGACTAGAAAAACTATGAAAAATATATCACATTCATATGTGTGATTATATATTCAATAAGAAATAACAGACAAATATTAGAACAAAATTGCATGTAACAGTCATCTATAATAACATTTCAAATATATAATGCAATAAAAAGATGATTGTCAATCTATAAAGTGAGACTTAATACAAGTGAATAAAAGTACCATATGTACGAAGTTCTACTCATGTAAAGTGACAATAATTGATATGATCCTCTTTGCTTTCAAGCAATAAAGAGTACAGTAGTGTAACATTAGTTAAAAAACTTTAATTGTCAAAAGCTAATAGATGTGTTCCATTAATTCATTAAAGCATTCACAAACTTATAGTAGTGCATTCTTAGAAAATGTTTTTGACAAATTTATGGACCCTTCTCTAAATGCATTAGAGGGGTTTAAATACTAAACTGTCTATGTTCTAAAATATATTATTACAAAAATATAGAGGAGGTTTCGAACAACCATCCTCGTAAGACTAACTTAAACTACAATATAGGAAAATAAAGTAACAATACTGATTTATGAATTCCACCCTTTTGTATTTGGGCACGAAGTTGATAAATATCAAATGTGGGCTTGAGATGAGCTAGCTGTGAAATCCTTGATCTGACTTGTCCCTTGAATACTGCATTTGAAAGTACTGGCTGTGATCTTCTTGTGGAATCTGTTAAAGACTGTAGGATCTGATATTGATGATAAGGTTTGATAAGAAAATTCCAATACTTTTCTTGATCAAACTTATTTATCCTTTTAATTATTTCATCCTGAATTTCTTTATTTTGTATCCACCATGTTTCTAGCTATTTTACTTCTGAGAACACTTCAGACGTGTACTATTTGATAAGTTCTTCTTTCACCAGTTGTTCGCATAAAGATTCAATAATTTCCTTTGATAATTTTTATGTTTTCATTGCTGCTTTCTCTGCCTGCTTGATTTGTGCTTCGTAATCCTTGAATAGGATATCCTTATGAACCTTATCTACCTAAGGTAGATCATCTTCCTTTCCTGAGTCTGATGCTTTCCATTGAATGTGTTCGTTAATTTTCTTCTCTATTTTCTCACATTCAAGTTTTTGGATAGCTACTTGCTGGATCAATATTTCTTTTGAGTCACAATAGGAGTCAATAATAGAAGCTTGTTGGCAAAATAATTTTTGTTGTTGATTTAACTTAGAATTTACGTTGAATGCTTCTTTGATGAATTGCTCAAATTGCGGTTGGATTCATAATCTAGTCGTTGCTGCTTCCAGTTGTGCTTGCTTCTCAATGATTTCTGCTTGATGATACAATTTAAGCTTTTCAAAATCCTTTTGAAACTGGGCAATATTTGATTTAATTTTCTTGCTCGAATTAGAATTTTCTTGATCGAACAGTCTCTCTAGTTCTTTTATTCTATTTTCCCTATGCTTTAGCAACATTATAACTTTAGTAGATTTATCAACAGTGGCAGTAGCATATGCCCTTGCATACTGTGATAATTTAGTTAAATGTTCAGTGGGATCAGATAAGGAATCCTTCCACAAAACATTAACAGATTCATCTGTGAGACTTGAGAATCTTTCATCACATCTTCTCCTTTTATTTCTCTTGACTACAACCCTGTAGCTAGGACTGTAGAAGATATCCAGCAACGAGATTTCCTCAAATTGTAAAATTATTTTTTCTATAGGGTAGGCCGGTATGATCTCTTGATCATGAGTTTCTAGAAATTGTTGTAATGGATTAACAGTTTCCACTATATTCTGAGAATTTTCAAGTGTCTGAAAACTAGTTACTTGATCAACATTGGGATTGTCTTTAAGATTTTTTATTGCTTCAGAAAAATCATCCCATTGACTGCGCAAATTCTTCGTTTGGGACTTTTCTAACTAATGAAGTGTGTGATGACTCGGCTGAACTTCTTGAGAGGTTGACTCTGTTCCATTACCTTATATTTTTTCCCGCCTCTCTATCTCTTTCTATATTTTGATTCATTTTCAGAATGATTTGAATTGTTATATTGATGCTATGATTGACCCAATTCATCCTCGGACATGTATTTTGTTTCATTATCCAAGCTGATACTTGGATTAGGTCTGTTGACATCTTCAAAAATTAACAAATTGAGAGGAATTCTCTCCAGTATCTTATTTATGTATATTTGGAAGGCTTCCAAATCCTCTTGGGTAAGTTGACTGGATGCAAACTTAATTATATCTGAAAAATTTTCCATGCCTTGGAAGAGATCATCAAATCCATATATTTTATTTACAAAAGGCTTCATTTTGAGCTTTGTGATGTAATTTTTAATTACATCATTTGGATCATACAACCTCTTTCGCATTACTTCCAAATTCAATAGATTAATCTTCGAAACCTCCTTGTAGTTATGTCCAATATCAAAAAGTGCAAAAGTAAAACATTATAAAGGGAAATTAGGCCAAACAACCTTCTTAGCATATTTTAGCTATTTAGTAATACCATTAATAAGATGGTAGGCTATCTCTCTTGCAAGTAACTTATTAGGAACATAATATGGTAGGACGTGGGGAGAAGCATAACATCCAAATACTCTCACATATGTAAAATTATCCTCTACAAACCATCTAGCTACGGAAAGGATATCTGCACTAGCCTCTTCAGAAAACCTTCGGGATTTCCAATTGAATATCATCTGGTGCATATGCAACATGACTCCATGACAAATTTTATAAAAATGCAGGTAGAAGTCTGAATCGTAAAGGTCTTTCTGGTAGATGTGGATTGGGGTATGGTTTTGGGTAGTCCATTTCCATCCCATGGTAGGAAAACTAGAAGAAAAGCAGATTGGGTCCATCACATAGGTAGAAATATAAAATGGAGGTATTTCTCTAGATGAAATACTCCTTTTATTCTTATATTCTGTGATGTGTTTGCATAAACTGTCATATAGGATATTTTCCCAATTCAGAAATAAGGAATTAACGATTGCGTTAATCAATGGAACCCAATCTACTGAAAACCTAGTTGTATTAGGTTTTGAAAACAATCTACACAACATAATCGCATCATAGAAGTAAGGGAAAGGAATTGGGGTAATTGGGTACGTACCTATTTTATCTCGCTTTAGCTTTCCCTAGTCTTCCTTCCATTCTTTGATAACTTTCATGAGATCTGGATGCTCTGCTCTAAAGCTTTGCATAAAAGCCTTATCATATTTCTGTTGCGGGGAGGGTAGATGGTACATTTCTTGTAAATATTCTACCCTGAAAGGCCCTATGTTTTCTCCCTTCAAATCTTTGAATTTTCTATCATCTATGCTTAAGTGGTCAATTACCCACTTAACCATGTCTATGTAAGGGATAATTTTTGGTCTTGCAGCTACCTTGTAGACGAATGAACATGCAGCGTCAAAGTAAGTCATGTTTGAAGTAGCTGTCGTGCCTATTGTAGTGACTTTGGTTATTACCCTTGGATTTTCATCTTCGAAAAGCTTATACATTGATTCCCATGACGTACTTCCACAATCCTTGTTGCAGGTGGTGTCTGAAATTAAGGGAGACATGCATGAGTTCTCTTTGCTCTTTTAGCTCATTTTAATATTCCTTACTCTGTTAAATGGTTTCTTGATTTCAAGTAAACAGGGTGAGCATTAAAATTATAGAGAACACAGAGTCAAATCCTCTGTTTATATCAAACATGCACGAATAGATATGAATCTATAAAATATGATATTAATCATCGATAATCATTTCAAAATCAAATGTCTTACACCTTCGCTTGAAAATTCACTATCAATCAAGCTAATCTATTAGATCTGGAATTGTTGCTTGATACGACATAAGTCATTTCGCATGCTTGAGTAATTAAATGTTGTTAGTTCAAATATCGCAACATATAACTTTTACCATTTATGATGTTTACCCATAACTCCTGCAGAATGCGATCTGTGCAAATCACACATCACAACTCTTATGCGGTAATGATTTTTCTTTTGGTTAAGTTGTGAAAAATGTGAAATGCACATTTGAGAAGCCCTGTGGCTGCGATTTTAAGAGATTTATGTTTATTATTTTTGTTGGCCCGTCGGGTCTGCTCAATCACAAATTATATCAAATTTTTTGTAAGTTGATAATTTTAAATGAGGTGTGATGCGATAAAGAAAATATAATGATAATTAAAGTGTTTGCATGTTTTAAAACATAACTTTAGAAAAAAATTTAGCACATTTCACAGCCCACGTGACTTAATAGATTTCAAATTTTTTGGTTGTAAGCTATGCGGTTTGGGATGCTCTCTTAAAGAATAAAGCGGAAACCTCAAATAAATCTTTATTTCATAAATTTTTTTGTTTTAAAAGTTAAAAATAAATTTCCTATCTATTTATAAAGTGTCCCCATTTATTAAAATAAATGGGGGGTGTTGTATAGCACGACAATTGGCGATTCACTTGGGAGAACCAACTATCTCTGACTAACTTTTTGAAATTTATTAAAACTTTTTTGAAATAAAAATAGTTGCAGGAATGAATTTCAAACAAATAATATCTTACTAAGCTATGAAATATCTCTTGATTATAATTCAAAATAATCCCTTTTTTAAAGATATAAGTATGAGAATCTATATAAAGCAGGTGGCTCTTATAGATCAACTTTATAAACATTTACTATTTTATCATAGATAGAGCCTCTTTTCCAATAAGCAATTTAAGCTTTTAGCAGGGTAACCTTTTACCCAACAATGATTCACTGTCCCATCCAGTGGTTCTTACAATTTTCAAAAACAAATTCTAATTTTTGAAACTTTTCTTTTTATATCATATTTTTTATTTAATTAAAAGCCATTGTCTTGGCTTGGTAACCAAATGATGACAATGTCATTCAATATTTGTAATTAAACTGATGAAGCTAGCTCTTGATGAGGCCCCTTGTCCTCTTGATATAATCTCAAGTCATTACCCTGTTTTGGTAGGAAGTATTGGTAATGTCAGTTCAACTATTTCCCTATGAACATGGTAAACAATCTTGTGATGAGACTTATTATCTTTTAAGTTTTTTCTAATTATAATATTTTTGAATTTCTTTCAAAAATTAATAAGTTTCATGGATGGGGTGAATCATTGGTCCTCTTAAGGATTCTGCATGATAATTTTGAGTTTTAGATTGCTTTTCTGTAAAAGACTCTTTACTATGTTAAAGATTCTTTTCTTGACTGATAACAGAATAATCATGCTATATAAATATGAGAGTTCATCAAAGAATAAATAACTTCAGTGAAAATAAAATCTATTCGTATTTCAAATGTTTCAATTTTTTCCTTAACACTTCTTATTTATATAAGCGATAAATAAAAAAGGATCACCGGAGATTTTATTTTGAAAAGCCAAAAAAATTAAACTAAGCAACTTTTATTTTTCTAAGGAAAATAAAAAGACACTAGTATACAAGGAATAGAACGGGTTACCTCCTATGAAAAGTATTTTTTCAAAATCTGCCCATTAATAGGCAAAGAATCCTTTTTGCCTGATAGATCTTGCAGTAAAAATTTTGATGGGCCTATTTATTAAATTGTTTGAAATGGACCTAGCCAGAGTTTTTTGAAACTTCCTGTGTTTACCTTTTTCCTCATGCTCTTTGTCCTATTTCGATACCAGATCACAAATTTGAAATTTTTTTTGAGTAACAAAAGTTGAATCAAATGAGGATTTTACTATCTGTTGATGATGTGCATGGGTATGTTTATATTTTTCTCTTTCTTCCTCTAACTTAAGAATTTAACATTGTCTAAGTTGAAAAGAAGAAGCAGGAGATTCATCAATAAATTGTACTAAGGAAAGAGAGGGAATAACTACATTGGTGGTAAGTACAACTTCTTTTCCATAAACAATATTGAATGGAGAAGTGCCAATAGAAGCTTTTTGAGTTATTCAATCTTCCCAAAGAGAGAAGATTAATGTTTTGTGCCAATTTCCTTGGTTTTGATCAACAATTCTCCTTATTATTCTAATTAAGATCTTTTTTGTAGATTATGCTAAACCATTTCATTGTCGGTAATAATTTGTAGAATAATTAAGTTTAAAACCTATTTTAATTGCAAATTCCATCATAGCAGTTCCTAATAAATAAGATGTGTTATCAAACATTAAAGCAGTAGGTAAGCCAAACCTGGTTATGATATTGTGGTCGACGAAATTAATGATATTCTCAGAGTTGGCTACTTTTAGTGGAATTACTTCCACGCATTTAGTAAAGTAATTTGTAGTGGTGAGAATATATCTATGTTGTTTGGAAGAGTTAGGAACAATCTCACCAATTATATCTAATCCCCATTGTTCAAATGCTTGTTCGATATTGACTGGATGTAATGGGAAGAGTGGTTTCCTTTATCTTCCAGATGCAATTTGACACACTTTGATTTTTCTTGCATATTCATGAGCATATTTGAAAAGTGTAGGCCAATAGTAACCAACATGCAAGATTTTGTGTGCTATCATATTTCCTCCAAAATGTCCTCCATCTGGTCCATCATGGAGTTCCTGCAAGACTTTCTTTGCTTCAGATTTTTCTAAGCATCTTAAAAGTAAAAAATCAAAATTTCTCCTAAATAATACATCTTTTATTAATTCATATTTCTTGGCCTTTAATATTAAATGCTGTTTGGTTTTGTAATTGAGTTGATTTAGAGCATATCCATTCTTTAAATAAAATATGAGATCAGTACATTGAGATTGTGCACCATTGACGCTTACCTCGGATATTTGAACATTGTTACTTGAATCTTCCTTTGATGATAGATGGGATGCTCCTGTAAGCATTCCACAAAAACCTTAGCATCTAACAATTTTAGAGAGTCTAATCTCTACATCATATTCTTGTAAAGCAGTAACCCAGTTAGCCCTTTTCTCTCCTAATTCTCTTTGCATCAATAATTGTCTCACTGTAGAGAATGGAACTATGATTTTGGTGTGAGCTTTTAGGAGAAATATCCTAAAATTCTTTATAGCCTTAAAGATAGCAAATGCTTGCTTTTCAACAGATGTGTAATTTTGTTCTGCACCTTGCAAATTGGAACTGAAAAATGATATTGGTGCTTCAATTTTTTGATCATTAAGCTATGTTAAAACATAAGCATATGATGTATCTGATGAAAAAGTGTATAAAGTAAAAGTATTAAGAAAATTGGGGGTAGTCAGAAATGGAGCATTGATAGTTGATTTTTTAATCAAATCAAATGCTTCTCTTTCATTGTGTCCCTATTTAGAGACATATTTTTTTAATCATGTTCTGTAATGATAAAAATATTTGTGAAAAGTTAGGGACAAACCTTTTAACAAAATTAATTTTCCCAAGAAACGACTGCATAGATTTCTTATTATGAGCGAAAGGAATTATTTTAATCTCTTCAATTCTTTCACGATCAATATATATACCTATTTTTGACACAATGAATCCTAAAAGTTTTCATTCATCTAAGGTAAAAAATGATTTCTTTGGATTTAAGGAGATACCGTACCTTTTGCATCGCTCAAAGACTTTTTTTAGGTCATTCACATGACTAGTTACTTGTTTAGAAAATATTGTAATGCCATCTAAATAAATAACCACTATTTTGTTTATCAGCCGCCTAAAATTTTTGTCCATAGCTCTCTAAAAAGTAGCACCTGCATTAATTAATCCAAATGGCATCTTTTGATATGTGTAAGTTCCCCACTTAGTCCTGAACATAGTTTTCAATTTTCCATTTGGATGTACGAGAATTTGGTTATATCCCGAGAATCCATCTAGATAGGACATAAGTTGAGAACCAGCTACTGTCTACATTACTTGTTCCATTGTTTGTAATGGAAATTTGTCCTTCTCACAAGCTTTGTTTAAATTCCTAAAATCAATGAAAATTCTAATTGATCACCATTCTTCTTCCTGACAGGTACCAAATTTGATACCCATTAAGAATGACAGACTAGAAAGATGATTTTTTCCTTGAGGAGCTTATTTAGCTTTGTTTTGATTTGATTTTCCAGATTTGGATGAATCTTCCTCAATTTCTACTGTATAGGTTTTTCTTCTGAGATCATAGGATTTGTGTGTTGAATAACATAAGTGTCATATGTTTTAATATCAGTTTAATTCCAAGAAAAGACACTTTTGTACATTCTAGATAATCTGATAAATGATAATATTTCTTCGGAAGATAGTGCAAGACCTAGATTGACATTTTGAGGTTTTTTGTCAGTTCCTAGATTTACTAACTCAAATCTTAAGGTAGAGCTTTATGTTGTTGAATTGGTAACTCTTTTAAACCTATCTTTCAGATCATATAGGTCTTCTAACTTGAAAACAGATTTAGAAATAGGATTTTTGTCTTGTTCTTTCTTAATATGAACGTCATGTTCTTTTTCATCCAAAATTTGACTATCATAAGATCCTTTAGATGTCAAGAAATCTATGATATCTGAATCATTATTAATTACCCTCCAATTGATAATATTATCTAGAATGCATGGCCTAAAAATTAATTCAATAGAAAATTTATCAGGACCAAACTCTTGGGATGGGATTAACTTTGATGTTACATTAGCCAATAGATCTGCACTAGCATTTTGCATTCTAGGCACAAAAGAAATGTTGAAGGCTAAGAAATGAGTGGCTAATTCTTGGAGGAAAGATTGGTAATGCTTTAAATGTCCAGAATTACAATGAATGGTATCTCTTACCTATCTAACAATGATTTATGAATCTCCTAGAACCTTTAGATATTTCATATCAAGATCAATCACTTTGTACAAACCTTGAGCTAATACTTCATATTCAGCGACATTGTTTGTACAATAAAATTCTAATATGCAGGTTAACATGGTATTTTCTCCTTCTTGGTTTATTAAAATGCAACATGCACGTGTACCATCTTCAGATTTAGAACTGTCGAAATAAAGAGTCCAAAACAAATAATTAACTAGCTTTCTATCTGCAAAATTTATACATTTGGAATTATCTGGTTGGGAAAAATTCTCAATCTCAAAAACGACTACATTATCCAAGAAAGGTGATGGTTGAGCATTGAAATTTCCCAAAAATGACCCTGCTAAGTAGTTTCCAATAACGTTGTTATTGAATGCTACTGGATTATTTACTCCTTCAAGATCGGTGACTGTATGTTTCATGAACTTTTCATAGTCTATCCGAATTTGATTTGTGAAAGAACAATGAAGTTTTTTAGACCAATCTCGGCTTAAAACTAACGCATAAATTCAGGAATATCAACTACCAATATATCAATTATTTGAGTAATCTTGGGATTTGATGACAATCTGATGGAAACAAAATTTATTTCTCCTACCACCTCTACTCAAGTTCTATCAAGTTGTACTATATGAACATGGGAACTCTAAGGAGTTATGTTCAACTTATCACAGACTTATTTTGGCATTATGTTTGAGGAAGCCCCTGAGTCTGTTAAATAGTTATGAATGTTTTTGTTATAGATCTCATAGGTTAAGAGAAATGGAGGAGTCTGAGAGATGGATCGATCACCTATCATAATCAAGTTTGTAGCATCTATTTTCATTGAAGGAGAAGCTGGATTACCCATTTCATTATCAACTTGTACTATTATTGGAACATGTAATTTTGAAGCAAGAACCACATTTAAGTCTCTAAGTAAGATTTTGTGTTGCTGTTTCAATTTAGTAAGCTTCTGAATTGAAATGTTGGCCCTAGTTTTATTCATATATTCAACTACATTATACTTAATAGTGTCTAAGACTACCATTTTCTTAGATGCATGTTGAGTATCTAAAGTAAAGGGACTTGTTTGTGTAGCCTTTTAAGTAGAATTTTTTCTTACTAATTTATCCTTAGTAGCAGTTGAAATATTTTACTATTGATTGGGATGCATTGGTTCAGTAGTATTTTTTCTTCTTGTGCTCACACGTAAAGCTTCATGTTGCTCTTCATTTTGTAGGATGAAATCCCACATTCCATTTAGTTCAACTTCTTCTTCTTTTTTATCTTCTTCTTCCTCCTCTGTTTTATCTTCCTTCATTTCCGGATCAGATTGAGCATTAGATATGATATTTGGAGGTTCAGTATTAGAGGACCAACCTTTCTTAAAGTTTTTGGAGGTCTTCTTTGAGCTAGCATTTTCAACGACTTGTTTCTTGATATCTTCCATCTCTTTTTTCATAGTCTTCAAAACTTTTTGAAGACCTTCTATGTGAAAAGGATCTTTTGACAACTTCTTTTCAGAATCGTCTTTGAAAGATACCTTCTTTGATTTTCAATCTTCTTGAGAATTCTTTTTGTCAAGAGAGGTTATGTGTTTCTCTAAAGATAGAGATTCTTTCATGTTTTCTGCAAGTGTTGCCAGTTTTTCTCTATCAACAAAAATAGATATATTAGATGTAAGAGATGAGATATACCACTAAATTTGAAATTTTTCACCAGGAACTGCTATAGCAGGAATTTTATTGAGTAATTTATTAAATCTTGAATTAAAATATTTTATATTATCCCCTGTTTTAGCTTTTAGATTTGACAAATCATTGATGAGAATAACAGTGGTCCTGTCATACCCAAACTTAGCTAGAAATTGTTCTTTGAACATATTCCAGCTAGTTATAGAGTGGGAAGCCAGTGAATAATACCAGGATCCTACGGATCCTTTTAAAGTATATGGAAATAATCTTACAACACAACCCTCTTCAACTACTCGATTTAGTTTGAAAACTAACAAAAAATTGTGAATGTGTTCTTCTACAGGAAGACCATCATCATGATTAAATATAGGTAACCATATTTCGGGTGATTTTGGTAGAGAATGAAGAGGAGCGGGCATGTTTACAGCTCCTGGATTGCTTCATCGGTTTACATTTGGTGGAGGTACTTGGCGTGCCATTGGATTTGGAATGGATTGGCTGGATGGAGTTTGAGTTGAAGAAGAGGCAGACTAGGTGCTAGGACTAGTTGAATGGATAGTAGTTTGAGTATTGGAACTAGTCAAAGTAAGACTGATCGTTGGAATGGAAGTTGTGGAAGTGATAAGAGGTAATAGAGGTGAACGGGATAAGATCTCATTGGTGATTAACTCAGATTGAGTTCTCTTTAGTTTCATTCGAGTACTTCTATGGGAAATTAAAAAGGAAGAATTCTTGTCTTTTAACTCTCTGATCGAGTTAATATTCTTTGGGGTTGTAAAGAGGACAAAATACTGATATTTGATATTTGAGAAGATTCAGGATTTTCTGTAGAAATAGATACTCTCTCTAACTTTTCTATCAAATACTGAACTTATGGGGAGGTTTGATGGGAATTAGGAGACTATATGGTTTGAGTATCACTGGGAGACTTAGGAGAAGGATCATCAACTTCATATTTTAAAGATGAGGATCTAGATAATTTTCTGGAAGTTGATGGGGATCTAGAGGGAGAGAGACACTTCGATTGAACTTGAGATTAATTATATAATTTTTCCATTCACAGGGCCCTCCTTCTAGAACCAAAATGTTGAGGCCTCGGAATTCCACTACCGAAACATGGGGGAAAACCACCTAGTCTGGACCTTAAAGAAAATACTTTTCCGTTTGGTATAGTGGCTTCGACTGGGGATGATGGGATCAGTTTCGCAATAAGGATGATTTTGAGGGTGTTGTGATTATATGACATGCAAATGGAGAATTATTTTAATCTATCATATGCATCTATCTAAACTATTTATTCTACTATATATCCAGGGTGTTTCTTCCTTTATTCGATCTAAAGAGATATCCTTAAACTGTTAGTAATATAGATCATTTAACAGTTGAAAGAGATGAAAATTATGTCAAATTATTCTTCTAACAAAGTAGTTTGACTAGAATAATTGTGAAAAATATATCGCATTTATATGTGTGATCATATATTCAATAAGAAATCACAGACAAATATTAGAATAGAAGTGCATGTAACATTCATCTATAATAATGTTTCAAATATATAATGCAATAAAAAGATGACTGCTAATCTATAAAGTGAGACTTAATACGATTGAATAAAAGTACCATATATAAGAAGTTTTACTCATGTAAACTAACAGTAATTGATCTTCTCCTCTACACTTTCAAGCAATTAAGGAATAAAATAGTGCAGCATCAGTTAAACAACTTTAATTGTCAAAAGATAACAAATGTGTTCCATTAATTCATCAAAGCATTCACAAACTTACAATAGTGCATTATTTGCAAATGTTTTTGACAAATTTCTAGAACATTCTCTAAATGCATGAGAGGGGTTTAAATACTAAACTAAATATGCTCTAAAATAGATTATCACAAAAATATAGAAGAGGTTTCAAACAACCATCGTCATAAGACTAACTTAAAATACAATCTAGGAAAATAAAGTAACAATATTGATTTATGAATTCTTCCCTTTCTTTTGGATTTGGTCACGAAGTTGAAAAATATCAAGCATGGGCTTGAGCTGAGCTGGCTGTTAAATCCTTGATCTGATCTGTCCCTTGAATACTGCATTTGAAAGTATTGGCTGCGATATTCTTGTTGAATCTATTAAATATTGTACGACCTGATATTGATGATAAGGTTTGATCAGAGAATTTCAACAATTCTCTTGATCAAACTTATTTACCTTTTTAATTACTTCATTCTGCATTTCTTCCTTTTGTATCCACTGTGTTTCTACTTGTTTTACTTCTGACAACACTTCAGACATCTACTCTTTGATAAGTGTTGCTTTCACCAGCTGTTCACATACAGATTCAATAATTTCGTTTGATAATTTTTATGTTTTCGTTGCTCCTTTCTCTGCCTGCTTGATTTGTGCTTCCCAGTATTTGAATATGATATCATTATGAAACTTATTTACCTGAGGTAGATCAGCTTCCTTTCCTGAGTCTGATGCTCGCCATTAAATGTGTTCGCTTATTTTATTCTCGAGTTGTAATACCTCGAGTTTCTATGCTTTTAAATTAACAATTAAACAAGTCCAAAGGGGAAATGGACTGTAATGGAGAACTAGTATGTGGATTTATTTTATTTTTAATTAATAAAAATAAAATGAAAAATTATGTGTGCATTGGCTAGACTGATAATTGAGATGTGAAACCTAAATCCACGATGATGTGGATAAGGTGATGAGACTTTCCCACACCTTCCAGAAATCCTTGCAAGGAATAAAACAAGTTACTAAAAATTATATTTGGAGATAAACATATAATTTCCCCAATAAAAAGGAAAGTGTTGGGAAGAGGTTGAAAAATATAGAAAAGCAGAAAATATAGTTTTAAAGTACCTCTATGGAAGAAACAGAGGGAAAGCCTAGGAAAAATAAGAAAACATCATCCTAAAATTACTAGACGCAGTAATTGGAAACAGGCTTGGGAAATCAAAGCTTAAATAAGCTGCTCTAGGATAGACAAAGGGTTGTCTATCACTGGGAGAAAAGGTCTTAGCTCGGGGGTGAGTTATGAAGATAAAACTCTACGGTTGGATGGAAACTATTCATAGCAAATTGGTATGCAAACCTAACTAGAATTTTACGGTTTGATATTAATCTTGCATGTGTGTTAAGTGGCTGAAGTTAAACTTGTAGAATTTTCATATTATAGTTAATATTTGGTACAATGAGGTAGAACAAATCCATAAATTTAACCGATTTTGTTACAGTAGGAATACTAAAATCCGTATCGTTGTATGGACAATGTCTAGTTAGCTCCAACGGCTAGAATTTCTAAATCTAGTGACAGATTTAAATCTGGGGTTAGGAGGCTAACAGAGAATCTTCTTATAATAGCTATTCTAGTCTTATTATCTGAATTAGAATTTCAAAAATGAAAGTATCATTAATTATATTTTAATTATCCGTTCTGAAGTATAATACTTTACCAAGTGAGAGATAAAGCCATTGATGTTACAATATAAGTACATGCATCAGATTTTAATATGCTGCAATAAGACTATGAGTGTTGTTAGAATATTAAAAAATAAATTACAGTATGAGTATAAATTAAAGTATTGTTGTAAATTGTACTTCAAATAGTTTGGTACTTTTGCATGATTCTATATTGAAGGAACATACACATACTATTCCGAATTTCAGTTAAGGAAACCAACATATGGGTAATACTGATCAAGAGAAAATCTAATTGTTTTACAAGACAATCTTATATTTGATCAAAATAGTATATTAAATCAAATAGAAAGCTTTGAATAGCATATATGTATATGTGTCAAGAGAAACACCTTATTCTATTCTATACTTCTGTTGTAAATATTTTTACAATAACCACAATTAAATCTGAGTAGAGCAGATGTATATAGACCTATGGAAATAAAAATAGATTCTATAGTATAGTCAACACTAACAGCAGAATACTTATGCAAATCTGGTGGATAAATGTGGACCAATACATTATAAAGTTAAAATATTAAAACAATAATGATCTTGACAGACAACTTTACAATAACACAGTATTCCATTTTCAAAAATTCTTGAACGAGACGAGGCTGTGAAATTATAATGGTAAGAATTAAATGGATACTACAAGAGTATATATATAGACATAATATACATCTATACGCTCTGCATACATTACTCTAGAATACTCATTCTGCAAACTAGTAAGAAGGCATACAAGTATGTCGAAATAGGAAACTCCAAAGTAGTATTTGAACCGAGAAGAATTATAAGAAAAATTTAATATAGTACCAATTAAGGCTATAAGCCTAGAAATGTTAAAATGTATTTGGAAAATTAAAATCAAACGTAGCACTGTAATGTAACTGAGGTATAATATTTTTACATTAATCCTCTACATTAATAACCAGAGTAAAAGAGACATTCCAGAATAATGCTACTGACCTACGTAGGAAATGGATTGAGGTGAATAAGTTAAAACAGTGGTTGGGAAAACAAATCCATTGTAAGACATGAAGGAAAATGCTGGAATGTACCTGCATAAGACCAAAAAATCAATTAGAAACATTGAAATATAACCAAATTTATTATGATTAGAACCATGCTAAAATGGGAAAATCGAGATGAAAACCACTTACCGTGATAGGTTCTATTCCTTGGTTGTTCCACCTGTAGCCATGAAAAGAAAACTACTATCAAGAAAATAATGGATTGAGGAGAATAAAATGTAGGAGGAAATCGACCTTGTTAAGGAACAAAAGAAATATGGTTAAGAAACATGATTCACTGGTGGGTTTTCCTACGTATGAGGACTGATGGAATGGGTGCTCGAGTCTTCCCAAAACCTTTACCGGAAACCTACAGTAAATACCGTGATCTATCCAAATGCTAATATGCATACACCAACATGCCTGAAAGTAAACAAATTAAAATTATATGTAGCCGAGTATATATGGGGGTCATCCTTTTTGAAAAACAAGGGAAACCAGAAGCCTAGAACAACCTCATACTTTGATTTTACCTTCTAAAAGTTGGAGAAAGAACTCATAATCCTAACGCAACTAGGTTATACCCAAATCTGAATGAGAAACGTTAAAAACAAATCAAATATTGTAGGGAGAAAAAGGAACCTGGTTAAAATCACAAGGGAATATTAATTATCCTAAATAAAAAACATAACTATGCAAACTAACTCCTCAGACAGAGGAAAGAAATCAATGAACAAAACAAATAATGAGCAAAGGAGTCAGCGTTATTAAAATGCAGGAAACCTTCTTTCATTAAATCTAAACTCCTTTCAGATAAAATAATAGAAATAGAAATCTTAGACGGGCGTTAAAGAAACTTACCATTCTTCGAAATCCCTAAAGAGAAATGGGTAAATCATGTTGCAGTAATTTGGCAATGGAAGTGAGGGTTCGACTCCCAACCAACCAGAAAAACCAGCTATGGCTCTAGATAGAAAACAAAAAGAATAAACAACACTGTAGATTGCATCTTTTAAACAAGAAATACACATTAAACCCTAATGCATCTCAACCATAGAGGTGTCCATGGATTAAGAGCCTCACTTGGAGCCCAAATTCAAAATGTTGAACATAAAGCCATCACGTGATAATATACTTGAGGAGTTACGTTGCTGGCAGAAAATTTAAGATGCCGGACTGATTGAAGTTATGGTCACATCTCCCTAAGGATTTCACTGGGCTCAAGAAAGGGATTCGTAGTTGACATCATTAATGCCATCCCAAATCCTTAGGTAGGGTTAGGGGTAAAATTATTTGTTTTAGGTCGAGAAATATTATGTCGTATCTTGGGGAGATGACCACTAAAATGTAGTAACATGGAATTCCAAGTAGCATGGTAAATTCTTGAGCTGAGGAAAAAATAATGGTGTGTCAGTGTGTTGGTAGTACCAATAGTAAATGTCACATAGTGTGATGAATTTGGTAGAGGGAATGATAGCGACATAATGGATATAAGTTCAATTGAATTATGGTTATATGCATTCCAAACTAGCCTAAGTTAATCAAATGAGAAACCATAATAAGAGGTGAACGTAGTACCATAAGTCCGAAGAAGGAATTAAATTAAAGAAAGAGAGATAATGTATCGTATATAGGATATGTATATAAGTAGAAAAAAATGTATTAATGAAACCCTTGTTCAATATGAATTTGATGTCATTGGTTAACAAGTTAGAAGAGAGGCAAGTAATTACAAAAAAAATAATATGATATATATATTAGTTGAGAAGGCCTCATGTAAATTATCAAAAGTAGTAGAAATAAGAATGAGGTGAAGTAATAGATTAAAGATAATGTAACTAAAATAAATATTTTCATAGAAATAATATAAGGTTTTGGTTTAGCATTGGCTAATGTACAAGATGATGCACAGAGTACTATTAACAGTAATAAACGAAATAATAGAACTCAAGAAGAGAAAATGATAATTTTAGTATTAATAACAGAATCTCGTCGATCTGCAACGAAATGAAAAAGACGATAATATAGAGGTTTTAATAAAATCTCATCAATTTGCAATGGAAACTTAAAGGACAAAGTTACTAGATTCTAGTAATAATATTCAAATGAGAATATTGAAAAAAAAAACTTTTGGTGTGAAGTAAGAGTCGTTACACGAGTTTCTCACATTTAAGTTTCTGGATAGCTAGTTTTTGGATCAATATTTATTTTGAGTCACAATAGGAGTCAATAATAGAAGCTTGTTGGCAAAATAATTTATCTTGTTTCTTTAACTTACAATTTACGTCCAATGATTCTTTTATGAACTACTCTAATTGCGGTTGGATTTGTAATCTAGTCATTGTTGCTTCCAGTTGTGCTTGTTTCTCAGTGATTTCTTCTTGATGCTGCAATTTAATCTTTTCAAAATCCTTTTGAAATTGGGCCATCTTTGATTTTACTTGCTCACTAGAATTAGATTTTTCTTGATCTAAAAGTCTCTCTAGTTCTTGTATTCTGTTTTCCTTCTGCTTTAGAAACATTTTAACTTCAGTAGCTCTATCAACAGTGGTAGTAGCATATGCCCCTGCATACTGTGATAATTTAGTTAAATGTTCAATAGGATAAGATAAGGAATCCTTCCACAAAATGTCAATAGATTCATCTGTGAGGCTTGAAACTATTTCATCGGTTCTTGTCCTTTTACTTCTATTGACTACAACATTGTAGCTAGGACTGTAGAAGATATCCAACGATGGGAGTTCCTCAACTTGTAAAACTATTTATTCTGTAGGGTAGGCCTTTATGATCTCTTGATCATGAGTTTCTGAAACTTGTTGTAGTGGATTAAAAGTTTCCACTATCTTCTGAGAATGTTTAGGTGTCTGAAAACTAGTTACTTGATTAGCATTAGGATTGGCTTTAAGATTTTTTATTGCTTCAAAAAAATCATCCCATTGACTGCTCCAATTCTTCGTTTGGGACTTTTCTAACTGATCAAGTGTGTCATGACTGTGCTGAAATTCTTGAGAGGTTGAATCTATTCCATTACCTTATCTTTTTTCCTGCATCTCTATCTCTTGGATTACTTGATAAAATATATTCTCTGGGTTATCCTTTCTGGATTCAGATTCATTTTTAGAATGATCCGAATTTTGAGATTGATTCTTTGATTGACCTGATTCATCCTCGGACATGTCTTTCATTTCATTATCCAAGATGATACTTTGACTAGTTCTGTTTACATCTTCAATAGTTAGCAAATTGAGAGGAATTCTCTCCAGTCTCTTATTTCTGTATATTTGGAAGACTTCCAAATCATCTTGGCTAATTTGACTGGATGCAAACTTAATTATATCTGAAAAATTTTCCATGCCTTGGAAGAGATCATGAAATTCATCGATTTCCTTTACAAAAGGATTCATTTTGAGCTTTGTGATGTAATTTTTAATTAAATCATTTGGATCATACATCCTCTTTAGCATTACTACCAAATTTAATAGATTAATCTTTGAAACCTCCTTGTAGGTATGACCAATATCAAAAAGTGCAAAAGTAATTTTTTAAGTATGCAAGATCTTTAGGGCCAAACATCCTTCTTATAATCTTTTAGTTTTTTAGTAATACCATTAACAAGCTAGTAGGCTATCTCTCTTGCAAGTAACTTATCAAGAACATAATATGGTAGGATGTGGGTAGAAGCATAACTCCCAAATACTCTAACATATGTAAAATTATTCTCTCTAAACCATCTAGCCACAGAAAGGATATCTGCACTAGACTCTTCAGAAACCCTTTGGGCTTTCCTATTGAATATCATCTGGTGCATAGGCAACATGTCTCCACGACAAATTTTATAAAAATGTAGGTGGAAGTCAGAATCCCAAAGGGATTTTTAGTAGATGTGGACTAGGGTAGGGTCTTGGGTAGTCCATTTCCATCCCATGGTAGGAAAACTAGAAGAAAAGCAGATTGTGTCCATGACTAAGAAGACATATAAAAGGGAGTTATTTCTATAGATGAAATATTCCTTTTATTCCTATATTCTGTGATGTGTTTGGCTAAAATGTCAGATAGGATATTTTCCCAATTCAGAATTAGGAATTAATGATTGTGTCAGTCAATGGAACCCAATCTACTGAAAACCTAGTGGTATCAGGTTTTGAAAACAATCTACAGAACATACCGGCATCATAGCAGTAAGGGGAAGGAATTTGGGCAATTGGGCATGTAGCTAGTTTATCTCGCTTCATCTTTCCCTGGTCTTCCTTCCATTCTTTGATAACTTTCACGAGATCTAGATGCTCTACTCTAAAGATTTGTAGAAAAGCATTGTCATATTTCCGCTACGGGGAGGGTAGATGGTAGATTGCTTGGAAATATTCTTCCCTAAAAGACCCTATGTCTTTTCCATTAAAATATTTGAATTTTCTGTCATCTATGCTTGAGTGGTCAATTACCCACTTAACCATGTTTGTGTAAGAGAGAATTTTTGGTCTTGCAGCTACCTTTTCGAGGAATGAACATGTAGCATCGAAGAAAGTCGCGTTTGAAGTAGTTTTTGTGCTTGTTGTAGCGACTTTGGTTATTACCCTTGGATTTTCATCTTTGAAAATCTTATAGATTTCTTCCAATGATAAACTGACACAATCCTTGTTTCCAGTGGTGTCTGAAAATAAGGGAGACATGTTTGAGTCTTTAGTATGCAGCGCTTGTGAAAACTCTTTACCCTTTTTTCTCATTTCAATCTTCCTTAGTCTATTAAATGGGTTCCTGATTTCAAGTAAACATGGCGAGCATTAAAAGTATAGAGAACAGAGATTCAAATCCGTTGTTTATATCAAACATGCACGAATAGATATGAATCTATCAAATATGATATTAATCATTGATAATCATTTCAAAATCAAATGTCTTACACCTTCAAATGAAAATAACTATCAATCAAGCTAAACCGTTAGATCTCGAATTCTGGTTTGATACGACATAAGTCATTTCACATGCTTGAGTGATTAAATGCTATTAGTTTGCACATCACAACATATAAATTTTACCATTTATGATGTTTACCGATAACTCCTGCAAAATTCGATTTGCACAAATCGCACATTGCAACTCTTATGCGGTAATGATTTTTCTTTTGGTTAAGTTGTGTGAAATGAAAAAGGCACATTTGAGAAGTCCTGTGACTGCGATTTTTAGAGATTTATGTTTATTATTTTTTTGGCTCGTTGGTTATGCACAATCGAAACTTATATCGAATTGATTTATAATTTGATCGTTTTAAATGACTTGTGATGTGATAAAGAAAATATAATGATAATTAAAGTGTTTGCAAGTTTTAAAACATAACTTTGGAAAAAGGTTTAGCGCATTTCACAGCATGTGTGACTTAATGGATCTCAAGTTTTTTTGTTGTAAGCCATGCGGTTTTGCGATGCTCTCTTAAAGAATAAAGCATAAAACTCAAATAAAGCTTTATTTCCTAAATTTTGTTGTTTTAAAAGTTAAAAAAAAAAAATTCCTATTTACTTCTAAAGGGTCCCCATTTATTAAAATAAATTGTGGGTGTTGTATAGCATAACAAGGTACAAGGATCGAAGCCCCTTCATCAAAGAGCCTTAGCACATATTTTTTGTTAGAAAGTGTTGAAGATGCCATAATTTTCCTATTTGAGTTTCATTCATCATGGGTAGAAATATGGTGCACCATCATAAGTGATGGATGGAAAAATCAGAGGAATATAACTTTAATAAATTTCCTTTTATCTTGTCCATCATGCACAATGTTTATCAAATCAATGGATGCCTAAAAAAAGGATAATACTACTCAACTTATTTGTGAAATCATGGAGGAAGTCATTCAAGAAGTGGGAGGAAAACATGTTGTATAAATTGCCACAAAAAATGCAGCTAATTATATGGTTGTTTGTAGATTTTTTGAGATTAGGCACCCCATTATTCTGTTGGTAGACCTTTTGAGATTAGGCACCCCACTATTTTTCTTGTAGACTTATGCTTCACATTGCATATATTCAATGCTTGAGGACATTCATAAGCTTCATTGTATACATGAGGTTGTGGAGAAGGAAAAATCCATAACCAAATACCTGTACAACCACACAATTGTTCTAAACACCATGAGAAAATACACTGAAATTAAATAAATTGTTCCACTAGATTTGCAGCAAATTTGATATATTTGCAAAAAATTTCATATCTTTGTAATCTGTGGTTGAGAAAATAATAATTTTATTTTCTGGGACCTAAGTGAATAGAATCTAAAAATTCCAAGGCCCTTGATGGTAATGATATTGTTTCACTTGTGTTTAATCTAAATTATGAAAGGATGTCAAAGAGATTATTGTTGTGATGAAGTTCTTTTCTAGTGTTGTCAGCTACTTTAAATATTTTAAATTTTTATTTTGAAAATTTCATTTCAAGATTATTTTTCTTTTCAAAGTTTCATATTTCATTAAATTTGAAAGCTCAAGTTAAATTAGAAATCTTGAACTTTCAGCATGGTTGATGGTGAGAAATATACTATGGGTTACATTTATGAGGTGATGGATCTCACAAAGGAAGCCATCAAAAAAATATATGGGGATGAGAAGGAAAATTATATACCTCTCTGGGATATTATTGATGCACATTGGGATAGGCAATGGTTGATGGTGTAAAATATGGTATTGGTTACATTTATGAGGTGATGGATCTCGCAAAGGAAGCCATCAAAATAAGATATGGGGATGAGTAGGAAAATTATATACCTCTTTGGGATATTACTGATGCAGATTGGGATAGTAAATTGCATTCCCCCTTACATGTTGATCAAAACTTCTTCAACCTGCTGGGTACTTCTTAAACCCACAATAATTTTTATGACAATAGAAAATTTAATGAGGATGGGGAGGTTGGGATTGGACTTATGACATACATTAAAAGTTGCTTCCCTGATCCATAGATTCAAAGTCATGTCTTTTCCCAAATACAATATTATAGGATTCCAACTAAATTATTTGCTAATAAGGCTTAACCCCTTCATCAATTCATTAAATTTCATCGATTCATTAATTTTTTTAAAATTTATTTTGTATGTTTAAATGTTTTATTATATTTTGCTTTATTTTTTATTTTTTACAATTTAGTATTTAGTACTTTCTATTCACGAGAACTTGCCACTTGCTAGGTTTTTGGTGGCAAAAATTTGGTAGTGATATGCCAGATTGGAAGAGATTTTCCATTTGAATATAAAACCTATCATACGGTGCTTCAAGTTGTAAGCTCGACTGAAGAATATTTGATAAAATGCACTGTAAGAAGCGTAATCAATTGACACAAATGTGCTTAAATTACCTTGTATTTGTCCGTTACAATCTATGACTTCACAACAAGCAAATACTAGGTGAGATATTGAATTTGAAGGTTTCATATTCATATTCTAATTTTAAATTTAAATTTTAAACATTAATTCACATTTCAATGTATCATGATAATGAGTTATGGATCATTCACCAATCGACCTTAAAGATATAGATTTGCAAACTACAAATGCATTAGATTTCATCCAATTAGAGGAGGCTCCTCTTTTAAGCCTACATGACTTGGAGAAATTTGAGAGTCAAGAAAGGGAAGGAGTGGGAGGAATTGCTTCTAGTTCTTGCTCCTAGAGTCTAGGCTCCTAGAGTCTTGGAATCTTAGTTATTGATTCTTTACTCATAATTATTAAGTAGTTTGTAAACATTTAGAAGCAGATGCTTCTGGTTCTATGTAGTGACTAGTTACGAGTCATGACTTAGTACATTGGATCATGTTTGGACTCAGATATAAGAGATACTGACCATTCGATGTTTTTATATATTTAACATATATTTTTGGACATGGCTTTATTTAATATCAATGAAGATTGTTTTTTTAATTCAATATATGCATATATCTTTATTTATTGAATTTACCTATTTTTCTTGATACGATTAAAATTCTTCGGTCTTTTTCCCTGTTGATTTATTGTTGATTCCGAGTCTAGTAAAATTGATATTATTGTACCATGTGATCCATGTTTTATGTGTTTTATGTGTTTAAATGAATCAATCACCTCAACCAATGTCACATTTGTTCATATGTGCCATATTTTTCCCAAAAAATTCATATGTCTTCATATGACACATAGATCATCCAACATGCATTAGGGGGCCATGCTACTTATTCATATACTATTGAACCAATAAAACTGCCATGGAGTGACCGTGTTTAAATTTGCCTCTACGACTATAGGGGACAAAATTAAGCACAAACTAAGGTGTGTTTCAATCAACTGAATGAATTTCATATGTATTCATATGCCATACACGTCATCCATTATGCATCAAGGGGACATGATACTTATTCATATACTACTGAACCAACAAAATAACTACGACATGACTATGTCTATATGGGGAAAAACATGAGCACAACCTAAGACATGTAACGTCTCTCTCGAAAGGGTTTTACAGTGAAATGGATACATCAAGTGATCTATTAATATGAGTTGGGTATAAAATAAAGGGATAAGCGTTAAATCTAAATTATATGCCCTAACATACCCAGATTTAACTCTCTGAGGGAAGAGTGGGGTTAATAGCTAGGCACCCATCGATCAATCCAACATATGTGTTTCATTGTATCAATCACCTACACCAATGTCACATTTGTTCATATGCAACCTATTTTTCCCTCTTATGTGTTTCAATCAAGAGAAAAAATTTCATGTCTTCATATGACATACACATCATCCAACATGCATTAGGGGGCCATGCTACTTATTCATATACTACTAAACCAATAAAACCGCCATGGGGTGACTGCGTCTAAATTTTCCTTTGTGACTTTACCGAGACAAAACTAACCACAACCTAAGATGTGTTTCAATCAACTGAATGAATGTCATATGTCTTCATATGACATACACATCATACACAACTGCTCACAACCTAAGATGTGTTTCAATCAACTGAACGAGTTTCATATGTCTTAATATGACATACACAACATCCAACATGCATAGGGGGACACACTACTTATTCATATAATACCGAACCAACAAAACTTCCATGGCGTGACTATGTCTAAATTTTCCTTTGCGCCTATACGGGGACAGAAATGAGCACAAATTAAGACATGCAATATCTCTCTTGAAATGGTTTTACGATGAAATGGATACACCAAGTGTTGAATTAATATGAGTTGGGTCTGAAAGAAATGCATATAAATTACATATAAATTATATGCCCTGGCATACCCTGATTTCACTCTTCGAGGGAAGAGTGGGGTTAATAGTTAGGCACCCATCGACCATCCCATATCCCCCCTAGAAATACTAAGGGGAAGAAGTCTCAATCCCTAGAATTCCTGGTTGCAACTAGTTCTGATAGAAAGATATAAGCATTACAGATAAATTAGATGCCCTAGCATACTCGAATTGTCAAAGATATCTATCTTTCTCGCTTAAAGTATAATTCAATCGAGCATAATTCAAAAACCTTGAATCCATTTTATTTCTACCAAATCAAGAGTACTTCAAACATATTAAAATACAAAGAGAATAAAATTAGAACAACAATTATGAAAACTTGGATACTATGCTTGTTGCAGGTGGAGACGAAATTTAGGTCATGTGGTTAAGGCTGAAATTCCTGTCCCAATACAACTGATCTCAATTGTCATTTTTCGGTAAGCTCTCTATAGCATCTCCTTACCCCTCTGGAGAACTATCATAGTTCACTTACCAAACAATGTATATAATTCTTTGTCATTACTCCAATCCAAAGAAATGTGAGGAGCCTAACTAGAGGAACAGCGAAATTAATTTTACCAAGGGTCCAACTTGTTGGCTTTACGAACATGGATGGACGGTTTGAGCTGAAACAGATTGATTCAACCTCTTATTTATCCTCTCCATCTAAGATAAGAACAAAGGATGGATTCTTGCTTGCTATAGCTGTATGGATGTGTAAGTGGTGTTAAAGGAAGCTAAGAACAATTTATTGAGAGCCTAATAGGTTTGGCCTAAAAACAAAGTTCACTTGGAACAAATCCAAGAAAAAATCGCAATTCGCTATTTTCATTTATATAAACCCTGCCCTCATACCCAGACACAACGTTCGCTTGGAACAATTACTAGAAAAACTACCAATTCATTATTTTCATTGATATAAACCCCTCCCTCATATGTCAGGAGAGTGCCCCAAATCCAAGGTTTAGGTTGTTGATGGCTCTATCTCTAAGTTAGACACCACAGAGACATGCATATGCACTTACCACTTGGAAATCTATAAAGCCCTTTAAGTGATTTTAGTCTTTCCCATAATGGAAAAACTTCGTAGCATATAATATTTGTAAACTAATGATAGCATTAATTTGTGGTTGCCAAATATGAATGAAACAAAAAAATATTATGCATAATTATAACCTCTCCAGCTTGGAAAGAGGTCAAATAAGACGACGAATAATTATTTTCGTCCTCATAGATCAATACAAAAATTTCATAGGCTCCAATATTGTGGGCTAAAAAGTTTAGCTTACTTTCCACATGAAAAAATGCGGCAAAATGATTCTGTTTACTACAACATGTCCCATGCCAAGCAACAACAGGGCCTAATAATCATCTTCCTTAAGTACTTGTGAATACATTTTTTTTATTAAAAGTAAAAAGGAATTTAAATTGTAGTTTTTGTTCTCTATTATAAATTTTAGTTTCATTGTTCTCTATATTTTGTATTAAAAGTCAAAAGGAATTTAAATTTTAGTTTCGTTGTTCTCTATTATAAGGTTTAATCAATACAAATTGAGTGATGTTATTTTGTTAAAATTCAAAAGGAATTATAAATTTTAGTTTAGTGGTTCTCTATTATAAGGTTTAATAAATATAAATTGAGTGATGGTATTTTATTAAAAGGAATTATAATTTTTAGTTTCATTCTTCTCTATTATAATGTTTAGTAGTTTCGTTGTTCTCTATTATAAGGTTTAGTCAATATAAATTGAGTGATGGTATTTTATTAAAAGTCAAAAGGAATTATAAATTTCAAGTTTATTGTTCCCTATTGTAAGGTTTAGTCAATATAAATTGAGTGATGGTATTTTATTAAATGTCAAAAGGAATTATAAATTTTAGTTTCATTGTTCTCTATTGTAAGGTTTATTCAATATAAATTGAGTGATGGTATTTTATTAAAAGTCAAAAGGAATTATAAATTTTAGTTTCATTTTTCTCTATTATAAGGTTTAGTTAATATAAATGGATGGTATTTCATTAAAATTCAAAAGGAATTATAAATTTTAGTTTCATTGTTCTAAATATAACTTGAGGTCTCTATTATATATTATAAGGTTTAATCAATATAACTTTAGTTCTCTATTATAATTTTTAATCACACTAGAAGGAAAAGAACCTCTAGCAAAGGTTATAAAGAAGTTTTTTAGTGCTATAAAATTGGCCAAAATTGTCAAAAATAACATTTTCTACAACATTCATTTTTGGTAACAAAGGTTTTGGCGGAGCTTTTAACAGAATTTCAACACAACTAAAAAACCCGAGCAGCCGGAGGTTATTACAAATGTTTTTTTTCATCGGTGTGCTACTAAGGTGTCAACGCGCTGGTGCGTGTCATATAGATGGTTGGCCTGGGTGGTCGAAGGTGCATGCATCGGGTCGTAAAGGTATACAACCACACGGGGTGCACTGTAGGTGATATAATGCACGAAGCTGTTCTAATTTGTATTGGGATTTGTGTAGTGCCCATATGTCATATAATCACACCAGTATGTAGTCTAATAGAAGTGCATCGGTGTGTAGTATCAGACTAACACACCGATTTGTATAATTCATATTTGTATTTGTGCAGTGCCTATAGGTCGTACAAATGCACGAGTGCGTAGTCTCATATAAACGCAATGGTCCACAGTATCGCACAAGCACACCCAGATTTATAATTGGTATTGGTATTTGTGTGGTTCCCATAGGTCGTAGAAATGCACCAGTGCGCTGTATCATAAAAACGCACCAGTGTA
The DNA here is from genome assembly GCA_034641835.2 of Pinus albicaulis. Lineage (NCBI taxonomy): Eukaryota > Viridiplantae > Streptophyta > Pinopsida > Pinales > Pinaceae > Pinus > Pinus albicaulis. The sequence continues at coordinate 973,835,603 of CM076577.1, read as the reverse complement.
TAGTAACTAACTTGCACCAGTGTTCATTTTTTTTTTTTACAAACATCGACCCGTGACAGTGCAATTATTGTGATTTTTAAAAATTCATTATTCATCAAAAGTTAACACATCTTATAACAATATTCATATTAACTGGATTTTATTAATGCATTTGAATGTTATGTTTTGATTAATTTGTTATACCATATCATAATTATTGTGATTTTTTAAAATTCATTATTCATCATAAGACGACACGTATCTTATAACAGTACTCGTATTAATTAAATTTTTATTAGTGCATTTGAATGTGATGTTTGGATTAATTTGTTATATCATATCATCAGATTTCCCATCTCTTCATTATAATATTCATCATCCATAAATATAATCAGTTTTGTTACATTTCACAACGACAATGGAGAACGTAATAGAATAAATTAAAACACACACATACACACACACACATGATAGTATTTGTCATACAAAATGGGACAGTTATTGGTATCCTTTGTCTTTCAATTAGGACACCATGTCCATTACATTAAACAAAATGTCTGAATTCACAGACACATATTTCAAAAAATACAACACCTTGCTTTGATATCCAAACATAATGATCATCATTCTTCGCTTGAACTGCTATCACTGCTTCAGCTACTTCCATCACTTGGGTTATTTTCAGGAATGTTTTGTTCACGATGTTGATTTTTTTCTTCTTCTTCACCTTCCATATACAAACATAAAAATAAATTGTAATGAGTGTATAGGCATTGGTGAGAATAATGAAAATTGAAATATTAAATAATATACATCAATGTAAATCGAAAATAAATGACGTACCATAGCAACAATTGACTCATGAACTAGATATACATTCTTTCAAAACCATGTAGTATGTCAGCTTTCAAGATTTCATCTATTGGCACAGTTCCATACTTTGTTTCTTGCAAGTTGTATACCCCATAACAAATCATATATTTAATATAAAATATTTTTTTGTTCTATTAACTATAGACGGAGCTAAGTAAAACAAGATCTATAGATGCTTACAAATTCCACAATTAATTTATGATATGCCAACATATACTCACAACCCATATTTAACCCAATGTTAGTCAATTCATCTGATGTTTCTTCTTTGTATGTTAGCACCTATTTGAAGACATTCACTGATGATTTTTGTAAAAAAAACTTATAATATACAAAAATGAAATGTATTTAAGTTGTTATAAGGATGCAACAATTACTCACAAACTTGGATATCAACCCTTTTCTTCCTTGTCGTCCTATTTTATGTGTTGAATGAGTTCCATTTTCTTTTCTTTTCTGCAAGAAAATACTTGAAAATTAATATTTAATGCTAAATTTTTTATTTATTGTACCTAATGATCGAAATATTCAATTATTACATATTACATTTGAAGCACATTGTTATTGAGATGGTTCCTCCTGCGATGCAATTTTGTCCATTTCTTTGACCATATCCTTGTACACCTTTTTGGACATTCCTACTGGCATATTTCTAATATCATCTCTTTCATAATCTTCCTGAAAATGTAACATGACAATAAACTATTTAATTTTTATACTGATATATGAAAAGTAAATATAACAAAAGAAGTGATATTTATAAATAATTCTAGAAAAACATTTAAAGGAATATTACTTTTTCATTCCTTCTTTTTTGTTGTTGTACATTTATGCTATTAAAAGTCTGACATGTCTCATTGACCAATTCTCTGGAAACTCTTCCTATAGTTTAGATAAAATTTGGTTGTTGGAATCATTGGATTGATTTTCTTATTGTAAGTGGAAATAACGTCTATACATTCATTCCACTAGATCCCCCAAAATTTTGTAAAATTTTTCCCGCTTTCGTTAACCTCCAACACCACTCTAGATGAGCTAAGGAGAAATTCATTTCCATTTGCATGTTCTAATATTTTTCTTTTCTTAGAACAACATTCCTTTTCTGAGTTGTTGGTCCCTGTAGAACATTAAACAGATGTGAATTAATAGATTGTTTGAAACATGTTATCTAATAATTTTAGTATATTATTAATGAAAATTAAAAAAATAAACTCATATTGGATCGATAGTATTTTTTCATTCACTTGATTCATCCTTTTGCAAATTTTCCATCGAGATTTTATGCTCTTCTGGTACTAGATCAGAAATAATCTTAGTGAGCTTCATCATTTTGTGGCTCTGCATGATATCCAGTAAACAATACATATTAGTTAAACTTAAATATATTTCAAAAATAATAATTTTTGTAAAGAATTTACAAAAAAAATGCCTTTTTTTCTTTTCTTGATGTTTTATTAATATTTTTGTTACTTTATCTCTTGTTAGCCATTTCTTTATCAATATGAAACCTATCCCATATCCTTCATTAATATATTTTATAAATAAATTGTCAACTTTTCAGGTTAAAAAAAAATATCAAGTAACTAGTGCGCTTATCATAGTGTACACACTGACATCCATGCATTGTGGTATTATCAACACACTGCCCAAATAGTATAAAACACCGTACGATGCTCTATGTGAAAAAGGCACACCGGTGAATTACATGTTAACCACCGCACCGATTAACAGAGGAAAAATAATAGAAATCGTGTAGTGTTAGTTTTTGTAGCATATGGTGTCATGGAGGGGGCGGTGCAGCCTATTCTTATAAACACCTCGCGCAAAAAAGGAACCACAGTACGGTGATCTCTATCAACTAGGAGACCTGGTGCGTTATATGTTACATGGTCCATCGATTAACAGAAAATAAAAAATTGTTTTTCCAAACAGTACATGAGTGGTGCGCTATAATGAAATAGCAAACCAGTGCCCTATTTAACATATGGCACATGGATTAAAAATAATAATAATTTTAAATTTTTTATCAAATAGTATGTGCATGGTGATTTGGGATAAGACAGGGCACCAGTGTGCTAGGTTACGCAGGGTGCACCGATTAAAAAAATTATGTATTTTAAAAATTCACGCAAAGGCCGACATGGATTGCGATTCGACTGTGCAAGTTGTCCCATGGGTTGGATGTCATATGCCTATATATCTATATCTAGCAATACAAACCCTATAAAATGAAAAGCCCTAATTCTAAAATCATAGAAATAGGAAGATGCAAGGGCATAAACAAAAAGAATGAATGGTTTAGGGTAAAATGGATTATTTTTGTGTTTCTAAAAATGAAAAAAAGTTGAATTTTTTTACTTACTGCGTAAAGAATACTACAGAAAATGTAAAAAAAAGCAATAAAATTTAATCATGACATCGTTTGAAATTTTATTGTACAGGGTTTGAATCACCATTGGTTTGGAATTCTAATTGTCGAAATACTTATGTTCGAAAGTATTTCGCTGCTCCACAGTGCTCTCATGCTCTCTTGCTCTGGGTATGTCTCCTGCAAATATTTGGCTTATTTGTTTTGCAAAAATAGTGAAACAATGAAAAGTGTTTAGTATTTAAAGAATTGTTTTATAAAATTAGATTTTTGAAAATATTTTTCCGCCCATTTTTGAATTTACCACTTTTTTTTTCACTTTAAGAAAATATAGTTGCATTTTTTTTTATTTGCAGCTTTTCATCACTAGTGCGTCAATTAATAACACTCCACCGATGCATCGGTTAATAACATGGCAACGGTGCATAGTAACTAAAACAGCACCGGTGCAATTATATGTACATAACTAATAACAATAAGTCCATTTTTAAGACACAAAATTTACTTTTAGGTGTGTGCGCTAAAATTTGTTGTTGATTTTTTTCAAATGTAGGGAGAAAATATCATAATTATATTGAATGGATAACTCTTCAAAATCCAACTCATTCCATAATATTTCTCAAAGTCCATCATGAAGTTCTCCCTATCCATCTCGAGACGTAATATTTACTTCATATTTTATTTATATTTTCTTTATCTAATTGAATTTATGTTTTTTATCCATGTCAATCAGCTTAACAAAATTTATAATTTTTACAAATTTTCAGGTTCATGCAGATTCAGAATCGAGTTCAGATGCACAAAATAATAAAAAAACTCCAAAATGTCGGAAGCTCTTATTAGGATTAGTATACGGCAAAGCGCATTTGGTAGATTAAAATGCACAGCCGCTTCACCCTGCAAATTGTAACAATATTGCATCTTCTAGCTACAATCCCCAGACAATGATGGTATTAAAAATTGTTTGGTATATTAATGTAATTATTTCAACGTCAAACAAATTAATCATGCATTGTCAATGTTCTTACTAATTGATATCATATATTTTGTACTAATCATGTTTAAATATATTTTTTGAAATTATTAGGATTCTAGTGATGATGAGTGACCCACCTACAGTCTTCCATTGCACCCCATGATAATGTCAAATCGAGAGAAGGTTGAATTAAGAGAAAACATTTGAGAGGAACGATACCAAGAATGGTTGAATCACCCACTGATTTAATTTCCACTACGTCCAGATTCACCAATTAGGAATGGCTACAACAATATTAGTTCTTCACAAGATGGCAATGAAGGAAATGAAATAGAGGTTGGTATGGATGATTGCTTAAGGGATACGACTGCCATGGAGATAATGTTGTTAGATGCATTCCAAAAGGATGATCAGCTAGGGGATGATTCTCATATCATTGACATCTTTTTTGAAAGCCTTAAATTTTCTTCCACCACCCCTCTCTTTGGACCTAGCGATCAATCAAAGTCTACCGAGTTGGGGACAACAATGTTACTGTACAACTTGAAAGCAAAGTTTTCCTTGTCGAATGCATTTTTCTGATTAATTTTGAGGTAAGTTACCATAAAGTCCTCCCTTATATAAATTTTATGAACATTAATAATTATATCGGCATTAATGTACATTTAATATTTTCCATGATGATCACCAAATATAGTTTATTCAAAGATAAGGTTCTTCCAAGTGATAATGTCTTTCCTGGTAACTGTGAAGAGGTAAATAAATTGTTGAAAATGTTGGGTGTTGAGTACATATCATATCATGCATTTCCAAATGATTGTAGTCTATATAGAGGAGAATATGTAGACAAAGAGATATGCCCATAATGTGGGCATGACAGGTATGATAAAAAAAGAAGAGGGGTAAATCATGTGATCCTCCTTTTAAGACATTGAGACACATGCCTATAATCCCAAGGATTCAAAGGCGCTTTCGTTGCAAAGAATTAGCTATGTTACAGGGATGGCATGTCTCAAACAAAAGTGAGTTGGGAGTTATGCAAATCCCAACTGATTCAATAGCCATGAAGCATATAGAGGATACATGGCTCGAAAAATTCAAGGATGAAGTATGAAGTCTATGACTCAGCATAGCCATGGATGGTGTCAACCCATATTCCCTCGAGAACACCAACTATTCTATTTGGCTTTTAGTAGTGATCAATAACAATATCCCCCCACGGTTTTCCGTGAAGAATGAGCATCTTATGTTGGCTCTCATAGTCCTTGGTAGAATAAAAGTGAAGAATATGGATGTTTAATTACAAGCACTGCTAGATGAATTGAAGGAATTATGGGATGGGATAAATGTATATGGTGTATCAAGGCCCATTGCAACAGAGAGGAGTTTTATGTTGTATGGAATATGTGCTTACATGACACATGATTATCCAGGTTTAGGAGCTTTCTCTGGTAAATTACATGTTTATTGATTTGTTATTTACGTAACAATATTATTTCCCTTATTTGTTATTTAATTCATTGTAATTGTTCTGATATTCATGATATTCTTTAACGTGCCATGCATATAAATTGTATACAATAAACTCGTAGGTCTTGTAACAAAAGGGTATTTTGGATGTAAATGTTGTGGACATTCTCTAAAAGCTAGATGGTCCAAGGACCTATGAAAGCCAGTGTGTGATTGCTCCAGGGTATTCCTCCCAAATGAACACCCTGACAGAAGAGAAACATCCACTTTCAATGGTAAACAAGAGAGGACCAAAAGGCCTCCAATAAGGACACCAGTTGAATGGCTTAGATCATATGAGAGAGAGAAGGATAAGGAGTTCATAGAAATGTTCGATTCAAACGGGGAGCCTATGTTCGATGATCAAGAATTCTTTGACACCTATGTTGAGAAATTTCCCATTGGGATGAAAAGGAAATCTATCTTTTATAACCTCCCATATTGGGAGCATCTTAAGATTACCCACTTATTAGATCCCATGCATATATTTAAAAATGTTGCATCTTCTTTCTGGAGGCACATATTATCTAAAAAAAATGACACATTAGTTTTTAGGAAAGATATTGTTACTTCAAACATTAAAAATAAACATTGGCCAAGATGATCAGAAATTACAGGATCAGAGGCAGGTGTTGGTCCCTCTAATTCATGGTATTTCAAAGAAGGTGATCTCCAATGGATTTAAAAAAAAGGATGATCTTTCTTTGGAAAAGGAAGTTATAATGGGTGCCATCTTCATATAGGTATTCACTATGGAATTGCTTCACAGTGGATGACCATTTATCGGGGTTGAAATCACAGGACCATTTGAATCTTCTAAGAGTACGTATAATGTAAAAAGCATGATTTTATTATTTATTATATTAAAAAAATTTATCCCATCCGGGGATCATAAAACATACCTAATTTTGTATATTGTTGCACGTGTTTATAAGTTTGCAGTGTCATTATCCTTTGTTCGTGTGTGGGTGTGTGAAACATGAATTCCCTCAAGACATAGGATGTGCCATATCTAAATTATTTGCATTTGTACATTGGATCACATCAAAGGAGATTCATGTGGCTAGCATTCTACTGTGGCTTCAAGAGATAGTTGAGATTTTTTGTATGTTTGAGAAGGAACTGCCGATGAGTTTCGTGGACTTGCAGGTTAATCTACTAATCCACCTAGTAGATGAGGTTGAATTAGTTGGGGTGGTTTCTTTTTCTTGGATTTTCTTCTTAGAGAGGTACATGAATACATTGAAAGGTTTTGTTCGAAAAAGGGAAAAACCTGAGGGGTCTATGGCAGAGGGGTACATATCATATAATTATTTCTATTATGCAAATGACTACTTCAAGCAGATTGACAACAGACCAGGTGCAATGATTTGGGATGATGAAAGGAATGAAGACAAAAGAGAAGGGGACTTGCTTGAAACGAATGGGAAAAAGCGCTTGATAAAGAGTAAGTGACTTATAATTTTTCAAATTTACACAAAGTAAATATTCATGTTGAACTTCAATATAATCTAAATTTTGATCTCTATGTACTATATAATGTCAGTTTGATTTGATTAGCGAATGTAGAAATTGAAGCAATCAATAAATTTTTTCTTTACAATTCCGAAGCAATGCAACCGTGGGTCACATTGTACGAACAAAAGAGGGTGAAATAGGATAGTGACAAGAAAGAATTTAGACAGTTGAATGGTATAAGTGCACCTTATCTCGATCATTTAAAAGAAAATATGCCAAAAATATGCCCAACAGTTGGGTTGTTGACAAAGTCAGAGAGAAATATGATGCAATCGGTCATTACCCGCATGCTCAAGAGGATGCGCTAAACGTAGGGATTGGGTGCAACAACTCGATAATAATATATTTAATTTATACATACATTTGAAACTTAATAATGCACCTTCCAAATGTAATTACATCTATATTTCATATTTTAACTGTTGGGTTATTATAAGACACATGACACTATGATTTTTTGACATTTTTATAGGTGCATTCGTTCCCATCTATGTGGACATATGGGCACCATTTTTGCACAGAAATTGCCGATGATGGACACATCACACAAGACTGTGGAGTGGAAGTCAAGTTTGATCAATCTAGTCGATATAGCCAATGTGATCAAAACCTAGTATGAGGGACATTAGGTTACGTTGGAAAGATACAAGAGATCATGGAAGTGGATTTCTCTTCTTCCCAATGTGTTATTTTTAGGTGCAAGTTGTGGGACACCTTTGGTCATAATAATGTAAAGGAAGATCATGATAGTAGGATGATATGTATCAACTCTAGAAAGATTTGGGATGAAGCTAAGGAGCCCTATGTTTTCCCCAAACACTGCAGCCATGTTTTTTTTTACCCAGATGTGCTGGATAGGGATTGGTGGTTCGTATTCAGACATGACCCTAAATCAAAACATATTTTTTAGAACAATTTTGTTATCGTGCCATGTGAGCTAGAAGATAATGAGGGTGATCATGAGAACTGAGAGTGATATGGTACATGTGTTATTTCATCAATATTTATACTTTTTAAGATGGTTTTTTATAAAGAGGGGGACTTAACTACCTTATAACTTATAAGCTGGCTCTTTTCTTCGAAACATTATAATATGTATTTTGAACTAATTGGTAATTTACATCGTGTTAATGTTAAAATCAATATTTCACTTGATAATGTGCGACTATATTGATCTCAAAAACAATGGCATATTGTATAATGTTCTTTTTTTTGCATGTAAGATCATAATAAAATAATGACAATTGTAAAGTACATGAATTTACTGGCAATATTTTCTAAACTTTATTACATTACAAAAGTTCATATTATTCTAGATTTACTATTTTACAAATATTTAAAATTTTACAAATTTACAAATTTAAAATTTTTAATAAAATCATTTCAAATTAATACAATTAAAAATTTTACAAATATTTTACATACAATTACAATTAAAATTAAAATTACAATTATAATTTTACAATTTCACATACAATTACAATTACAATTTTAGAATTTTACATACAATTACAATTTTAGAATTTTACATACAATTACAATTACAATTACAATTTTAAAATTTCACGTACAATTAAAATTAAAATTACAATTACAATTTTAGATTTTTACACACAATTACAATTACAATTACAATTTTAGAATTTTACATAAAATTTACAATTACAATTACAATTTTAGAATTTTACATACAATTAGAATTAGAATTAGAATTTTACAATTTTACATATATACAATTACAATTACAATCATTTCAAAATAAATTAAATATTACAATTACAATTAAAATTTTACAAATATTTTACATACAGTTACAATTACAAATACAATTACAATTTTAGAATTTTACATACAATTAGAACTACAATTAGAATTTTACAATTTGTCATATATACAATTACAATTAAAATTAAAATTACAATCATTTCACAATAGATTAAATATTACAACTACAATCAAAATTTTACAAATATTTTACATACAACTACAACTAAAATTACAATTACAAATACAAATACAATTTTACAATTTTACATACAATTAAAATTAAAATTTCAATTACAATCATGACATAATATTTAATAAATATCATGATAATTTAACATTAAATTAATTAATAATTCGACCAAAAACCACATTCACATTTGTTAACATCATCGTGATCATGATCATCTAAAAAAACACAATTAACATTGTATAACATCATCACAACACAAACATCAAATATACATCTCATGTCAAATGACTGCTATTACATACACATCTATCTGCAAGTTGCACATTAAATGAACATATCTATCATGGCTTAACAATATACACATCATGATGATCACCAACATGTAAATTAAGTACAACTACAACATGAACATAAAATACATGGACCAGATATATATATATATATATATATATATATATATATATATATATATATATATATATATATATATATATATATATATATATATATATATATATATATATATAATATACAACTATAATATAAATGTCATATATCAGCTGGTGGTACATCCTCAATAGCAGTACTAGTGGAGGCCTGCTCAGCCAATGGTGTAGCCTCGACAAGCTCAGATGCATGTTTATCATCACGTGACTACTCATATGGTACTAGTGCCTCATGTTGATTAGGATCAACTGTCGGCTGCTCATCGTGATGACTCGACATGGTCGATGGTCCAACCTTCTCATGATCATGAGTACTGTTGGATGCTGCAAGTTGCTGAATCGATGTGGATGATGTCCATCCTACTCTCCATGATGACTTTTGGTTGATGCTGCAGGCTGCTCATCTGGGGAGGCGCGAGGTGAAAAATGATCAATCCCCTGATCGTGATCATTAGATGATGTGTCATTGCTCGCAGACTTTCGATCACATGCTATGTCTCGACCACGCCTATAACGTCCAAGGGACCTCCTCAACCACGTAACTAAGATCGTAGCTCCTACGACATGCCACATCAGGCTATACATGTCATGCAGCATGCCTCTCCACATATTTACCAACCTAGCATCAGCCTGTATATCTCTCATAGTGGCGCGCTTGACTGTCGCCTCAACAAGCAATGCACAGATTTGGTCACCCAACTCCATCCTCAATCTAATATTAAGCCTATCACACCTAGAAAAAGGTGGTACCGGTGCACCAGCCAGAGTAGGTCTGTCTGCACCAGCCTCATGATCCTCGGTATCTGCCATTCCCTGATCATCATTAGGATCCACACCTAGATCATTTGGTGGCACGAGAATGTCATTGCCATCAAAATACCCAATATCTGCAAAATATATATAAGTACACAAAAATAAGTAGATAATTTCATTTAACATTTTAACAAAAACAAGTTAAAGAACATGTTAGAATACATTTAAATAAAACAATAATATTACCTTTATCTTCAGGTGGCTCATCATCTATGAAATGGTCAAAATCAGAAGTGAGAGGAACCTCAACTCCTCACTACCAAATACAGCAATACGTAATTGCCGGAGATAGTATATCCACACTAATGTATCTCTGGGAGTACACAAACTGACTCCCTAATGCATAGGCAACTGGAAGCTTTGAGAACGAGGGAAAATCCAAACCTCTCCTCGATAGCCCATTAATGAAATATATTTCCTACTAAGTGGGTGTGTACCACTAGTTAGGACCAACCCAGAAAGCATGTAGGTGGCAATTCAACCTGCGGATATGATGTCTCAAAAAGAAACCATAGCCCTTTAGGGAAGTAGCCTCCTCATAGAACATGAGGAGGCCTACCTGCCTTAGGAGACCCTGGGTAACTTCTGTAATAAGACGAGGGTACGAATCTCTCTCCCTCTCTCGTGCCTCCCACAAGCGAACCATGTTATACTGGTCCGCCTGTTGTTGCTGTTGTTCTGTCCCTTCTCTCCTTTCATGTCTCTGAATGATAGACATATTAAATACCATTTTTTTATTAAATGAGACATGTATTTAGGAATATACATATATAATTTTTTTTGTAAAAAAAATCATTCGGTGCACCACAAAAAATAGGCATGCATCTGTAACAGTGTGTCTTTTTTTGTCACGCACCAGAGGCAGTCCACCAAAAACTTTTCAGCGCACCGGAGGCGGTGTACCTAAATATTTTCAACGCACCGCCCTCCTGGCATTGTTTTAAATTCAATGGTGTGGTGGTATAACAGCCCGCACCATTGACTATGGACTAGTGTCGGGAAGGCAATTTGTTGACGAAACTTTATGCCCTAGGGTGTATAGTTTGGTCAGTGCACCACCCTCCTGACATCAATACAAAGTCAATGGTGCGGTCTTTTACCAGGCTGCATCGTTGACCATGTCGAAATGCCAGAATGTAATGTGCTAACAAAATTACCCACCCTCGGGTGGATATTTCCGTCAACGCACCACATTTTCGCTATTCGACAGGGTTAATGGTGCGGTCGGGTAACCAACCACGCCACACTTTTTTTAAATTTTAAAAAATCATGGTGCGCCTTTCGGTATTGCCCTGGAACCGGTGTGGACACCGTTAGCACCAGTTGTGGTGCGGCCTGTAAATTTACAGGCAGCACCATGAATTGGTGCAAGCCAAATGGCTCGAGCACATCGTGCGAGAATTTTTCTTTTTTTAAAGGTGAATTTTAAGCTAATTTACAAATCTAATCTACTAAAAGGTTTAATTATGGAAAAATAACAAAAATACCTCTACATTTGGCCATCAAGGAGGCACATTGGTTGTAGAATTTGCAAAAATAAATTTTCCCACTATTTCTCAAAATTAAAAATGGAGATCATGGGCAATGCACAACAGCATTACGTGCAATGGGAGCACCGATGACACAATGCCTCACACAAGGTAAAGTTGCACTGGTGCTTGAGAGCTCTAGAGCACTGAAAATTGAAGAATATCGTTGGGGCCGTAATTTTTTTTTATTTAACCTTGTTCCAGTGCATGGGTTTTTATAGGTGCACCGGTGCAGTTACTTAAGACCACATCGGGTTGTGTCAGTTTTGGTAGGGGTTTTTAGGATGCACTAGTGCGAAAGCTTTTTAAAGCACCGGTGCGCTATGGTAATAATATGCACCAGGCAGGTTTGTATGGACCATATGGTGTCCCGATGTGCCAATGTTTTGTGCACACCAGTGCTTTCTCTAGTTGAACACACCTGTGAATTTTAGGATGATAAGCACACCAGAAGAAAAACATCCGCAAAAATCGCCACTTTCCAACCTCCTCTAGTAACCTTCACTACAAATAGAAGTTTGGGGTATTTTTATAAGGGTTTCCTCGAAAATATCTGCTAGAGGGTATTTTCATCGTAGTGATAACTTGAGTTTTAATTGGATGCTTGAGTTTTAATTATAAATTTTAGTTTCATTGTTCTCTATTATAAGATTTAATTAATATAACTTGAGTTTTAATTGGACCAAGAGAAGAAAGGTTGGGATTGAGTTTTAATTGGACCAAGAAAAGCAAGGTTAGGAATAAATAAGGATTGTAGGGAAAAAATAATTTTAACTCAAGAATAAAGAAATCTTTAAAATATAATAGAACCCACATTTTTATATGGATTAACAAATATAGGGAGGTTCTATAAATAGAGTGGTGACTAATAGAGTGGTGACTAGTGAGTTGAGCATGAATATGGGTACAATTGGGGCATGGTCTGATGGAAGCCACATCTAATGGGAATGCATGTGTGTAGTCAACAATGGAGGCCATCCAACAACAACAATGGAGGAAATCCAACAACATCAATGAAAGCAACATCTTATGGGAACGCGTGTGTGTAGTCAACAATGGAGGCCATTCAACAACAACAATGGACGCAATCCAACAACAACAATGTAGAGATGGAGAGAAATTGAGAGGATGAAAACAGAAATAAAAAATGGATACTGTGAAATTGAAATAGTAGATGAATTGATCGAAAATACAAATGTTGTGGTGACAAGTGGTAAAAAAAAATGGTGGCAGGTGGTGAAAAAATGAACACTTATGGAAAAGAAAAGGAAGGAGTACATGAAAAGCGGTGATGAAAAGTGTAGTTAAGGAAGAGGAAGGAGTACATGAAAATAGTTTAACAAGGTGAAGAAGGCAGAAGTGGTCGAAAAACTAAACACTTAGTGAAAAGGAAAATGTGGGCAAATGTGGTGAAAAAGGTGATCACTTAGTGAAAGGACAAGAATAAACGGGGGAGAATGAAAATAGGAATAAAAAATTGATAGAGTGAAATTAAAATAGTGAATGAAGATACCAATAAAAAATTGATAGAGTGAAATTGACATAGTAGATGAAAGGAAAAGTGTAGTTAAGGAAGAGGAAAGAGAACATGACAAGTGGTGAAGAAAACAAATGTGGTGAAAAAAGTGAACACTTAGTGAAAGATAGAGAAGAAAGGGGGAGAGAACAAGTGGTGAAGAAGGAAAATGTGGTTAAGGAATAGGAAATGAGGCTAGTAAAGAGGCATACACGTTGTGAGAAGAAAGAGTATAAGAGACTAATCTAATTGAAAAGGTATATATATATATATATATATATTTGATTGTTAAATCTAATGTTAAAGCCCAACCATAAAAAGGTGAAAAATGACATAACTAATTTTTTTTATATAAATTTTTATAATCTAATCATTAATTTGAAAGCCATATTTTAAATTGAATGTTTTTTTGGAATCTAAGCTTCTGTGATCCATCATATAAATTAGTAGAAATTTTTTCGGTAATAATCACATGCAATGGAACATGGTCGACGTGTTTCAAACCAACCAATGTGGTTCATCATCAGGACTATGTGAGAGATCAGATCTAGACATTAAGTATAAATAGATGTAGAAATGGCTCAACTAGCCGTTAGGATAACAGCTAGTTTGACTTTGAAAAAGTAAATATTCCATTATTTATTTATTTATTATTATTATATTATTATTATATTTATTTATAAAATCTTTAATATATTTATACAACTAATTAACCAATTAATTAATATAATGGTAAGTTATTTAACAAATCGTGGTGTATATATGTATATCTTTTTTATTAATTTAATTGATTAAATTATATAATAATCAATTATTATAGTTAATTTTTATTCATATATTTAACTATTTATAAGAGTCAAGGTCCAAGGAAAAAGGAAATTATAACAAACAACCTATCAAATAATCAAACACTAAGTATATATATATATATATGAGTCAAGGTCCAAGGAAAAAAGAAATTATAACAAACGACCTATCAAATAATCAAAAATTGAGTCAATATATATATATATATATATCTAATATATATATATATATATATATATATATATAAAATAATAATAATAATAATAATAATAATAATAATTAAATAAATAAATTAGAATAAAACGAAACGAAAATAAAAATATAATCAATAAAAAAAAAAAGATGAATAAATAAAAATCAAGAATATAAGGTAGGAATCTAGCACCTACTGATATTCCAACCGTCATCTCTATTGAGATTAACGAGCCTTTTTTCAATTTCAATGGCCTCTCTCAACTTACGATGATGGAAATGGTCGATTCTAGCAATGAACTTAGCATCTTCTATGCAAACATGATGGTTAGTATTTTCTGCATGCTCAGCTAAGGCAGACGAGTGAGATCTTCTATGTTTGATATCAGCAGCATTCTCATAGATCAATTTTTCCTTCATCTTAATAGCCAATCTCGCACCATAAAATTCACCATGGAACATGAGGTGGATGGTAGCCTTCCTCTCCTTGATGTTCTTTTCTCTAGAAATGATGATGGTTCTTTCTCCCATCAAGTTTTTCAAAAGAAAACTCATACTGAACAATATCTTCATGCTAGCTCCCACCATTTCCCTGCTCAAAAATTAGGCGTCCGTAGCACCTTAGCCACTACGACGTTGAGAATCTCTGATGAGTCTCACCTTGAGGGGGAAAATACCCATCTGTTGAATGTCTTTTGTAATAATGGTTATAGTCTGTTGCAAGGCCTCAGAGCTTTCCTTAAAGCGAAAAAAGGTCCTTTAGTTAAAAATAAAAAAGAGCCTAGTGAATGGTCTGGTAGTGTCAGCCTTCCGTTCATTTAGGGTACCACTGATAAGATTGCTAAGATCCTTAAAAAGCATAAGGTATCCTCTTATTTCAAGCCCCTTAATACAATTCGTAGTTCTCTAAAATCGGTTAAAGATCTGATTGACCCTAGAGATGGAAAAGGTGTCTACATCATTCCTTGTTCCTGTGGGACTCCTTACATTAGTGAGACTGGTCAGTCTATTAATCAAAGGATCTGTGAGCATGCTACTGATATCAAACCTAGAAGATCTCGCTCGTCCATCTTAGCTGAGCATGCAGAAAAGACTAACCATCATTTTTGGATAGAAGATGCTAAGGTCATTGCTAGAATCGACCATTTCCATCATCGTAAGTTGAGAGAGGTCATTGAAATTGAAAAAAGGCCCGTTAATCTCAATAGAGATGACAGTTGGAATATCAGTAGGCGCTGGATTCCTGTCTTATATTCTTGATTTTTATTTTTATTTTTATTTATTCAACGCTTTATTTATTTTTATTAATTATATTTTTATTTTCGTTTCGTTTCATTCTAATTTATTTATTTATTTTTTTAAATTATTATTATTATATATATAGTTTGACTCAGTGTTTGATTATTTGATAGGTTGTTTATTATAATTTCCTTTTTCCTTGGACCTTGACACTTATAAATAGTTAAATATATGAATAAAAATTAATTATAATAATTGATTATTATATAATTTAATCAATTAAATTAATAAAAAAAATATACATATATACACCTGATTTGTTAAATAACTTACCATTATATTAATTAATTGGTTAAATAGTTGTATAAATATATTGAAGATTTTATAAATAAATAAAATAATAATATAATAATAATAAATAAATAAATAAATAAAAATTAATTAAATAAATAAATAATGGAATATTTACTTTTTCAAAGTGAAACTAGTCATTATCCTAACGGCTAGTTGAGCCATTTCTACATCTATTTATACTTAATGTCTGGATCTGATCTCTCACATAGTCCTAATGATGAACCACACTGGTTGGTTTGAAACACATTGACCACGTTCCATTGCATGTGATTATTACCGAAAGAATTTCTACTAATAAATTTAATGTTCTTAAAAATAAACACCTGAAGCATACACGATGTGATACCCAAAAGACATGCTCTAAGGAAAAGCATAAAGAACTAATTTAATGAAAAAAAAAAAATTAAATCCCAACTATTAAAGACGTTAAGGTTAAATCTCAACCATAAAAAAAGTTTATATAACATAACTAATTTTTTAATAATTTAATTATTAATTTGAAAGCCATATTTTTTAAAATCTAAAAGCTATATTTTAAATAGTATTTTAAATAAAGTAGTGAAAATGATATAACTATATTAACATAAATATATCTCATCACTTTGATATGTGACCATTATTATTTATTAAGATGAAAATGACATAACCATTATTAATTCCAAACCATAAAAAAAAGTTTAAATAACATAACTATTTAAAAAAACAAATTAAATAACATAACTATTTTTTTAATAATTTAATTATTAATTTGAAAGCCATGTTTTAAATAATCTAAAAGCCATATTTTAAATAAAAATAAAATTTTTAAGTAACATAACTATTTAAAAAATAAATAAATTAAATGACATAAGTATTTTTTTAATAATTTAATTACTAATTTAAAAGCCACATTTTAAATAATCTAAAAGCCATATTTTAAATAAAATAATCTAAATGACATGAGTGTTTTTTTAATAATTTAATTATTAATTTAAAAGCCATATTTTAAATAAAATAATATAAAAAGCCATATTTTAAATAAATAAAATAGTGAAAATTACATAAATTTATTGATATTAATATCATAACTGTGATACGTAACAGTTATTAATTATTCAGATAATTTTTAGGCCGATAGGCCTTCTCTTTTGAAAGAGATCAAGTTTTTGTTCGTCAACATATTCATTCTCCTGATGACACATGTTTTTTCTACTTTTCACTTTACCTTGACACCTATTTCTTTGACCATGTGATGAGAGAAATAGACTACCAACCATAGTTACCTGTCACAGTCTTCATTTACTGGCGGAATGGTAGGCATTTCCATTTCAGTCATTTTAGTTATGGGCAAAGATATTTGGCAGAATGGTAGGCATTTTAGTTATGCAAATAGAGATTTGGCGAAAGGATAACCCTCATCTGTGCTGTTTCACAGAGATGATTAAGGCAGGCGGCAGCAGTAGAAACAGAAACAGAACCAGAGCCAGATTGAATTCTTTTCACATTTGAATGAGATCCATGTTCGCAGAGTCTGACCAGGGTTTTTAGAGCAATGGATTACGAGAGGATCAATAAAGTTCAAGTAAGCCTTATCTGAAAAATTGGATTCTTTCAATTTCATTCACTTTCTTGGATTCCATGTTTAGCGGGTCTTGGAAACTTATTCGCTGAGAAGCAATTGTTTGACATGAATGAAATTTTGTATTGGATGGATTTACAATCGCTGGTCGCGAGTTCAATCCATGTGCATATGCAATCTAGGCTTCGAGGCTTCGTGCACGAGCTTTATGCTTTCCCATTTTTTCTTTTTCTGTTAAAGAAATCTTTGCAAATCGCTGCCTTTCAGGCCTTCGTCGCGGTTTCAATCCCTGTGGGTCATCACTTTCACACAGAATCTAGAGCCCAAACTGTTATGTGACTGAGAGGTGCAGTAAAGCTGAGTTTATCTAGGTTTTGTGTTCCATTTTTGAAACCAAGTCTGTAGGAAAATGGAAGGAACGGGAATCGAAAGAAGTGTGTGTATTTCAGGTGGGTTCGTGGCGGATCTGTACAAGGTTGCGAAACTTTACTCTCTTTAGAATGTCTTCGTTTGACTGTTAATATAAACATGAGTTGTATAAAGGCATTATATAGTCCCCCAAGAAGTTGGTTGCCAATGCAACTGCCACAAGCACTCAAAATTGGATTGGTAGCCTGATATCATACAATAGCACCCACTGTACTAACATCAACTCTGAGGGCATACAAAAATATATAAAAGGTTCACAAAGCCACCAACCAGTAACAGCACATACCAGCCCATGGCCCCAAAATAACCATTAACGTCATCAGCGGCAGGAAGTAGCCAAGCATTGGACAGTGGAACATCATGGTCCTTAGGGAGGTCCCAAAAAATCGTACCTTGACCTAGTGGTGAGATGCATTCTGCCATTTCTTTGCGATGCTTGTACATGATTTTGCCTCAAGTAAATGACTAGAGGGGACAAATTCACTCTGCAGCAAATTATCGCAACAAGTGATTTCGTGGACTAAGAGACGCAATGACAGAAATCCTATAGAATGGCCTTGTTAAAAACACTGAAATAATCTGATGGCATACTATGGTCTGAATGCATGATATGGTGTGCAGAGGTCTCACTGCTGCTGCTGCAATGAATGTGAATGTCTGGAATTGTGTGGCATCCATGCTTCCTTTCGTTGGAGCTTTTGTTGCAGATTCATATTTGGGTCGATATTGGACCATTACCCTGTCTTCTGTCATATATTTGATTGTTAGTATTTGTCTTTTCCTTTTCAAATTTTTTCTATAAACATATTCTCAGGGTTTGTGTGGCCTTCCTTATGTAGTTTGAGAGGTAGTTATGTGGCCAAAACAATCTGGGATTTGCATCTAATCTCATTCCTTTGAAACCCTGTTAAACAACTAAGCTAGACCGTAGCTAACGATTGGTTCATACTTTTCTTTTTCTTTGACTCTTTGCTGAAGTGATTCAAGAAACATACCCTGAGTGTGCATCGAATCTCATTCCTTTGAAACTCATGCTATACAGCTAGGGATTACATCATCTAGACACTGGTAAGTAATTTAGCATTAATATTGCATTATTAAGGCTGCATTATTTAGCATTGCAAAGCTTACAGTTGTGTAACATTCCTCAACCCAGTTTACAAAAGCCAGGACAAAACCATTCTACGTCCCACCCTAATTGAATGACAGGTTATCTTTTTTGGTAACAAACGAATTCCATCGTAGAAATCAACAGCTTTACAACTAATATCTTGATACAACCCTACAATCCTGCAATAAAGAGTACTGAATTTATTTGCAAGATTATATCCCTTTCAACCAATAATTTGCTATGTAGAATCAAATGTTAACATAGATTGCATTTCCTGTTGTGGTCATGCAACCAGGATATAAAAGAGATGATAATGGACACCCTACCTCAAGTCTCTACTGGGCCTGAATTTTTTTTATGACGGCTCCATTATTTAGCATTGCAAAGCTTACAGTTGTATAACATTCCTCAACCCAGTTTACAAAAGCTTGGAACAAAACCATTCTACACATCCCACCTAATTGAGTGACGAGGTTATCTTTTTGGTAACAAGCGAATTCCATTGTGAACTCATGACTTACAACTAATATCTTGATACAACCTACAATCCTGCAATAAAAATCTTTGAATTTATTTGCAATATTATATCCCTTTCAACCAACAATTTTTCTATGTGAATCAAATGTTAACATAGATTGCATTTCTATTCTGCGGTCATTTTTCCTACTGAACAACTTTTTTGACACTGAGTTGGCTTAGAGTTCAAGACTTGTTCAGGTGAAAACGTACAAAGCATTATTCCCCTTGTTTCATATTTGAAACTTTTAATGACTATATTTGCAATTTTGCACTCATAGACTAACTGATTCCGCCAATCAACATCACATATGGATGGTAGGATTATGTACAAATAAGAGTCTTGAGGAGAGTCTGGAACACTGGTATGCTAATGGAAGACTTACATGATCATTCAGTCTGTGCGGATTCTTCACATTAATAATCTTAAATTTATTGTTTTCTTGTCAAATCTATTTTCATTCACTTTTGTTAGTTCTGTTGCCTAATTTTTGGATAGGAAAATCCATCCTCGAGCAGAAGCTTGCTTCTGATCAGATTAGGCAATGTTTAATTCATCTGGAATCTCTTTCTTACAGTAATTCAGATCATGAAAATTTTATGTAGTCTCTACGTGCTGTTCATGAATTTTAGAAATTCTGTTTTATCCTTTTCATTTAATGCATCGAGGTTAAATACATACCTTTCTATCATTAATAAATATGGTATTAGCATGGATATATGGATTTTTGGAATACTCTGTTATATTTGCCAATGTAATTGCAGCGTTATATATAATATTGTGTGAGATGACTAAGAAGTATCATATTTGCTGTAATCAGGCTTGAGCACAAGAGAGTTGTTCATGGAAATGTGAATGTAAAGATACAGGATGTGATCAAGAGATCAAGTTTTAGTTCGTCAACATATTCATTCTCCTGATGACACATGTTTTTACTACTTTTCACTGTACCTTGACACCTATTTCTTTGACCATGCGATGAGAGAAATAGACTACCAACCATAGTTACCTGTCACAGTCTTCATTTACTGGCGGAATGGTAGGCATTTCCATTTCAGTCATTTCAGTTATGGGCAAAGATATCTAGCGGAATGGTAGGCATTTTAGTTATGCGAATAGAGATCTGGCGAAAGGATAACCCTCATCTGCGCTGTTTCACAGAGATGATTAAGGCAGGCGGCAGCAGCAAAAACATAAACAGAACCAGAGCCAGATTGAATTCTTTTCACATTTGAATGAGATCCATGTTCACAGAGTCTGACCAGGGTTTTTAGAGCAATGGATTACGAGAGGATCAATAAAGTTCAGGTAAGCCTTAGCTGAAAAATTGGATTCTTTCAATTTCATTCACTTGCTTGGATTCCATGTTCAGCAGGTCTTGGAAACTTATTCGCTGAGAAGCAATTGTTTGACATGAATGGAATTTTGTATTGGCTGGATTTGCAATCGGTGGTCACGAGTTCAATCCACGTGCAGATGCAATCTAGGCTTCGAGGCTTCGTGCACGAGCTTTATGCTTTCCCATTTTTTCTTTTTCTGTTAAAGAAATCTTTGCCAATCGCTGCCTTTCAGGCCTTCGTCGCGGTTTCAATCCCTGTGGGTCATCACTTTCACACAAAATCTAGAGCCCAAACTGTTATGTGACTGAGAGGTGCAGTAAAGCTGAGTTTATCTAGGTTTTGTGTTCCATTTTTGAAACCAAGTCTGTAGGAAAATGGAAGGAACGGGAATCGAAAGAAGTGTGTGTATTTCAGGTGGGTTCGTGGGGGATCTGTACAAGGTTGCGAAACATTACTCTCTTTAGAATGTCTTCATTTGACTGTTAATATAAACATGAGTTGTATAAAGGCATTATATAGTCCCCCAAGAATTTGGTTGCCAATGCAGCTGCCACAAGCACTCAAAAATGGATTGGTAGCCTGATATCATACAATAGCACCCACTATACTAGCATCAACTCTGAGGGCATACAAAAATATATAAAAGGTTCATAAAGCCACCAACCAGAAATAGCACATACCAGCCCATGGCCCCAAAATAACCATTAACGTCATCAGTGGCAGGAAGTAGCCAAGCATTGGACAGTGGAACATCATGGTCCTTAGGGAGGTCCCAAAAAATCATACCTTGACCTGGTGATGAGATGCGTTCTGCCATTTCTTTGCGATGCTTGTACATGATTTTGCCTCAAGTACATGACTAGGGGGGACAAATTCACTCTGCAGCAAATTATCGCAACAAGTGATTTCGTTGACTAAGGGACGCAATGACAGAAATCCTATAGAATGGCCTTGTTAAAAACACTGAAATAATCTGATGGCATACTATGGTTTGAATGCATGATATGGTGTGCAGAGGTCTCACTGCTGCTGCTGCAACGAATGTGAATGTTTGGAATTCTGTGGCATCCATGCTTCCTTTCGTTGGATCTTTTGTTGCAGATTCATATTTGGGTCGATATTGGACCATTACCCTGTCTTCCGTCATATATTTGATGGTTAGTATTTGTCTTTTCCTTTTCAAATTGTTTCTATAAACATATTCTCAGGGTTTGTGTGGCCTTCCTTATGCAGTTTGAGAGGTAGTTATGTGGCCAAAACAATCTGGGGATCTGCATCTAATCTCATTCCTTTGAAACCCTGTTAAACAACTAAGGTAGACCGCAGCTAACGGTTGGTTCATACTTTTCTTTTTCTTTGACTCTTTGCTGAAGTGATTCAAGAAACATACCAAAGTGTGCATCGAATCTCCATTCCTTTGAAACTCATGCTATACATTAAGTTTCATCTAGACAGTTACTTCATTAGCATTAGGCGCATTATTAGGGGGATCGTGCATTATTTAGCATTACAAAGCTTAACAAAGCTTTCTGATTATTAACATTCCTCCTTGATTTAAAGCGACAAACCATTCTGCATCCCACCCTAATTGAATGACAGGTTATCTTTTTTGGTAACAAACGAATTCCATCGTAGAACTCAACAGCTTTACAACTAATATCTTGATACAACCCTACAATCCTGCAATAAAGAGTACTGAATTTATTTGCAAGATTATATCCCTTTCAACCAATAATTTGCTATGTAGAATCAAATGTTAACATAGATTGCATTTCTTGTTGCGGTCATGCAACCAGGATATAAAAGAGATGATAATGGACACCCTGCCTCAAGTCTCTACTGGGCCTGAAATTTTTTTATGGCGGCTCCATTATTTAGCATTGCAAAGCTTAATTCCTCAACCCAGTTTACAAAAGCAAGGACAAAACCATTCTACATCCCACCCTAATTGAATGACAGGTTATCTTTTTTGGTAACAAACGAATTCCATTGTAGAACTCAACAGCTTTACAACTACTATCTTGATACAACCCTACAATCCTGCAATAAAGAGTACTGAATTTATTTGCAAGATTATATCCCTTTCGACCAACAATTTGCTATGTAGAATCAAATGTTAACATAGATTGCATTTCCTGTTGCGGTCATTTTTCTTACTGAACAACCTTTTTAAAACCGAGTTAGCTTAGAGTTCAGGACTTGAAACTTTTAATGACTATATTTGCAATTTTGCACCCATATATTAACTGATTCTGCCAATCAGCATTACATATGGATGGTAGGATTACGTACAAAAAATAAGAGTTTTGAGGAGAGTCTGGAACACTGGTATGCTAATGGAAGACTTACATG
This sequence comes from Pinus albicaulis, assembly GCA_034641835.2. Lineage (NCBI taxonomy): Eukaryota > Viridiplantae > Streptophyta > Pinopsida > Pinales > Pinaceae > Pinus > Pinus albicaulis. The sequence goes on along the minus strand of CM076577.1, from coordinate 973,812,220 downwards.
ATCATTCAGTCTCTGCGGATTCTTCACATTAATAATCTTAAATTTATTGTTTTCTTGTCAAATCTGTTTTCATTCACTTTTGTCAGTTCTGTTGCCTAATTTTTGGATAGGAAAATCCATCCTCGAGCAGAAGCTTGCTTCTGATTAGATTTGGCAATGTTTAATTCATCTGGAATCTCTTTCTCACAGTAATTTAGATCATGCAAATTTTATGTAGTCTCTACGTACTGTTCATGAATTTTAGAAATTCTGTTTTATCCTTTTCATTTAATGCATCGAGGTTAAATACATACCTTTCTGTCATTAATAAATATGGTATTAGCATGGATATATGGATTTTTGGAATACTCTGTTATATTTGCCAATGTAATTGCAGCGCTATATATAATATTGTGTGAGATGACTAAGAAGTATCATATTTACTGTAATCAGGCTTGAGCACAAGAGAGTTGTTCATGGAAATGTGAATGTAAAGATACAGGATGTGAGCAAAACTCAACCCATATATTATCAGTTAAACCATAGTCACCAAAAGCTACTTTCACATTGCACAACAGTTTGTATTCAAGAACCCTCCCAAAGATATCCATTGCTCTGCTGTTTATGGAGTTCATAAATATAGGCACATAACACGTTGATTTTTAGCATTCAGATAAGAAGTTGAATTGAGATCAAGATCTCCTAACTGGAGAGGCATGTAGTGTGTCACCATTCTTTACTGACATTTTTATTGGATGTATGTCATCATAATAGTTATTTGAACTTTTTGCAGTATTGGGTGCTGAATAGTAGGATGTGATGTTTTCTCTTTCTATGCCTATTTGTTTATGATAGTATGCTTGTATGATGCTTTACTGATTTGTGGCTATCCCAGCATGCCAATCAAATGCTAACACTTAGCATGTTGTCCATCAAAATCATTCCCAGTTACAAAAGTGATTAAGTTATATTGCATATTATCCATCAAAAGAATTCCCAGTTACAGAAAGGATTCAGTTAAATTGATGTGTGGTGTCGTGAGTGGAAAGTAAAAATAAAAATTGACGATTGGTGCTGTATTTTTGTATTTGTTGTGGTCAAACGCTTGAAGGACGTGGCTATCAACAAGAGCAATTTCAGTGAAATCCAAGTCCATTTTTGACAGCCGTGGAAATCCTCGACAACTTTACAACTATTATCTTGATACAACCCTACAATCCTACAATAAAGAGTACTGAATTTATTTGCAAGATTATATCCCTTTCAACCAACAATTTGCTATGTAGAATCAAATGTTAACATAGATTGCATTTCCTGTTGCGGTCATTTTTCTTACTCAACAACCTTTTTAAAACTGAGTTAGCTTAGAGTTCAAGATTTGTTCAGGTGAAAACGTACAAAGAATTATTCCCCTTATTTCATATTTGAAACTTTTAATGATTATATTTGCAATTTTGCACCCATAGATTAACTAATTCTACCAATCAACATTACATATGGATGGTAGGATTACGTACAAAAAATAAGAGTCTTGAGGAGATTCTGGAACATCTGTATGCTAATGGAAGACTTACAAGATCATTCAATCTGTATGATTCTTCACATTAATAATCTTAAATTTATTGTTTTCTTGTCAACTGTTTTCATTCACTTTTGTCGATTTCATTAGCCTAATTTTTGATAGGAAAATCCATCCTCAGCGTAAGCTTGCTTCGATCAGATTTGGCAATGTTTAATTCATCTTGAATCTCTTTCTCATAGAATTCAGATCATGCAAATTTTATGTAGTTCTACGTGTTGTTCATGAATTTTAGAAATTTCGTTTTTATCCTTTTCATTTAATGCATCGAGGTTAAATACATACCTTCTCGTCATTAATAAATATGGTATTAGCATGGATATATGGATTTTTGGAATACTCATTATATTTGCCAATGTAATTGCAACGTTATATATAATATTGTGTGAGATGACTAAGAAGTATCATATTTATCGTAATCGTGCTTGAGCACAAGAGAGTTTTTCATGGAAATGTGAATGTAAAGATACGAGGATGTGAACAAAACTCAACCCATATATTATCAAGTTAAACCATAGTCACCAAAAGCTACTTTCACATTGCACAATAGTTTGTATTCAAGAACCCTCCCAAAGATATCCATTGCTCTACTGCATATGGAGTTCATAAATATAGGCACATAACATGTTGAGTTTTAGCATTCAGATAAGAAGTTGAATTGAGATCAAGATCTCCTAACTCGGAGAGGCATGTAGTGTGTCACCATTCTTTATCGAAATTTTTATTGGATGTATGTCATCATAATAGTTATTTGAACTTTTGCAGTATTGAGTGTCGAACATTAGGATGTGATGTTTTCTCTTTCTATGCCTATTTGTTTATGATAGTATGCTTGTATGATGCTTTATCGATTTGTGGCTATCCCGAAAGATGCCAATAAAATGCTAACACTTAGCAAGTTGTCCATCAAAAGCATTCCCAGCTATAAAAGTGATTCAGATTATATTGCATATTATCCATCAAAATAATTCCCTGACTCATGAAAGGATTCAGTTAGATTGATGTGTGGTGTCATGAGTGGAAAGTAAAAATAAAAATTGACGATTGGTCATTTGTATTTTTGTATTTGTTGTGGTCAAACGCTTGAAGGACATGGTCATCAACATGAGGAATTTCGGTGAAAGCTAGGTCCATTTTTGACGACCAGTGGAAATCCTAACGTTGAGGTATGTCGTGGGTTCACTCCGTCATACTCGTTTAGATGTAGCTCCAACGCTGGTAAATCAGTGATTTTTTTTGTTGATTTGTTGAAAATCGATGTTGGTATTAGCAAATCATGATTTAGATTGGAACCATGGGAATGGCTTGCTATTCTGTCTCACCCCCATTAAGGGTTCACTAATGAACGGGGTTTTGGTATTTATAGTGTTGATGGAATTGTTGTGTTTCTGATGTTGGTTCTTGTTGGTGTGGCTTAGATTCAATTGAAATGTTGTTTTTTACATTTTTTAATAACCATATAGTGGTTTGGGGGTTTTGATACATAGCCTAAGGTTTTTTCTTTAAACCTCTGTAAATATATCCATCCCAGATTTCTCTGAGTCCGTTAAGCCAGTGTTGATTCTTTAAAATGTCCATGGAATTCATTTGTTGTGTATATTGACAATGCCACCCATTGATACCTAATTGAAGAGTTTTTTTATTAAGCCCTTGTAAATCTATCTCAGTGTGCATTCCTTGAAGAGTCCACTTGTTCGCATCTCAACTCTTTATGATCTTTCTGACGTCCATTTGTTTTGTATATTGACAGTGGCACCCAATTACCTACAATGTAACACTTCCTCCTCGAGTTTTATAATTAAAAAAACCACAGTGTTCCAGGAAATTTCATAATTAAGCTATTTAATGACACAATTAAAATCTCGTATTAGATTAAAGTCTAGTCAAATTTGATTGTTGATTTATATAAACTGAGAAAATGCTCCACACGAACACGAACCTAATTGGTTTGTTGCACATTCAATGTGATTATATCATAACCCTTATGCCTGGTGTGGAACTAATGTGCCCAAGACAAAATTCCCAACTCGCGAAGAAAGCTATTGTGCCTAATATGAGCAAGTATTCTCTCTGGTGAGCCCTTCCCTCGCTTTCCATGGCACTTATAGCATACATCTTAACTTCCAGACATATTCTAATATTTGTGATATTGAAGCTAAACCCATAGCCTTATCTGTTGTATCAATTATACACCCTGCTTTGTTTCCTGCTTTTTCTATAGTTTCACATGGTATCGTAGTCATGGTTGTGGCTAGAAATTTCCTATCTGCCATTTACCCGTAGGATCACCGTGCATTCATCCCGATGGAAACACGTTTGATATCTCAAAATGTCCTGACCTTTCTATCTTTTATTTATTCTATATAGCTTGGATAACTCGTGAGAATCAGCTTTCGAACTGTATTCAGATTCACATTCTTAGTTTAATGTATAAACATGTATGATTATGAAAAATCATTCATAGCAACTATTGCTTTCAACCAAGTTGATCAATCATATGAGCTTCATTATTGTAGAATCTTTTGCTCTCTTTTAACTTAGAAATCTGAGATATGAAAGCAGGTTGAAACCCAAGTAGAATGCTTTTGATGATTGGTTCTGTATTTCTCTATAGTTGTTAGACATTTTCATGTTGCCATAACCATTTTAGTTTCATTTTTCTTGGTCAGAGAAATTGATCCTTCACTTTTTCTTTTCTTTTTGGACCTTGAGATCATAAGTCTCAAGACTGTCTACAACCATGTTCTTACCATGATTTGGGAGATCCACACCAGCTGTTCTGAGAATCCTTGAATGATCTCAGGCACAAATGCTCTGGTCATACTTCAAACCATCTCTCTCTTAAATTCAGATCCAAACTTCTCAAGCAAGAGCGTGAACGGTGAGAAATCATTTGCTTATCTTTGCATGCCCTACTCCTATTGGTGTTGGCCCATTGCAATAGTGTCACACAAACTTATGTCTTAGAAAACTAAGCATTTCAGATTTGAAGGCACAGTGACATGGCAAGTCTTTATAGAGAATTGAATAAGAGCACGAGATATGTTTGATTGTCATTAAATATTATAGCTTTTATGTCCATCAAGCTAGGATTAAAAAATTAAGACTTTGGATTTATGATGCATATATAATTGATTTTGTCTTGAAACTCGAATTTAGTGAATATCTAAATTTTAAAATGAATTGAAATACGAATATGTGGTGTCATTTATTTTATTCTCTAACATTTTTGTGATTTATTGTGAGAATTTTTTTTAGCATTCAAGTTGTTTCATAGCCAATTGAATCTGTTTATTACCATGGATTTGGCAATGGTTTTTTAGCTTTCTTAAGCATATGGTGTCTAATGATTAAAAAAATGTAGACCAGTGGACTGACTTTTCTCGACCAATTTGCAAACACCCATTTTATGCCAAAGCGACTCGCTATCATGCATGTTTCAGAGCTCTACGCCTTGTTAGGCATCTTGAGCTAAAGGGAGCTCGAATCGCTACAAAGGTTCCCTCAACCCTTTTTATCTTTGCATCTAAGATTTGAACTGACATGATAGCTTACAATAGATGTGAGTATATCTTCTCTTCTAGACAAGGCAAGCATGATGGGATTGCTCTGGCAATAGCGATGCTTTGCATTGGACCTACTATATATCCATCAACAAAGTGAGGCATACATTGGAACATATTTTGGGAACATGGAAAAGATGGTAGTCATGCAATGAGAGCTTTGAGTGGGCAACCAAACACAATTTTTTCTCAAAAGGAGAGCTTTTTGTAGATAGTTTCTCAAGGTCTCAATGGAGTGAGGTCGGCAGATTATTTGTGGGAGCTCACGGGTGATGCTTTTAGTTAATGGAAGAGGATCTGCTACTCCGATTGCTTTTGCATGTCCAACATTGCTGATTCACATTAATTGTGATGATAATTTAGTTATATGCTATCTCCATATTTCATGCTTTCGAAATCGATTTAATCTTCTGAGTGGATCTTCGACATGGGATATTTTTGTTCTTTTTTTAAAGTTTGTTGCCCAGATTTTTACATTGGTTTTGTTAGTTGGAGAGGGGAAGGGAACCACATCATGTAAAAATTATGTTTCTTATGATCATTTTCTGATCATTTCGTGAAGAAAGGAATATAAATTTTTAGTGGCTACCACTTTATTCAATTTATGTTTTCCGATGGTCTATAACTTTTTACTACATCTGTCTTATCCATCTCGGGTCGTGTGTAAGTAACAACAAATTTTAGCCTCGTTACCTATTTCTAAATGAAATAGAGTTTCTGAATAGAATACCATTTTGTCTCGTCGATTATGTCGTGTCTCTGGGCATAAACACCTTCCATTCGATCTGTGTGTGTATAATGTCAAATTAACACCATGTTTTAAGCTTTGACAACATTGGGATGGATAATCTTATATGCTACAAAAAATTTGCGCAAAAATCTACAAAATCTCCTTCATCTCAAAAACTACAATTACTTCAAATTAATAATCCACAAACAATACTCCTATCGGCCTCTCCTTGCACCTTCTGGGGCAACTGCTAGTTTATAATTTAATCATTAATTTAAACGTCATATTTTAAATTGAATGTGCTTAAAAAGAAACACTTCAAGCATACACGATGTGAGACGAAACAGACATGCTCTGAGGAAAAGCATAAGGAACTAATTTAATGAAAGAAAAAAAACTGACAAGATACAAAATTTGGTTAAACTTAACTCCCAACTATAAAAGGTGTTAAGGTTAAATCCTAATCATAAAAAAAAGTTTGACATAATTTTTTTTCATAATTTAATTATTAATCTAAAATTTATATTTAAAATTTTGAAAGCTATATTTTAAATAGTATTTTAAATAAAATAATGAAAATGACATAGTTATACTCACATAAATCTCATCACTTTGATATGTAACCATTATTGAGATGAAAATGACATAACTACAATATGTAATCATTATTAAATCCAAACCATAAAAAAGTTTAAATAACATAACTATTTTAAAAAATTAAATTAAATGACATAACTATTTTTTTTAATAATAATTTAATTATCGATTTAAAAACCATATTTTAAATGATTTAAAAACCATATTTTAAATAATTTGAAAACCATATTTTAAAAGTCATATTTTAAATAAAATAATCTAATAGCCATATTTTATAGAATAATTTAAAATTAGCCAAATTTTAAATAATATTTTAAATAAAATAGTGAAAATTACATAACTACGTAACAGTTATTAATTATTAAGATGAAAATGACATAACTGCAATAGGTAACCAATATTAAATCGTAACAATAAAAAGGGTTTAAAAAAAGTTTAAATGACATAATTATTTTTTTATATCAATAGTTTAAATAATATAACATAATTTAATTATTAATTATTTTTTTTATAAAAAAGGGTTTAAATAGAATAACATAATTTAATTATGATGATGACGACGATGATAGTGGTGGTGGTTAACGTTCATTTAGACCAATCTTTGGTCTATGGGACCTAAAGAAAAGAGTTATTTAGTTTGATTTAAGATTTCATTCCTATGCTCAAAAAGCTTGGAGAGAAGCCTCCCGAGCTCACTATAATTTTGACATCTTAAAAGGATAGGAAGGTCAGTGTTGCAACAAAGATTATGAAAATGAGCTCTAATGTGGTTGTACGTGGGGCACTCTAAGAGGAAGTGATTTTCATACTCGATGTTCATATTCTCATAGAGATGGCAAATCATTTCCATCCATGGTGGTTTAGGAACTGTCCAACGACCTGTTTCACTATGGAGCTTATGAGAGTTCGTTCTAATCTTGGCTATATTAATTTTATTCTTTAAGCTAGTTAAAACAAAGAGATACTTTTGATATTTTAGGGTGGGGTTGATGACCTCCTTCTAATATCTTAATTTTCTTTTCGCTGCTAGATCTTTCTCGCACCACATTTTTTCTTTGAACTTAGAAGTAACAATTTTTTTAATGTTATTAATGTTTTGCAATGCAACATTCTCGTCGATCTCCCAGTGGTTTAACCAGGCCTTGGTATCTTTATACCAACCTCATTTAAGCCTTAGCTGGTTTTGGCTAGAATTTAAAGCTAGCTTAAGATGTCTACGGTCTCCTACGCTATTGAGCTTGTGCTTGTACAACTATAAAAAGGGTTGAGATTAAATCCTAACCATAAAAAAAAAGTTTGACATATTTTTTTTTTCATAATTTAATTATTAATCTAAAAGCCATATTTAAAAATATAAAAGCTATATTTTAAATAATATTTTAAATAAAATAATGAAAATAACATAACTATACTGACATAAATCTCATCACTTTCATATGTAACCATTATTAAGATGAAAATGACATAACTATAATATGTAACCATTATTAAATCCAAACCATAAAAAAATGTTTAAATAATATAACTATTTAAAAAAAAAAAAATTAAATAACATAACTATTTTTTTAATAATAATTTAATTATCGATTTAAAATCCATATTTTAAATAATTTGAAAACCATATTTTAAAAGTCGTATTTTAAATAGAATAGTCTAAAAACTATATTTTATAGAATAGTCTAAAATTAGCCAAATTTTAAATAATATTTTTAATAGAATAGTGAAAATTACATAACTATGTAATAGTTATTGACATCAATCTCATAATTACGTAACATTTATTAATTATTAGGATGAAAATGACATAACTACAATATGTAACCAGTATTAAATCGTAACAATAAAAAGGGTTTAAAAAAAGTTTAAATGGCATAATTTTTTTTTATATAAATAGTAATATAACATAATCTAATTATTAACTATTTTTTTATAAAAAAGAGTTTTGATGATGATGATGATGATGATGATGATGATGATGATGATGATGATGATGATGATGATGATGATGATGATGATGATGATGATGATGATGATGATGATGATCTATCGGACCTAAAGAAAAGAGTTATTTAGTTTGATTTAAGATTTCATTCGTATGCTAAAAAATCTTGGAGAGAAGCCTCCCGAGCTCACTATAATTTTGACATCTTAAAAGGCTAGGAAGTGATTTTCATCCTCGATGTTCATATTCTCATAGAGATGGCATATCCTTTCCATCCATGGTGTTTTAGGAATTGTCCAACGACCTATTTCACTATGGAGCTCATGAGAGTTCGTTCTAATCTTGTCTATATTAATTTTCTTTTTTGAGATAGTTAAAACAGAGAGATACTTTTGATCTTCTAGGGTTGGGTTGATGACCTCCTTCTCATATCTTAATTTTCTTTTCGTTGCTAGATCTTTCTCACATCACATTTTTAATTTGAACTTAGAAGTAACAATTTTTTTAATGTTATTAACTTTTTGCAATGCAACATTCTCGTCGATCTCCCAATGGTTTAATGAGGCCCTGGTGTCTTTATACCAACCTCGTTTAAGCCTTAGGTGGTTTTGGTTGGAATTCAAAGCTAGCTTAGGCAGTCTATGGTCTCCTATGCTATTGAGCTTGTGCTTCTACAACAGAAGCCTAGTCATAGCTAGGCTCTTGATAGGGGAAAGACCCACTTCTATAAGGAGAATAGGATAGGGTGTATTGCTTTTAATTTTAAGGTTATACATTATAAAATGCTTCTAGATTTGCTCAATCTTTCTCCAGGATTCTCTAGAAATGCTGCAACTCCAAAAATCACATCCAAATAAGATAACAAGAGTGACGAAAGTTTCAAGGAGGAACTTCTTTCTATCCCACATTATGAGTTTTACCATTTTACAATTATTTTCAAGACGAAAATAAGCTTTCCAGCCCCCATTAATCCTTTTCTAAATGATATAGTTCCAATTGATCTTGTGATGAATATCAATTCCTAGGTACATGTACGAAGAGACTTCCTCCAAGTTACTATTGTCATACATAAAATTAGCGTAAGTGTCCTTCTTGGATTTGATAATCATAAATTTTGTTTTGTCAGTGTTAACATAAATACCCATGGTAGAGCAGAAATCCTTAAGAAGTCTAAGTTTCTTATCAAGATCAGATGGGCACCTTGTGAGAAGAACAATATCATCACCATAGAGAAGAAGTATGATGACTATCCCAGCTAAGATCATGCTAGCACATCCTGCTTCCTCTAAACAACCTTCTAGCTTGTTGATGTAAATGCCAAATAGGGTAAGGGAGAGGGGGAAACCTTGTTTAACTCCGATATTACACTTAATATATTTAGACCACCCATCATTGCTCTTTAACTTGGCAATTGCATTCTCGTATAACCTTGTAGCAGCTGCTCTTAGCTCGAAAGGAACATTTAGCTCTTCTAATCTATTCCTTAGGTTGTTTCTAGGAACCATATTGAAAGCCTTTCTAAAGTCCACAAAACAACAGAAGAGATTGGCTTTATCATTTCGATATTCCTCCAAAATGATCCTAAGCATAACGAGGTGGTCCATTATTGAGTGCGGCCTTATAAAAGCCGCTTGGCCTTTAGCCCACTTACCTTCACTTTCAAGCCAAATGCTCAACTTCTTTTCCAAAATAATACCATATAACTTGGCTAAGAGAGGGCTGAACATAATCGTCCGATAATTAGAGGGGTTATTTGTATCCCACCTTTAAAAATAGGGATAATGAGGCTCTGAGTCCAAGGTTTAGGGAACCCTTGCTTGACTGCTTGGTTGAAAAGCTTGTGGATGTGATGGATGAGGACGTGACCTCCAATTTTTAAGATTTCTGCCTGGTAACCTTCAATGTCTTTAGCTTTCCCATTTTCTAGGTGTTTAACCCCAAAATAAATGTCCTCTAATGAGAAAAATTCTTTTGTTGTGAGCATGGTTTCAAAATCCCTGGCATTTGGAGATTCATAAAGCTTTTTAAGATAGGAATTATAGTCGTGTAAAGCAATTTTATTATTATCTTTAGTTTTTTCTAATTAGAATCTATCTCCAGAATTTCTTAGGAGACACCTTAGAGACGTGTAAGAGATTCTCTTGTCTTTTACGAATATATTCCCTTTTCTTCCTTTTAATTAGGGCTTTGTAAATTTTTATCTTGTCAATTTTGAGAGATTCATCAACAGCTTCCTTAACTGCTCTCCTCGCACTTTTACAATCTTTGTCATACCATGGGTTGGTTTTTCTATTTCTTTTATTACCTGAGACTTCAATTGAGAACTTGTTAATAGAATATGAGAGGGTTGTAGTAAAATTATGACAGAGGTCATCTATGTTGTCTATACTAGATAAAGGAGGCAAATGATCTTTTAATTCATTTAGATAGAGATCATTTTTATTTCTATCAAATATTAAGTTCTTTTGACTATAAGGATTATCTTCTATGGGATCTCTATGCATGAAAAAATTGAGAGTTATGAGTGAAGGCCTATGATCAGAGTCAGGTTCAAGGTCGTCTAAGATGTCAAAATTTATTATTTCGTTGTATAAAGGGAGATCGGAAATAACCTAGTCTACCAAGCCGTTGCCAAGCTCATGGATGCAAGTCATTTGGCTAGAATTGGGCCACTTCTTTAGACCATTGCAAATTATGAGATCCTACGCACTATAGAGCTTGACTAGCTCCAACCCAAACAAAATATCCTCGAGGTCTTCATATCTACTTTTGTATTAGCTAGTCAGAGTAAGGTCTTCATCTAACTAAAGAGGATTGGGGTTTGAATGATTGCTTAGAAGAATAGCTTGGTTTCTTGAAGTTTGAGCATTAAAGTCACCCATTAAAAGGATATTACCTTCATTCCTTAGGCTATAAATATCATTCTCTAAACCATTGTAAGGACTATTTTTATCTAGATTCTTTTTGTTGTAGGAGTTAGAATTAATGGGGGAGAAATAACAGATTGCTATGTAGGTCTTTTTATCATTAATTTCAGTAATCTCAATCCAACTATATTGGTTGCAAGGGTCATCATTAAAAATCCTAGCATGGGGGGAGATGTTCTTCTTAATGTAGCAAGCTATGCCCCCAATGCCTCTATATGAGGATCACTTGTTTTAGGTAGACCATAGTGCAAAGCCATCTATGTTAGGGACCTTAGATTCTTCATGCTCCCAAGTTTCAACAAGTAATATAATATCAACATCATTTGAGATCCAACTTAGCTTGGGGCCTTTGTTCCATGGAAAGCCCCAACATTTTAGAGAAAGAATCGGAGCATGTTGAATTGTTATTTATTACTATCTTTTTGGTTTCTATCTCGAATAACAACTTTTCTATTTCCAATTATTGTCCATTTTCCTTCTTTCCTAGCTTCTTTTACCTTCTGAACCTCCTTTCTTAATGCTTCTTGATCTTCTAGAATGAGATCTTCATTTATATATATTCCCATTCCTTTTAGACTTAAGGTTTTACTGCGTATGTCATACTTATGGTCAGTAAAGATCATCTTTATTCGGATCAGCCTTCCTTTATTCTCAGTTAATTTCCCTAACCTTGTTGCTTCTGTGAGACACATGGTTTCAATTTGTAATCTATTATGTAATTCTGTTTGGGATATGGCTAAAGTATCCTCGTTTACATCCTCTTTCAAAACAAATATTATAAGGTTCGAGGCCCTTTTGTTACACTCATGGTCTAATTCGATCAATTTTTTCATTTCATCTTTAATTGGTTTGATATCTAATTTACCTGCCCCACTATTTAGAGTTAGACTATTGTTAACTTTTTCTTCTACTTCTTTAATCATGTCCTTCATTTTAAGACTCTCTATATTATCATCATCTCCTTGATGGGATGTTTCGTTCGTATCTTGGTTTCATTTTTCTATGACCTGTAACCTAGTCTCCATTGCCTCCATTTTATTCTCCAATAGTTCTATTTTATTTTCTATTTGTTTTTGGATCTTGTCTTTAAGAGATGTGAATTTTTTTTCCAGCATGGCTTCTAACTGGGTTTGTAGCTTGAATTCTCTTTCTTCTATACATTTTTCTAAAGACTCTATATACTCATAAAGGCTCTGTAAAGTAACTGTGCTAGGTCTACCTTCGATAATCTTTGGTAGTTGTGGTGAATTATTCATACTTGATAATTTGGTATAGGTGGTGAATTAAGGTATGTTTTCACCCTATTATTACTCCGAATTATCATACATTTTTAGAATTTCTCTGGAATTAACATTGAAGGAAAGGAGGGTTAGTGCAAAATCAAGACAAATATACTAACGGTAAAAAGCATGATCAAAACAACAAAGATTTGACTTATTTCAGCTCTATTCATAGGAAAATGAGGTAGTTGAATCAACACAGACCAAAAGATAGCTGATGAAAAAAATCCACAATAACCCCCAGGGATGAGCAAAAGGTGGAAAGACATATCCACGTCTGAAGAACTCAAATGACATCCATGCTCAACGAGTTTTTGTTTGGGAAAGACCATTCTACTAAGCAAAATCACCTTTAAAAAGGCCAAGGATGGATGAAAGAGGGGGAGTTGACTATGAATTTTCTTCTGTAATCAACGTATCATGACAAAAATGTTCAGTTGTATCCCTCTATTATCCTTCAATTTAATAAAGAGTTTTGATGTTTTGAATAATCATCCTTTTAGTTTTTCGTCGCATTAGAACTTCTGGTGGTTTGGGCCCAGCCCTGGGAGTTTCCTCGCCAATATCTGTGTTGTGCGTTAGTTACAGAATTGATTTCCAATTATCTGATGTAGTTTGTGAATTATCCTTCCACTCCTTAAAATAGAAACTCATGAGGTTACAGTTTCTCTTTCATCCGAATCGTTTATCATTCACGCTTTCTATTTTACAGTAATGCTTTATCGTTGTTAGGTGTTTTCATTTTCTCCCAATGCCTTTATAGTCACTTTATGAATCTTAGAGTAACTATTGTTCAATGTTATCCATCACTAAGAATTATATTGTTCCCTTAGTACAGTAAGGCATCCATTTTTGATTAATTACAGAAAGATGCCAATTAGTTAGTTTGAAAAGAGAATTTCATTGCAAAATTATATAAGTAATTGTTGATTCAATTCATTCGGATTGTTGTTCAATTCATTAAAGTTGTTGTTCAATTCATCATTATGTTGTTCAATCATAGGTTTCTCTCCTTCTAAGCTAGATAGAGTAGTTAGCTGCATTATACCATTTCATTTCTCTTTGAGTTGATTGAACTTCGAGCATTAGATATAACTATCATTCGATCTCACTTGCATATACTGTGCTTACACTCTTGAAATAATAATACTTACCTTGGGTTGAAAATTGAATGAGAAGCATCGAGGTTGCCTATAAGAAGCCACCTTTTTGAACCAACATTTTTAGCGTCGTTGCCCAGGCAAGTGTTAAGAGTGATGTCCTTTATTTATCTTTCTCTATTGTTGTGAAGAATTGGGTATTAAAAATGAGAGGTAAGAACCTTCGTACTGGCAAGAAAAACACTTGCTCCCTAGCCCTCTTCCCAACAAATTATGCAAAGACTAGTATAATAGGTTTTCTTGTTTTATGAATAGGAAGAAAAAGATAAAAACAAATCGAAATCATCCACAAAAATCTCCAAAATCCAAGGGGCCGATGATCCTTCGAAGAACAAAATATATAGATGAAATCACTAAGAAAGGTGAATCCCAGGCATCTGTAGGACCCAAAACTATTCTCATTCAAAGTCGTACCATGTTCCCTCAGGAGGCAACCTCACCATCTACAGCCCACGCCGAGATTCACAGTGAGACAAAAGGATCTGAACTAAGCCTTCAGACTTCTGATCATATAGGTGCTGACCCTTCAAGAGAGGGATGTTCTTGCAACTTACAAGAAGGGGAAGGAGAAACTAATGGTACATACAAATAGAAGCTCCAGAGCCTAAATCCACTAAAAGAGTGATCGAGACAAAGATACTCAGTATCCCAGATCAAGGAAGTGCAGTAAAGCTTCTTCCGCACTCACCTCCCAATCCCACCAGGATTACTCCTCTAGAACAAGAAATCCCCGAAGATTACTGGCACATATTTGATCAAATGGCGAACAATCAAAACCATAATCGGAGGTAGACATAAACATTGGAGTACCCCATTGTTGATCATGTTGTAAACGCCCCTATGAAATCCATTCCCTTACAAAACATCCCCACCTTCCATGGGTTGACCACGAAAGATCCTGATGCATTCCTATTTGAATTCGATGTCCTATGTAGGGGGTATGACTACACCACCGACCCTCAGAAACTAAAACTATTTCCCTCTACTTTAAAGGGAACAACATTATGTTGGTTCATGGGACTAGGTGGAGGAACCATCAATAACTGGGACCAAATGAAGAACATTTTTCTTAATAAATATCAAGACTATTGCCGGACTCGAGAAATAAAAAATGAAATCTTCAATATGTCTGCAAAGGACTATGAAACATTAGAAGAATACGTAGAAATATTTCAATACAATTTACAAAGGTCTCCATACACTACGCTATCCAAAGATATCTTAAAAGCTACAATGATTAAGGGAATGAAAGAAGAATGGGTTGAAACACTTAACATAATGGGAAAAGGGGACATTTACCAGGAAGAATATGATGAGATTATTTCCCTGTATATTAGGTTCTCTCAAGGTAGTATGCGTAATAGGAAAAGTGAACATGACTCAATAAAAAAAGACCTTAAGCAGTCTGGTGGAAATGTAACTAGAGCAGAGTTTGGTAATCTTTTGGAAGATTTCAAAACTGAAATTTTCGGTACTTTGAAAACACAGCTTGATGTCTTACAAGCAACCAGAAGAAAGCTATATCAAAGCATAACCTGGCTATATTTTTCCCACGTTGTCAAAAGAAGCACAGCCAAAGGGAGTTCCCCTTAGACATGGTTTAGATCTGTGCTATATGCACTAAGGACCATACCACAGACCATTGCCCTTCACTCCCAGGGCTGAAGGCAGTTTACAAGGATGCAGAGGAAGAGACGGAACTAGTCTACCTAATGAATCAGTGTCGAAAATGGAAGGCACGACTAGGTGTGCCTCAAGACCTGCCTCGATTCTTTTATTCTCTGCAGTTTAACCAACAAAACCCTACAGCATCTTGGCAGAATCAAAACCCTTTTTCCACTTGGCCGACCGAGTCGTTTCCTATACCACCCTAGCCAACACAAACCTCATCAAGGAATAATTGGCCAAGCTTTCCTTGTTCTCCCCTTTATTGGAAAAACATTCCATATCAAGCTTAGTAGCCACCATCCCCTTCTCAAACCACTAATTGGCCTCAGAATTGGCAGCGACCCCTGCGAATGACGAACCTACGAATGGGAGCAGGGGTCTAGAATCAACCTACACTACTAGCTCCATACCCAGTCCAACATAACCCTCGGCCTATCATACGTCCTCAATTACCATCCCAACCCAATCCTAATCCCAATAATAGACCAATTCAGCTAATTAAGATTATAGAAGATCGAAAACCCAACACTTAACAGATGTAATGCAATTAACTAAGGCTAATATTAGGACGTACTATCTCACTAGTAGAAGTCACGACCTCACCTCAATCCGAATCTGGAACTTCAACGAAACCTAGCCAAGAAAATATAATGGAAATAGAGGTTGGAAAAGAAAAGGAAACGGTTGACCAAGGGAGGCTTGAAGAGCTTAGGGTGTCTCCACCTCCATTCCCTGAAAGGTTAAATCTACCTAGACCAATAGTCTCTTAAGATTTTGACATACTGGGGGAATTAAGAAACCTTTGTATCAAAATCCCTCTTCTTCAGGCCATACAAGACATTCCCATCTATAACAAAACAATTAAGGAGCTGTGTGGGAAGAAGCAAGTAAAAATGACAAAGGCTGTACCCACCGTTCATGTGGTAGGGTGCTATCCAACTTATTACTGGGTAAGGAACTGCCCATGAAATATGAAGACCAGGGAAATCCCATAGTAACTGTGAAAATATTTGGCCACTCCTTTCCAAACAAATTGGTCAACTTAGGGGCGGTCATTAACATCCTAACTACAGGAACCCGTGAAAATCTAGTCATATCACCTTTAGAACCCATGGCTATGTTACTGGAGCTTGATGATAGGTATGTTATCAGACCAGAAGGAACAGTGCGAGACATCCTGGTCTCTGTAGACTCATGGGAGTATCCAACTAATTTCTTAGTTATTAATCCAAATAACAAGATGGACGGGCACCCATTGATTCTTGGGCGACCTTGGTTGGTGACAGCCAATGCTTACACAGGTCGCCAAACAAGCAGCATGAACATCACTAGAGGAGGTTCCATAAAAAATATCATTATTTATTGGCCTGCCAAACCAAGCTTACCCACGCTAAAAATTCACAAGAAACCATATACATACTGGGATAAAAACATTCATCCACCTCTGACATTAGTGGAAGCTCTTGAATTTAAGGATCAAACTGAAGATGTTGTAATCAATAATTTTATGAGTCAGCCACCCACATCTGGAAATTTAAAATGACAAATGTTGAAAAAAATCCTTAAAGATGAAGTTCAAGAGGACCCCTTGACAGACCTTAAGGATCAACATATCCCCACAACCGCTGTGCATAACATCATACCCATTGAGATTGAGCAATGGAAGATCTTGAATATTAATGGAAATTTGGATGGTAACCAAAAGTAAAGGCTCATAAAATTTCTACAGAACTATCAAGGGGAATTTACGTGGGACTACCCAAACATGAATGGCTTATATCCTCGGTTATGCACCCATAACATCTATACTGATAAGGAAGTTTGAACCATTAGACAACCTCAGAGAAGCCTAAACCCGCACTTAAAAGATATTGTAAAAGATGAGCTGCAAAAACTGTTGGATGTAAATTTCATTTATCCTATTTCAGATAGCAAATGGGTCTCCCCTCTGGTATTCATCCATAAAAAGAATGGGAAATGGAGAATCTGTGTGGATTATAGAGAACAAAATAAAGCAACACAGAAGGACCACTTCCCCCTCCCTTTAATTGACCAGGTCCTTAATACATTGGCAGGGAAACAATTATTTTCCTTTCTTGACAGGTTCAATGGTTACAATCAAATCCAAATAGCCCCCGAAGACTAGGATAAGATGACCTTTACCTGCCCGTGAAATACTTTTTCTTACAGGGTTTTACCATTTGGGCTATGTAATGCCCCAACAACATTTCAAAGAGCCATAATCAACATTGTTTCTGATTTAATAAATGAGGGACTTGAAATCTATATGGATGACTTCACCCCATATGGTGAGGACTTTTATCAAGAATTAGAAACGCTAGAAAAGGTATTAGAGTGATGTATTGCTACTAGATTATGTTTAAGTAATGAAAAATGTCACATGATGATGACCGAGGGAGTAATCCCAGGTCACTACATCTCTGCAGCTTGAATACAGGTAGATCCGGAAAAAATAGAGGTAATCCTTCTATTATCCACACCTTGTACACATACAGAGGTATGCATTTTTTGGGATATGCAGGATATTATCGTAGATTTATAAATAATTTCTCACAAATAGCTGCACCTTTGTATGCATTAACTGGAAATGTTGAATTCCACTGGTCTAATAAATTTGACACCGCTTTTGCAGATTTAAAGAAACTGGTCTCGACAACACCAATTCTACGAGGGCCTAACTAGAAGTTGCCTTTTTCAAATCTCTTCAGATGCATCCGACACAACAATAGGGGCAGTTCTGGGCCAAGAAGAAGACAAAAATCCCTATGCCATTTATTATATCAGCAAAAACCTCACTCCTATCGAATTAAATTATACAGTGACTGAAAAGGAGCTCCTGGCTGTCATTTATGCTATTAATAAATTTAGACATTATATAACTGGCTATCAAGTACTCCTGTATACTGATCACTTTTCCATTAAATATTTAGCCAATAAACTGATCTCAAATGGGAGAATAACTCGTTGGTTACTTTTCTTTCAAGAATTCAATATAACTATCAAGGACTGTCCAGGAAAGGAAAACATGGTCGCAAAATTCTTGTCCAGGGTTCCAAAGATGGACGACATGCTAATAGTCGATGATCAGTTCCCTCGTGAACATCTATTTGTTGTAGTGGTAAAAATGCCATGGTATGAAGATATGGAAAATTAATTGGCAGTAGGAAAGCTACCCAGACATTTAACATCAAGAGAATAGAAATTGATTGTACAACGTAGCGTAAGGTTCTCCTGGATCGGTGGATACCTCTTCCATATGGGGGCCAACATGCACATACGCAGATGCATTAGAGAGGATGAAATCTATGACATCCTACAGGCCATTTCGCAGAATTCAGAATAGGGCACAAAGTGTTACGATTAGGCTATTATTGGCCTACAAATTTGAAAGATGCAAAAAAATATGTCCAAGCCTGTGATAGCTGCCAAAGAACAGACTACCTAGGCCAAGTTGATGAGATGCCATTGCAACCACAATTGGTAGTAGAATCGTTCGAATGATGGGCACTGGACTTTCTTGGACCATTTAGCCCACCATCAAACCATAAAATTGACATATTAGTTGCCACAAATTACATAATGAAATGGGTAGAAGTAGTGGCCTTATCAAGAGCCATGGAAGAATCTATGATTAATTTCATTTTTGAGCTATTCGTGCGATATGGTTTGCCACGGGAAGTGATAACCGATGGGGTGGCATAGTTCGTAGGTAATAAAAGTACAACCACCCTAAAGAATCACCATATCATCCATATATTTATGTCTCCTTACCACCCATAGAAAAACATGCAGGTCGAAAGCACCAACAAAGTCCTGGATGCAATTCTAACCAAAACAATATCAACACATCGCTGGGATTGGGCCATTAGATTACCAGAAGCTTTATGGGCTTATTGTACAACCTAGCGAAACACCACTGGATATTCCCCATATAATATAGTATTTGGGAGAGAGCCTATCTTCCCTACTGATTTCGAAATCAAGACTCTAAGGATAGCCCAGGAGGTAGGATTGGACTTAACAGAGCCCCAGGTTAAAAGAATCCAACAAATAAATGAACTAGATGAAATGCGGCTACCGGCTTTGCAATGCACATCTATCATCCAACAACAGTGAGCTAAGTGGCATGAAAACCTCATCAAGAATAAGATATTTCATAAAGGAGATTGGGCACTCCTCTATGACTCCAGATTCCAAGATTTTTTGAGAAAATTACAAACAAGGTGGCTTAGTCCATACGAAATTCAATAAGTACACAACAATGGCACACTCACATTGACCACCACAGATGTGTATGGTTCTACATTTCAAGTCAATGGGCATAGATTATGCCTCTATCACAAACCTCCCACAAAGGAACCTTTTTTCCAGAAGGTACGAAATGATCCCACCATCCAAGTTGTGATAGAAGGGGGTGATAACCCCACAACCTCGAGTACATGAGATTTTGTTACCGTGATTTGTAAATAATGTATATAATTTCCTTACAATTCCTAGTTCTTATTTTGTTACATTCTTCATACTCACAATTTTATCCTTTTTCTCATCCTCGTTCATTTCTTTCCTTGTTGTTCAAATTTTTTGAACGACTGCTATTCAATTGGATTGAACAACCCTGCTTTTGTGTTTTTATTTTCCTTTTTTTTCAAATTCTTTGAACGACTATTGTTCAATCCAATTGAATAGCTACCGTTCAATCGGATAAAACATCCATGATTTCATGTTTTTATTTTCCTTTCTGTTCAAATTTTTTGGATGGCTGTCGTTCAATCCAATTGAATAGTTGTTGTTCAATCGGATTAAACAACCATGATTTCGTGTTTTCATTTTCCTTGATGTTCAAATTATTTGAATGACTGTAGTTTAATCCAATTGAAGAGTTGATGTTCAATCGGATTGAACAGATGTGCTTTTGTGTTTTTATTTTTCTTGCTGTTCAAATTCTTTGAACAACTACTATTCAATCCAATTGAACAACTGTTGTTCAATCATATTGAACAACCATGATTTCGTGTTTTTATTTTCCTTTCTATTTAAATTCTTTGGACAACTACTGTTCAATTCAATTGAATAGCTACTATTCAATCAGATTGAATAACCATGTTTTTCTTTTATTTTTCCTTGTTGTTCAAACTCTTTGAATGGATTATGTTCAATCCTATTGAACAGTTGTTGTTAAATCAGATTGAACAACCTTTTCTTTTCATTTTATTCTTCCCTTTGTCAATATTCTCCCCTCGATCCACACCCTAGCTCTAAAATGCATCTCTGAGTAGGAAGTGGCAGTTGAAGAAAAGAGGGAAGCAGTAAAATTACTAATATGATGATTCTTTGACACTATAATCTCTAAACCGGAAGTCGACTTTGTGCATATATGAAATGAAAGGCTAAGTCATTCCCAGTTCAAATGTGTTATCATACAATACATGACCTTAGGATGGTATACCTTTCAGTACTTTCGAGTAGTATTTCCCTCCAATTTGAAGAAATAGGAATAAGGGGTATTAATTGTATTGGCATTATTTTTACTTCTCTCACCATCCCTAACTCTTAAGGAGTTAATGAGCTTCCCTTCATGTATAAATAATAACTATTATGTTTACATGCTAATTTTTAAGATAGGATAGGGAGTCTCATCACAAGCTAGCCTACCATGATCATAAGGGTTTAACAAGTAACATGCCCACAATGGCCATCACACTAGGGTAATGACCTTCTCATCTGCTTGAAGGATAGGAGGTCTCATCACGAGTCGGCCTGATCACTCTGTCACAATCCTAGTGAATGGCACTGTGACTATCTGGCCATCATACCAGCACAATGACCTCCTCATAAATCAAAATTCTTATGTTTCAAAAAGAAGTACTATGCTTATATGCAAATTTTCAAGAAAGGATAGGGGGTCTCATTATGAGCCAACCTACCATGTTCATAAGAGTTTAGCAAGTGACATGCCTACAATGGCCACCACACCAAGGTAATGACCTTCTTAGCTGCTTGAAGGACAGGAGGTCTCATCACGAGCCGACCTGATCACTTTTCTACAACTTTGATGAGTGGCACTATGGTTATCTGGCTATCATACCAGCATGGTGATCTATCCACAAAATTGGTCGAATAACTACTTTTACATAAGGATCCTTGCTCATTTTTCGGGTGAAAATAGCAAACCTGTCGAGGCTATGAATGCCTGCTGGTAGCAGTGGCTCTGCTTATAGCATGAGAGTATGTTTCAATAATAGCCAATTACTCTTACATATACCTTATCTCCTATTTTTCTTCCTTAAGCCACTACTCGAATTAGTGATAAATCTAGTCTACCACATAAGTAACTATAAGCAAGATATACTTACATGTTTGAACTTCGGGATGACAACACCAATCATTACCTATCTCAGTCTTGCTTTCGTCACACTTTATGATTAAATAAGGACATCATATTATAATAATAGCTATACTGCTTTCTCCCCCTCTCCGGTCACTTCTGCATGAGTTACACTTATGAAAAACTTCCAAATCTGACCTTTACATTGCATGCACTCATAATTACCCAATTACTCCTTGCTCCTTGAAGCTTGAAAGACACGGACTCCACTCTCACGTACAGGCTATGATTATTGAATCCTAACATTCCCCCCGTATGCATTCATGATTGGCCAAATCCCTCTTGTACTTGAAGACGTTGACGCCCTTACTTTGCCAAAGGGGGTGTAATTAGTCATAAATTAAGAAGCATGTGAATTTCTTGCACAAATCCCGTTGGATATGCTGATAAGACCAAAGGAGCATCACAATTAAGGTATGAAGTTACTTGCAGAAGGCTGCAATTTCCCTTTCTCTTGCATACAGTATTAATTCTAAACAACAAAGCTGAAAGAGAACAAAATCAGAAGGAGAAATTAGCTCAAGAAAACATACCAACCATGGGAGGAAACTGTCTCCGGAATGAACCTTCAAACTTCCCAATTTCAGATGCAGCTAGCGTTATCCTCCAACAAGCAGGATGGTTGGCATATTTACACCGATTAGAAGGATTTGATACAGAAGTAGCAATTGAGTTCCTGCAAAACCTACAGGAGGGACAGACCAGGCTCACGGGAAGAGTTATACTGGTTACAGAAGAAATTATTGCTAAAGTCTCCAGAATACTAGTGGAAGGAGAGAGATGGACAGAGAAAGATCTTCTCTTACGAGAGGCAGTCGCATAATATCAGGATCCGGAAGAGCCATTGGAGTGAAAAGGAAAAGGATTAACCCTACCTCTCTACATCAACTGTGGCAAGAACTAACGACATTCATCTAGATATTCATTACATACAATGGACACCAAGACATGGTAAAACCTCGTGAACTTAAACTATTAGATGTGCTTAAACAAAATATTTCAGTTAACCTGTCTGCTTTCTTAAATTCTATATTGCATGACACTGTTGTTCAAATAAGAAAAGATAAAAACCCCCAAGCAGTTGTCAGTCACCATGGGCTAATAAAACTAATCACCATATATGAGTTGGACAAGTAGCAAATATCCTGGGACAACTTTGTTAATCCAGCCACACAAGTACCTGAGGAAAACCCTGGCGGAACCGAATTTGAGCTCCCCAGGATCAATATACCTAGAAGGAAAAGGACCTGTGCCTCAACTTCAGAACTAAGTAGGCAAAGGCGGTCCAAAAGACTTCAAGGAACCTCAGACATCATAGACGAGGAAGGGCCATCCCACTCATTACCCTCAAGCCCTCAAAACACACCCTTGCAAGACTATGAGGAATAGATGGCTCAAGTCCTGGAGAAAATGAGGGCATCCCATGAATATAGAAGCCTATCAGAGGCTAAAGAGAAAGAGGAACCCTAAGAAAAATTTGCCACTGCCAGCAGTTCTGACCACACCGAGATACTACTGCACCAAGAGGAATCACAGGCCTTTAGGGCTCTGTACCCTCTTGAGAATTATGAGGTAAATAGTGAAGAGTAGGCAGAAGGGAGAGCGGAACCAGAAAATCAGTCAGGAGACACCATCCCTTTAAAACAAAGTGCAATCATGAAAACGGTCCCTCTAACACCTAAGGAAAATAATATCTCACCCAGCCAGGATCTCTATGGAGAAGTAAACTCAGGAGTGTAGGTAGAAAACACCATCACAGGAAATATCGTAGTTGGCAGCACTATTCCTGAAAATGAGGATGCTTCTCCTCCACCCCCTACTGAAATCAGGTCAGGAGAGAATTCAGTCGAAAAGAAGATTAAGAAAATGAGCAGGACCTCCAAAAGATTGAGGAAAATGGTGAAACATTTAAGGAAATAATTGAAGGAGGTAAGTAAGGCCCGAAAGCCTAAGAAATAATCCACCACCATAGGAACCAAAACAAAATTAGTCACCAACTTGATAGATACTGCTGAGGCTGAGGTGCAGACTCACTTAGTGGACACTGCTGAGGCTGAGATGTAGACTGACTTAGCAGACATTATTAAGGCTAAGATACAGACCGACTTGATAGATACTACTGAAGCTGAGGTGTAGATAGACTTAGCAGACATTTCTGAGGCTGGGATGCAGATTGACCTAGCAGGTACTACTGAGGTTGAAATTCAGACAAATCTAGTAGACACCACTAAAGCTTTTGTACAAACTAGGCATGAATTAATGGAAGAGAAGGAAACCTAAATAAAGGAAGCCCCTACCTATACCCATCTGGTAGAGAAAGATGTTAATAAAAAATTGCATAATGAACTAGTTCAAACACAACATGAGCTAGTACAATGCAGGAAGGAAGTGGTGCCCGCACAAGAATATCAAGCACTATTGAAGAAATTCACAGACCTTTCTACAACAGAAGATGAAACATTTGCCCATCTCAGAGAGGAGTAGGAAAAGGTAAAAAGGGCACAAGACTAGGTGGATCAAGCCAAGAAGCAAATCACTGTGATTTGTTCTCTGTATTCTAATGCACTAACATGCACGGCACCAGCCACCAACTATGCCCTGTTCTTAGTGAAACGATATTTACTACTGAAAATCAAGGCCGTTAGGGCAGGGAAGCCCACAACTTTCGAAAACATAGAATAATTTGTCCACTTTTGCAATGATCAAGATGTACAGGTCCAACGCCTTTTATGTTAACTTTATATGCACAACTTCTTTCTAGAAGAGGAAAGGGACAATAATCCTAGTCCCTTTATAGGAGATGTTCAGTTTCAGGTCTTCCTCTCATTCGCTAAGAACCAGATTAGGTGGGCTAAAGATTATATCATTTTCCAAGAAAGAGAGCATGGCCTAGACCTGTGGGTTAGAGGAGAGCCTACTAAACCCCTACAAATGTTCATCCAACACAAGAATTTCATGCGAAGAAAGGGTGTAAGAACTAAGCTGGGACCCACCCATAAAGAAATTATAGAGCATGGGCGGGAATATTTCGAAGACATTCAGGAAGTAGCCCTGGCAGCAGCCAAACAAATGCGGATGGCCTCCACAAACAATGTAAAAAATAGGGAGCCATTTGGCTATAGAAACTTCAAAGTAGTCACCTCCATATTCCTCTCATATAGTAACCTGGTCTTCAACATGGGTCCTGCATGGTTAGGTTGCAGGTATAGATGCCTTCTCATCTGGTACCCCCCAAGGGTTATGATCATGAATATGAAATGTCAGAAAGGCACAAAAACACTACCTTTGCAAGAATTAGACAGAAACAGGGTTTCAGAGCTTACAAAGAAGAAGTCTACCCTACCTACTCCTTAACACAGTTGAATCTCAACCATTTTTTTGCACGAGGACCTGCAGATAGGTAAGCAAGGGAGTATGTTGGGCCAGAATTAAGGTATGTTTTCACCCTATGATTACTCCTAATTATCATAAATTTTTAGAATTTCTCTTCTCTTAACAATGAAGGAAAGGAGGGTTAATGCAAAATCAGGACGAATAGACTAATAGTAAAAAGCATGATCAAAACAAAAAAGATTTGACTTATTTCATCTCTATTCATAGGAAAATGAGGCAGCTGAATCAACGCAGACCGAAAGACAACTGACGAGAAGAATCCACAATAACCCCTAGGGATGAGCGGAAGGCAGAAAGACAGATCCACGTCCGAAGAACTCAAACGACAGCCATGTTGAGTGGACTGTCATTTGGGAAAGACCATTCTACTAAGAAAAATCGCCTTTAAAAAGGCCAAGGATGGACGAAAGAGGGGGAGTTGAATAGGAATTTTCTTTTGTAATCAACGTATCAGGACAGAACTATTTAGTTGTATCCCTATATTATCCTTCAATTTAATAAAGAGTTTTGTTGTTTTGAATAATCATCTTTTGTGTTTTTCATCATGTTAGAACTTCTGGTGGTTTGGGCCCAGCCTTGGGAGTTTCCTCGCCAATTTTAGTGCTGCGCGTTAGTTATAGAATTGATGTCCGATTATCTGATGCAGTTTGTGAATTACCTTTCCACTCGTTAAAATAGAAACGCATGAGGTTACAATTCTCTTTCATTAGAATAGTTTAGCATTCATGCTTTCTAGTTTACAGTAATGCTTTATCGCTATTAGATGTTTTCATTTTCTCCCAACGCCTTTATAGTTGCTTTATGAATCTTAGAGTAACTAATGTTCAATGTTATCCATCGCTAAGAATTAGATTGTTCCCTCAGTACAGTAAGGCATCCAATTGTTGATTAATTACAGAAAGATGTCAATTAGTTAGTTTGAAAGAGAATTCCATTGCAAAATTATATAAGTAATTGTTGATTCAATTCATTGAGATTGTTGTTCAATTCTTTAAAGTTTCTGTTCAATTCATCATTATACTGTTCAATCGTAGGGTTCTCTCCTTCTGAGCTAGATAGAGTAGTTAGCTGCATTATACCATTTCATTTCTCTTTAAGTTGATTGAACTTCGAGAATTAGATAATCCTTTTCATAAGAAATATAGAGTAACCATCGTTCTATCTCACTTGCATATACTGTGCTTACACTCTTGAAATAATAAGACTTACCTTGGGTTGAAAATTGAATGAGAAGCATCGAGGTTGCCTATAATAAGCCACCTTTGTGAACTAACAATATGTATTAGAAAAATATAAGTAATGTCTGCACCTGAATATCAGCAAACTAGATAGTAGACCTCAAGTGCCCAGGTCTGAAAATTTATCGAGAAAAAATCACCACAGACCCAGGTATTAATCGAGAAAATTCACCGCAGAATTTCACTACAAACCCAAGTATTAATCGAGAAAATTCACCACAGACCCAAGTATTAATTGAGAAAATTCACCGCAGAATTTTCACTGCAGACCCAAGTATTAATCGAGAAATTCACCGCAAAATTTTCACTGCAAAATTCACCGCAGACCCAAGTATTAATCCAGAAATTCGCCGCAAAATTTTCACTGCAGACCCAAGTATTTAATTATTAATTTAAAGCCATATTTAAAATACTATTTTAAATAAAATAGTGAAAAAATAGTATTTTAAATAGAATAGTGAAAATGACAATATTTTTAAAAGCTTTTAAATCACATAACTATTGTTTTAATAATTTAATTATTAATTTAAAACCATATTTTAAATAGTATTTTAAATAAAATAGTGAAAATTACAAAAATTAATTATTAATTTAAAAGCCATATTTTAAAAATGTTTAAATCACATATTTTTTTTTTAATAATTTAATTATTAATTTAAAAGCCATATTTTAAATACTTTCAAAGCCATATTCAAAAAAGTTTAAATCACATAATTGTTTATGAAAATTAGTATTTTGAAAAGAAAATAGAAAATTAGTATTTTGAATTGAAAATTGAAATTAGTATTTTGAATAAAATAGTGAAAATTAATACGCTGTATTTTAAATATTTTAAAATGGTTTAAATCACATAACTATTTTTGAAAATTAGTATTTTGAATAGGATAGTGAAAATACAATCTTATAATTGTCATACGTAACATCAATCTTATAACTGCGATACTTAACCGTTATTAATTATTATGATGAACATGACATAACTACAATATGACATGAATCTCATAGATATGATACATAACCGTTATTAATTAGTAAGATGAAAATGACATAACTACAATATGTTAGTAACATGTTAGTAAGTAAAAAATTATTAATTATTAATTATTAATGTGAAAATGATATAACTACACTATGTTATTAAGCGAAAATGGAATAAATATTGTAATTAAGGTGAAAATCGAATAAATACATTGAGGTGAAAATGACATAAAAATATTGCATAGTTTAGCTTTATGACATAGCTTTTAATAAGGTGAAAATGACATAACTACATTAAGATGAAAAAATACATCGAGGTTAAAATGACATAAGTAACATAAAAATATGATATATCTTATAGCTTTACCTTAATAGCTGTAGCTTTAGGGTCAAAATGCGAAGGTGGGTTACACTTTCGTGAGAAATGCGGTCAAAAATTTCATTTTCTCAAGAGTTCATCCAAATGTTTATAAAAGTTTGGCCGAACTGTTATAAAGTTCAGCCAATGTTTTGAAATTAATTCGGCCGAACTAATTCTACCATTTACATTGACGGCGTATTGGTAGCATGGGTAAACATATTTTTGGCCAGAGATAGGAAAAGAGGCAACAAAAGTTCGCCCGAACTAATAGTCTAGTCGAACTATTAGTTCGGCTGAAATTTGGAAAATAACTCGGTCAAACTATTTCTTATAAATACGAGCCCCCAGACCTGAACAAGTTTCATTTTTGTAACCGTTCAGTCGGTCCGGCTCTGTTGTCTGTCTAAGTTAGTTACCGTTGATGTCTGTATGTCTCGCTTTGTCTGTCTGTCTCAGTTAGTTACCGTTGTTGTCTATATCGCTATGTTTATGTTTGATGTTGTAGGGGCAGGGAGGGTAACAAGCGAAGGTGATAAATGTTTTGTTTATGGTTTAGTTTTCTTGTTTATTGTTTTTTTTTTTGTTTTTAAATTTTTTTTATGTGTTCATAGGTTATTTGTAATTTGCATCCTCGGCGATCTACATCCTCATCGGCTCGTTGTCTCGTTGTGGCCTCATCATCTCGCTATCTCATTATCTCTGAATTTCCAGGTAGAAGAAAAACCATTCATTCCTACATGTGATTCATTTGCTTCATGGATGAATGGTGATGTTATATACTTGGAAAAAATCTGAGATACAACCAATAGAGCCTTTTTCTATGTGAGTTTGTTGGATAATATTTCCACCTTTCCCAAGAACACAACCAACTTGATTAATAGGCACAAAAAATCTAGTAATTGTCGGAGTTGTATTTTTATTAGTCTCCTCGTTCACCTTTGCATCAGGTTCCCCTTCTAATATTCTTTCATGAACACGAAGAAGTGCTTCTTCTGCTGGAGAAATACATTTCTCTTTTTCAAGTTCTTCTTCACTTCCAGTTCCTTTCTCTTGTTCCTTTGCAGCGCTACTTTCATCTGTAGTTTTCTTAATCTGTTCGTTATCGTCACTTCCAATAGTTTTTTCCTTGTCTCCTTTTATACCCTTCTCTCAAGCTACAATAAAAATAAATCTCTCCTTGTAGCCTAGAAAACCCTCCTCAATTATGATCTTTGCACTTGTCTCTTGCCTGATTTTCTTTATAATACTACCTCCCTTGCCAGTTATACCTCCAGTCTTTGAATGCAACTTATTTTTTAATAATAAACTAATAGAAATGAAAACTTCACATTTTTCTTTCAAGGATAACTTTGGTCATTCTCATTGTTGTAAGAGGGAGGTAAAGGGAAAAAATTTCAAATGATTTATAATAGTGTAATTTTTCTAATATTGTTGTCTTGTTGTGGCCATGTCGTCTAGCTGTCTCGTTGTCTTTGAATTTCCAGGTAGAAGAAAAAACTCTTCATTCCTTCATGTGATTCCTTTGCTTTATGGATGAATGGTGATGTTATATAATTGGAAAAAAAACTTATTCAGTATGTGATGTAGATCCACATCAGTCGAATGTAATACTGTTGTCTTCACCTAATTTTTGCATAAAAATAAATATAATTTCTCTAAATAGTGAGTCTTCCTACGTATTTAGACCTGCTATCTCCTTGGAAAACCACAACAGTAAAATGGAAAACAATATCCTTTGCTTCATGGAAAAACTTCATTAATTTCTTACTTGATTTAATATGCTCGTGACACCTAAAACTTGGACTAGATTTTTTTCGCTGGCTAGGAGCTACTTGGAGGCAAGTAAATAAGTTGAATAGAAGTTGTAACCAATATCAAGGATAGTAACCAATAAGCATTGATGGTGTTGATTCATTACACTTGAGATCTTTGTAGTTTACTAATCATGGCAGCTTAGATACCATTTTCATTTATTTATTGATAATACTGGTCTTGTCATATGAACTCAACATGCTTTGTTTGCCATAACTTATCTATATTATAGATAGAAGTATTATTCCTAACATTTTATCGGTGATATAGGAGTCAAAAAGTATTATTCCTGACGTCACAAGTTTACAAATGTGTCATCTTAATGAGGTCAAGAGAGATGTGGAAAAAATCTCTATTCAGTCTTGAGAGTGGCATCACTCTACAGGGTGTGTCTCTCAATCCTGCAGTCAATGTGATGTAGATCTACATCAGTCCACTGTAATACTGTTCTATTCACACAATTTTTGCATAAAAAAAAATATAATCTCTCTAAACAATGAATCTTCTTGTGTATTTAGACCACCTATCTCCTCACCAAACCACAATAGTAAACTAGAAAACAATCTCAGGTCAATACTCCTCTATCCTAGATGAAAACACAATGATAAAACTATTATTGATGAAAACGTATTGTGTAAAATGTGTTTGCGTAGCGTGGGCTTCTTGAGGATTTCCGTAATTGATCTTGATTGAGCTAGTATAATGTAATTATTTTATTTTTGGTTAATACAGTGAAATATTGTTTTAGAAATAGATTTAACATTTTGAAAATTTAATTGAGTACTTAGATTATGTAAAATTTTCTGAGGCCTTTTTCTTTTTAGAAGACTTGGAAATGCATTGAGATTAATATTAATCTAATATTTATTAAGATATAGATTTTTATTGATTACCTGATTTTTAATTTCTTCTCCCGAGAACTTAATATCTGTTAGATCTATTCCCATTATTACACTTATTTTTTAGATCTGCTCTCATTATTACACTTATATATGAGATTTGTTCCCATTATTACATTTATCTGTTAGATATGTTCCCATTATTACACTTATCTCTTAAATTTATTCCCATTATTACACTTATCTGTTAGATTTGTTGCCATAATTTCACTTATATGTTAGATCTGATTCCATTATTACACTTACCTCTTAGATCTCTTCCCATTAAGAGTTGTAATCATATAGGTAACTAAGACTCTGTATTAAGCATCTTACTGTTAATTATGGTAGTACTAATGGTAAACAGGCAGAAGCTTCTATGGTTACAACTGCTTGGTACTAGTACAAGATCATTGAGTTAGTAGAGTAGCTGGTATAATGTAATTTTTTAATTTCTGGTTAATACAGGGAAATATTGTTTTAGAAATAGATTTAAAATTTTGAAAATTTAATTGAGTAGTTAGATTATGTAAAATTTTCTTAGGCCTTTTTCTTTTTAGCAGAATTGGATATGCATTGAGATTAATTTTGATCTGATATTTATTGAGATATAGATTTATATTGATTACCTGATTTTTAATTTCTTCTCCCAAGAACTTACTATTGTCACTTTTGGTAACGTTATTATGTACAAAAAAAACTCCACTATACATAGATGCATACATGCATGTATTAAACATTAGTCTACATACATCTTGCAAAACTTATTATGAATAATACTAGTGTGCGAGATAATTGTCTTCAAACAGCTTTCACATTCACACAACAGCTCCACCAGACAGACATACATACATGCATATGTTAAACATTAGTCTACATTCATCTTGTATAACCTATAATTATATTTTCATTTCTAGTAGCATATTTATTTCAATTAAGTTAATAAATAAACTTAGAAATTTAAACTTATGCACATAATTAGTTTAAGGAATTTTCTAGTGTTTTTGGAACCATCTACATGTCATTTCTCCCATAAACATTAAGGAAAAATTTAAGTAATTGTATTCACACAACTTTCACACACACACAAAAACTCCACCAGCCATACATGCATGCATGCATTTATTAAACATTAATATACATCCATCTTGTAGAACCTATCATTATATTTTCATTTCTAGCAGAATATTTATTTCAATT
This sequence comes from Pinus albicaulis, assembly GCA_034641835.2. Classification (NCBI taxonomy): domain Eukaryota; kingdom Viridiplantae; phylum Streptophyta; class Pinopsida; order Pinales; family Pinaceae; genus Pinus; species Pinus albicaulis. The sequence continues at coordinate 973,780,529 of CM076577.1, read as the reverse complement.
AAGTTTTTAAATAAACATACCAATTTAAACTTATGCACATACTTGGTTTAAGATATTTGCTAGTGTTTTTGGAACCATATACACGTCATTTATATGTCATTTCTCCCATAAACGTTAAGGTAAAATTTAAGGATAACCATACATACATGTCATTTCTCCCATTTCTTCCATAAACTCAAGGCAAACTTTAAGGATAACCATGTACATGTCATTTCTCCCATAAACTTTAAGGCATTTGCTAGTGTTTTTGGAACCATGTATATGTCATTTCTATGTCATTTTTCCCATAAAATTTAAGGAAAAATTTACTCCCATTTCTCCCATAAAATCAAGGCAAACTTTAAGGATAACCATGTACAAGCAATTTCTTTCATAAACTTTAATGCATTTGCATGTGTTTTTCGAACCATGTACATGTCATTTCTATGTCATTTGTCCCATAAAATTTAAGGCAACCTTTACCTTAAGGCATTTTCTAGTGTTTTTGGAACCATGTACATGTCATTTCTATGTCATTTCTCGCATAAAATTTAAGGCAAACTTTAAGGATAACCATGTACATGTCATTTCTCCCATAAACGTTAAGACATTTTCTAGTGTTTTTGGAACCATTTACATGTAATTTCTATGTCATTTCTCCCATAAAATTTAATTAAAACTTTAAGGATAACCATGAACATGTAATTTCTTCCATAAACTCAAGGAAAAGTTTAAGGATAACCATGTACATGTCATTTATCCCATAAACGTTAAGGCATTTTCTAGTGTTTTGGGAACCATGTACATTTCAGCTCTATATCATTTCTCCCATAAACTTTAAGGAATTTTCTAGTGTTTTGGGAACCGTGTACATTTCAATTATATGTGATTTATCCCATAATATTGAATTCAAACTCTAAGGCAAACCATGTACATGTGTAATTTATCCCATAAACTGAAGGAAAAATTTAAGGCATGTTGTTTCTATGTCATTTCTCCCATAAACTGAAGGAAAAATTTAAGGCATGTCATTTATATGTCATTTATCCCATAAACTATAAGGAAAACTTTAACACAAACCATGTGCATGTCATTTCTTCCTTAAACTCTAGGCAAGGCAAACTTTAAGGCATGTCATTTCTAGATGTGATTTCTCCCATAAACTCTAAGGAAACCTTTAAGGCAAACCATGTACATGTTATTTCTCCCATAAAATCAAGGCTTTCTCCCATAAACTCAAGGAAAAATTTAAGGAAAATCATGTACATGGCATTTCTCCTTTCTCCTGTAAATTTTAAGGCATTTGCTAGTATTTTTGGAACCATGTACATGTCATTTCTATGTCATTTCTCCCATAAACCTTACGGAAAACTTTAAGGAAAACCATGCACATGTGTCATTTCTCCCATTTCTATCATAAACTCAAGGAAAACTTTAAGGATAACCATTTACATGTCATTTCTCACATTTCTCCCATAAACTCGAGGAAAAATTTAAGGATAATTATGTCCATGTCATTTCTCCCATTTCTCCCATAAACTTAAGGCAAACTTTAAGGAGAACCATGTACATGTCATTTCTCCCATAAAATTTAAGGCAAACTTTAAGGATAACCATGTACATGTAATTTCTTCGATAAACTCAAGGAAAACTTTAAGGATGACCATGTACATGTCATTTCTCCCATAATTTAAAGCATTTTCTAGTGTTTTGGGAACCATGTACATTTCATTTGTATGTCATTTCTCGCATAAATATTAAGGAAAACATTAAGGAAACCATGTACATGTGTCATTTATCCCATAAATTCAAGGCAAATTTTAACGCATGTAATTTCTATGTCATTTCTCCCATAAACTATCAGGAAAAATTTAAGGCAAACCATGTACATGTCATTTCTCCCTTAAATTATAGGAAAGACAAACTTTAAGGCATGTAATTTCTAGATGTGATTTCTTCCATAAAATTTAAGGCAATATTTAAGGCAAACCATGTAGATGTCATTTATCCCTTAAACTCTAGGCAAGGAAAACTTTAAGGCATGCCAATTGTAGATGTGATTTATCCCATAAACTTTAAGCCAAACTTTAAGGCAAACCATGTAAATGTCATTTCTCCCATAAACTCAAGTCTTTCTCACATAAACTCAAATTAAGCTTTAAGGAAAATCATTTACATGTCATTTCTCCTTTCTCCTATATATTTTAAGGCATTTCCTAGTGTTTTTGGAACCATGTACATGTCATTTGTATGTAATTTCTCCCACAAAATTTAAGGAAAAACTTAAGGCAAACCATGTACATGTGTCATTTTTCCCATTTCTCCCATAAACTCAAGGAAAAATTTAAGGATAACCATGTATATGTCATTTCTCCCATAAAGTTTAAGGCATTTTTTAGAGTTTTTGGAATGATGTACATGTAATTTCTATGTCATTTCTCCGATAAAATTTAAGGAAAAATTTAGTTTAAGGAATTTGCTAGTGTTTTTGGAACCATGTACATGTCATATCTATGTCATTTCTCCCATAAACTCAAGGAAAACTTTAAGGATAACCATGTACATGTCATTTCTCCCATTTATCCTATAAACTCAAAGAAAACTTTAAGGATAACCATGTACATGTCATTTCTCCCATAAGCTCTAAGTCATTTGCTAGTGTTTTTGGAACGATGTACATGTCATTTCTATCTCATTTATCCCATAAACTTTAAGGAAAAATTTAACGATAACCATGTACATGTCATTTATTCCATAAAACCAAGGCAAAATTTAAGGATAAACATGTACATGTCATTTCTCCAATAAACTTTAAGGCATTTGCTAGTGTTTTGAGAACCATGTACATTTCATTTCTATGTCATTTTCCCCATAATATTTAAGGAAAACTTTAAGGAAAACCATGTACATGTGTCGTTTCTCCCATAAACTCAAGGCAAACTTTAAGGCATGCCATTTCTATGTCATTTCTCCCATAAACTATAAGGCAAAATTTAAAGCAAACCATGTACATGTTAGTTATCCCTTAAACTTTAGGCAAGGAAAAATTTAATGCATGTCATTTCTAGACATGGTTTCTCCCACAAAATTTAAGGAAAAATTTAAGGCAAACCATGTACATGTAATTTCTCCCTTAAACTCTAGGCAAGGAAAAATTTAAGGCATGTCATTTCTAGACGTGATTTCTCCGATAAAATTTAAGGAAAACCATGTACATGTCATTTCTCCCATAAATTCAAGGCTTTCTCCCATAAACTCGAGGAAACATTTAAGGCAAATCATGTACATGCCATTTCTTCTTTCTCACATAAAATTTAAGACATTTGCTAGTGTTTTTGGAACCATGTAAATGTCATTTATATGTCATTTCTCCCATAAACTTTAACGAAAAATTTAAGGATAACCATACATACATGTAATTTCTCCCATTTCTCCCATAAAGTCGAGGAAAAATTTAAGTATAAGCATGTACATGTCATTTCCCCCATAAAATTTAAGGCATTTGCTAGTGTTTTTGGAACCATATACATGTCATTTCTATGCCACTTTCCCCATGAACTTTAAGGCAAAATTTACTCTCATTTCTCACATAAAATCAAGGCAAACTTTAAGGATAACCATGTACATGTCATTTCTCCCATAAAATTTAATGCATTTGGTAGTGTTTTTGGAACCATGTACATGTCATTTATAGGTCATTTGTCCCATAAACTTTCAAGAAAACTTTACTTTAAGGCATTTTCTAGTGTTTTTGGAACCATGTATATGTCATTTCTATGTCATTTCTCCCATAAAATTTAAGGAAAACTTTAAAAATAACCATGTACATGTTATTTCTCCCATTTGTCCCATAAAATCAAGGCAAAATTTAAGGATAACCATGTACATGTCATTCCTCCCATAAACTTTAAGGCATTTGCTAGTGTTTTTGGAACCATGTACATGTAATTTCTCACATAAACTTTAAGGTGAACTTTAAGATAACCGTGTACATGTCATTTATTCCATAAAATCAAGGAAACGTTTAAGGATAACCATGTACATGTCATTTCTCTCACAAAATTAATTCGTTTTCTAGTGTTTTGGGAACCATGTACATTTCATTTCAATATCAATTTTCCCATAAAATTTAAGGAATTTGATAGTGTTTTGCGAACCATGTACATTTTATTTCTATGTCATTTCTCCCATAATATTTAAAGCAAAGTCTAAGGAAAATGATGTACATGTGTCATTTATCCCATAAACTCAAGGAAAAATTGAAGGCATGTCATTTCTATGTCATTTCTCCCATAAACTGTAAGGCAAACTTTAAGGAAAACCATGTACATGTCATTTCTCCCTTAAAATCTAGGCAAGACAAACTTTAAGGCATGTCATTTATAGATGTGATTTCTCCCATAAACTCTAAGGAAGCCTTTAAGGCAAACTATGTACATGTTATTTTTCCCATAAACTCAAGGCTTTCTCCCATAAACCCAAGGCAAACTTTAAGGAAAATCCTGTACATGTCAGTTCTCAATTCTCCCATATATTTTAAGGCATTTTCTACTATTTTTGGGACCATGTACATGTCGTTTATCACATAAAATTTAAGACCAACTTGAAGGAAAACCATGAACATGTGTCATTTCTCCCATTTCTCAGATAAACTGAAGGCAAAATTTAAGGATAACCATGTACATGTCATTTCTCACATTTCTCCCATAAACACAAGGCAAAATTTAAGGATAACCATGTACATGTCATTTCTTCCATAAAATTTAAGGCATTCGCTAGTGTTTTTGGAACCATGTACATGTCATTTCTATGTCATTTATCCAATAAAATTTAAGGAAAAATTTACTTTAACGCATTTGCTAAAGTTTTTCGAACCATGTAGATGTAATTTCTCCAATAAACTTTAAGGATAACCATGTACATGTGATTTCTCCCATTTATCCCATAAAATTAATTTAATATTTAAGGATAACCATGTACATGTCATTTCTCCCATAAAATTTAAGAAATTTTCTAGTGTTTTTGGAACCATGTACATGACATTTCTCCCATAAACTTGAAGGGAAAATTTAAGGATAACTATGTACATGTAATTTCTTTGATAAATTCAAGAAAAAATTTAAGGATAACCATGTACATGTCATTTATAGCGTAAAATTTAAGGCAGTTTCTAGTGTTTTGGGAACCATGTACATTTCATTTCTATGTCATTTCTCCCATATAGGTTAAGGAAAACGTTATGGAAAACCATGTACATGTGTCATTTCTCCCATAAACTCAAGGAAAACTCTAAGGCATGTCATTTCTATGTCATTTCTCCCAGAAATATCTCATTTCTCCCATAAACTATAAGGCAAACTTTAAGGCAAACCATGTACATGCCATTTCTCCCTTAAACTATAGGAAAGGAAAACTTGAGGGCATGTAATTTCTAGATGTGATTTATCACATACACTTAAAGGAAAACCATGTAGATGTCATTTATCCCTTAAACTCTAGGCAAGGCAAACTTTAAGACATGCCATTTGTAGATGTTTTTTCTCCCGTAAACTTTAAGCTAAACTTTAAGGCAAACCATGTAAATGTCATTTATCCCATAAACTCAAGTCTTTCTCCCACAAACTCAAATTAAAATTTAAAGAAAATCATTTAAATGTCATTTCTCCTTTCTCCCATATATTTTAAGGCATTTCCTAGTGTTTTAGGAACCATGTACATGCCATTTCTATGTCATTTCTCCCATAACATTTAAGGAAAACTTTAAGGAAAACCATGTACATATGTCTTTCCCATTTCTCCCCTAAACTCAAGGAAAACTTTAAGGATAAACATGTACATGTCATTTATCCAATTTATCCCATAAACTCAAGGCAAACTTTAAGGATAAAAATATACATGTCATCTCTCCCATAAGCTCTAAGTCATTTGCTAGTGTTTTTGGAACCATGTACCTGTCATTTCTATGTCATTTCTCCCATAAAATTTAAGGGAAAATTTAACAATAACCATGTACATGTCATTTCTTCCATAAACTCGAGGAAAAATTTAAGGATAAGCATGTACATGTCATTTCTCCAGTAAACTTTAAGGCATTTTCTAGTGTTTTTGGAACCATGAACATTTCATTTATATGTCATTTTCCCCATAAAATTTAAGGAAAAATTTAAGGCAAACCATGTACATGTGTCATTTCATCCATAAACTCAAGGCAAACTTTAAGGAATGCCATTTCTATGCCATTTATCCCATAAACTATAAGGAAAAATTTAAGGCAAACCATGTACATGTCATTTCTCCCTCAAACTCTAGGCAAGGAAAATTTTCAAGCATGTCATTGCTAGATGTGGTTTCTCCCATAAACTTTAAGGAAAACTTTAAGGCAAATTATGTACATGTTATTTATCCCTTAAACTCCAGGCAAGGAAAACTTTAAGGCATGTCATTTCTAGATGTGATTTCTCCCATAAAATTTAAGGAAAACCATGTACATGTCATTTCTCGCATAAACTGAAGGCTCTCTCCCATAAAATCAAAGAAAGCTTTAAGGAAAATCATGTACATGTCATTTTTCCTTTCTCCCATAAATTTGAAGGCATTTTCTAATGTTTTTGGAACCATGTACATGTCATTTCTATGTCATTTATTCCATAAAATTTAAGGTAAACTATAAGGAAAACCGTGTACATGTGTTATTTTTCCCATTTGTCTCATAAAATCAAGGCAAAATTTAAGGATAACCACACACATTTCATTTCTCCCATAAACTTTAAGGCATTTGCTACTATTTTTGGAACCATGTACATGTCATTTCTATGTCATTTCTCCCATAAAATTTCAGGAAAACTTTACCTTAAGGAATTTTCTAGTGTTTTTGGAACCATATACATGTAATTTAGTTGTCATCTCTCCCATAAAATTAAGGAAAAATTTAAGGATAACCATGTACATGTCATTTCCCTCACTTCTCCCATAATATCAAGGCACACTTTAAGGATAACCATGTACATGTCATTTCTTCCATAAACTCTAAGGCATTTTCTAGTGTTTTTGGAACCATGTACATGTCATTTCTATGTCATTTCTCCCATAAAATTAAATAAAAACTTTAAGGATAACCATGTACATGTCATTTTTTTAATAAACTCAAGGAAAAATTTAAGGATAAACATGTACATGTCACTTCTCCAATAAACATTAAGGCATTTTCTAGTCATTTGGGAACCATGTACATTTCATTTCTCTAACATTTCTCCCATAAATTTTACGAAAAACTTTAATGAAAACCATGTACATGTGTCATTTCTCCCATAAACTGAAGGAAAACTTTAAGGCATGTCATTTCTCTATCATTTCTCCCATAAACTATAAGACAAACTTTATGGAAAACCATGTACATGTCATTTCTCCCTTAAACTCTAGGCAAGGCAAACTTTAGGGCATGTCATTTCTAGATGTGATTTCTCCCATAAAATTTAAGAAAAACCATCTACAAGTCATTTTTCCCTTAAACTCTAAGAAAGGAAAACTTTAAGGCATGTCATTCGTAGATGTGATTTCTCTCATAGACTTTATGGAAAACTTTAAGACAAACCATCTACATGTAATTTCCCCCATAAATTCAAGGCTCCTTCCCATAAACACAAGGAAACATTTAAGGAAAATCATGTACATGTAATTTCTCCTTTCTCCCATAGCTTTTAAATCATTTGCTAGTGTTTTTGGAACCATGTAGATGTCATTTTTATGTCATTTCTCTCATAAAATTTAAGACAAACCATGTACAAGTGCCATTTTTCACATTTTTCCCATAAACTAAGGCATTTCACATTTTTAAACTAAGAATATCCAGGTACATGCCATTTCTCCCATAAACTTTAAGGCATTTCCTAGTGTTTTTGTTACCATGTACATGTCATTTCAATGTAATTTCTCTCGTAAACTTAAAGGAAAATTTACTTTACGACATTTGCTAGTCTTTTTTGAACCATGTACATGTCATTTCTATGTCATTTCTTCCATAAAATTTAAGTCAAACTTTAAGGATAACCATGTACATGTCGTTTCTCCCATTTATCCCATAAACTCAAGGAAAACTTTAAGGATAGCCATGTACATGTCATTTCTCCCATAAATTTTAAGGCGTTTGCTAGTGTTTTTGGAACCATGTACATGTCATTTCTATGTCATTTCTCCTACAAATTTTAAGGCAAACTTTAAGAACAACCATGTACATGTAATTTCTTCCCTCAAGGAAATATTTAAGGATAACCATGTACATGTCATTTATCCCATAAAATTTAAGGAAAACTTTAAGGAAAACCATGTACATGTGACATTTCTACCATAAACTCAAGAAAAACTTTGGGAACCATGTACATGTCATTTCTCCCATGCATTTGCAATAAAATTTAAGGCATTTTCAATAAGGAAAATGCTAGTGTTTTTGGAAACCATGTACATGCAATTTATCCCATGCATTTCCAATAAAATTTAAGTTATTTTAATTAAATGTTCATGAAATATATTTTTAAGGAAAATGCTAGTTTTTTTGGAAACCATGTACATGTCATTTTCCCCATAAAGTTGGCATTTACTACTATTTTTGGGAACCATGTGCATGTCATTTCTCCCATAAAGTTGGCATTTTCTACTGTTGTCATTTCTCCCAACCATGTACATGTCATATCTCCCAACCATGTACATACTATTTCTGCCATAAAATTTAAGATATTTGCAATAAAATTTAAAGTTGGCATTTGTTAGTGTTTTGGGGAACCATGTACATTTCATTTCTCCCAACCATGTAAATATATTGGGAATTTAATATATATTTTAATGAATTTGTCTTTTTAAGGGATAAAAAAATCCACTAAATATGGTTGAAAAATAAATATTCCATAGACGTTTCTTGCTATCCCAATCTAGGGAAAACAATCATTACATATGTGCTTTGCAATATTCCGACTAACAAGATTCTACAAAGAAAAATGAATATACGAGGAAGAAAAACAGACAACGAGGCATGTTATATTGCATTGATAGAAGGCTTGAGAAAAGCTAGGGATTATGTATCAAATGGAATTGTAGTTTTCACCAACTACGAACTTGTGTGCAACCAGATGAAAGGCGTGTACCAAGTTAAGAAGGGGAGGCTAAAACAATTGCATGGAAAAGAAAAAAATATTGTTATACAATTTCAATTTTTTAGTATAAGACATTGTGCAAATGTTAATAATATTTCTAGTGATCTATTGTGTGCGACAATGCCATTTCAAGATTCATCTGTCAAAGATTAATTAATAGATGAATTATTATTATGCGGGGAAATGTCAATTCAAGATTCATCTCTGAAAGATGAATTAGTGTTGAGACGCTCTCCTTCAAAATTTATTGATGGAAATTGTAACATATCTTCGATATGTGTGTGTTTTTTACTTATAATTGTGTCATTTTTAATGACCATGTGTTTTTTCAATTATATACCAAGTGTGCTCCCACCATGTAAGAACAACTTGGTGAACTTATAAAAATGTGAGGACTTCAGCAAATTTTTGTTTAAATTGAGTTTCACAAATCAATTTGTTCTCTGAAAGTTCTGTTTTTTAAATTGTGTTTCACACATCAATTTGAGCTTTGAAAGTTGTTTTTTACATAATTTGTGTACTAAATTACATTAATTTTTTCAAATCTTTTGAATTTATCTTAAATATTAATTTAAAATTAATTGCAAATGTCCACTGTAGATATCCATATATGTAGAGACCAACCCTATAGTTTACTAGATGAGCGCTAGGCTTTAAAGTAATTTTTTTTACACAGTAACTAGGAAATGAAACCATAATCGTACATGTTTGGAACTCAGTAAAATTAAATCACTTAGATCAAAGTCCATAAATTTAAATTCATAACACATACATATATTTAACTTGTTGATTATAGGCACAATGAAATCATCATAATTAAAAACAATATAACTAACACATGTACCGTTCACCCTTAGACGAGAACCAAACTTGAATTGCCGCTACTTGGGCTCCTTTGTTGTCATCTACCTCTAAGCCCGAATGTTTTCGTACTTAATCCGAATGTAATGACCCACCGGTTGACCTCCCAGACTACTCCTTGGGTACTCTCCTTCCCCGCGGGCCCCCGAGCTGCAATGGGGTTGTACAACGAAGGAATATGCTAGCTGATAAAGGTGAGCCCCTCTTGGCTCAAGAGTCCCCTCTCTATAATAATCTACCTAACCAAGATCAACTATAGCTCGTAACTACTCAAAATGACATAATATCCTCCATCCAACAACAAGGTAAACAAAAGGTCCCCTCTCCGATTGTTTGCCCCTTATTTTATAAGAGGCTTCATATTTGACACTTGGATTTTCATGCATAATTAATTATTTTTATTAATCCAAAAGTTTTATTATTCACTCACCCATGTGTCACCCTCTAACCCAGACTCTCTAAAATCATTTTCTTAAATATTACTTTAAAATAGTATTTTCCTCACCCCAACAAGGCTTCCTATTTCTTCTCCTAGTTGTCTTTTTATCCCCCCTTTTCCTAGTCCTTAGTTTGTGTTTATTACTGAAGTTAATTGATGAGTCTTATATTTGGTCCCCTAACTACCTCCTAATTTAACTCAATTTCTCTCTTGGATATTCTTATGTTGGCTCTTGCCTCATGGAGGTTCTCTAAATTTCTCCATTTTTAACTTATTAATATTATTTTAATTCACAACCCTCTTCTCTTAATGAAGTTTTAACCATTTTATGATTAATTTTTATACTTAACTCTATGCTCCTCTTTCCCTCCTTTGCCAAATTAAGTTACTTATGTACATTATCCACTTAATATTTCTCAACATGGAAAGGGGTAGAGTTCTCAGGGTAAAATATTTTATTTCTTCCTATTCTTCCCTTACCCTAAGTTTTATTCTTGATTTAATTTCCTTGGTTCTAACATCATTTACCACTTGAAATGAATTAGTAGGATTTTCATATCTTGATTATATTTATTACTTTATTTTTACTGATATCGAGGGTGTCAAGCTGGTCATTCCCTTCAAGAAATTCCCTTCGAAGTTCCAAGTGCGCCATTCCTAACAATTTATTTGTGATTCCAAGGGTGCCAAGTTGGTCGTGCCCTTCAAGAACTTCTCTTGAAGTCCCAAGGGTGCCACGCCACTTGCCCTTCAAGCATCTGGTGGCTACGAGGGGAAAGTATATGCGTAATGATAGAAACTACAATCATCTCGTATGTCGTATGCTATAGTGAGAATTATGGTGTTGGGGATCAAGGAATCTGCCTTGATGCGTGCCCCCCAAAAATCCTCGTGAGCGACCCAAATTTGGGACCTGCCCCCATGGCATCGTGATCTTGAAGGTGAAGTTGTTTCAACCTTTCCAACCTAAGTCACAACGGGAGTGCTAGTGGGTGAGATCAGGGACATTGTCCCACCCCTCCCATGGTGTTCCATCTAATTGTACAACCCCATCACCCATATGTGAGACATTTAGCCAAGCAACTAACATGTTTCTGAAACCACTGACATATCATTAGAGTGTGTGTGTGTGTGTGTGTGTATAGATATATATCAAGTTTCAAACTAAACTTAGAATTTCAAAGACAAAATATTAATTTCTATCAAAACAGATGTTGTCGGCTCGTCATATGCAAGTGCCTCTGGTGGTTTCCTGTCATACTCCATAATCATCAGTAACAAAGTTTCTCATTGTTAGTCATTATCATAATAGCAACATCAACATGACCGTCATTCACATTGTTGTTCATTTAGAATAAGAACTAATGTAAGTAGCTACCATAGGGGACATATCCATCATGGCTATCATAATCCTAACATTAATGGGAAATTAACATATCCATCAAAGCCATCATCATTGTAACATCAATAGAAAACATACCTATCCATCAAGTCTATCATCATCATGAGATCAATAGAGAACATACATATCCATCAATGATGTCATCATCACAGTATCAATAAAAAACATACATAACCATCAAATCCACTAATAATAGAGTCATGTGTTTGGATCCTCAACCTGAGGTCCTCAAAGAATAAGGTATGAAGGATCCGTGTCCATCAACCAAAGTGGGGCACTACATTCACCCCCTCTTAATAATGGACTTCGCCTCGAAGTCCTTATATTAGGAAAGGAATTTAAGACAGGGATGCATATCCTTAATATCCTCTATTAGAATCTTGCAATCCTCATTGTGACAAGTATCCTCAATTTTTAAATCAGGCAATTTCTCCCTGATTTTGGTCCATTAAGGAATACCGAAATATTTGACGGTCATAATTAAAACATCTTCCATCTTCTTTATGGTTCCCTTTATGCAAGTAATATAAACATCATATTTACTTGTTAACTTTGATTACCTCCCTTATATAGTGTTTAAATGGTCTTGGGTGATTATGTGTCGCATGCTTTGGCAATAAAGCCCCACAATTATATTTTATCATTCTTGATGCCAATGCTTTTAGGGAACACAACATCATTCAACAATGTATAATATGTGTATGGATATGTCTAATACATTACATCAATATTCATTTTGTAACAAATGTGGACTACTTGGGAACCATTAGTTCGCATAAACACCATCGCCAAGTAAGTTAACAAAATGCCTACAACTTATATATGTTTATTTATCATATATTAACACAATTGATTTCTTATGAAATTAAAATGATCATAGTTATATATTCTTAACATCTATCACCATTAAATATCTCCCAAGATAATGTACAATTAGGGAGTGACCATTAACTCAAACCACATGTGTAATGAACCTACGTCAAGGTGCATCAATTCTTCTTGTGAATTAATCTCAACTACATCACTTACACCACTTAGGTTTAATTAATAAAATGGCTTTTAGGCTAGGAATCGTCACATAGTATATATCCTTTAACATGATATCCTTAATATCGTTATATGATAAAGCTCCAACGAAATAAATAAAACCATACAAGTATATGATAGGCTCCAAAAACTATCACTCAATATCAACCTATATCAAATTAGTAATAATCGTTTTGAATTTCTTAGCTGTCACATATTTGAACCTAAGAGTATGGTAATTATCAATTTCAATGTTTCTAATCATCATTGTCTCAAAAATCACCTAAGCTAAACTCCTTCATGTATCACATGCATGCATGTCTCTACTGTGCAATTGTTGAATAATAAGCAGTTTCATGTTCCCTCTTCTTCTCCCATTAAGGAATCGACATGAAAATTTAATTCAATACATTTATTCCCTAACGTGTGTGTGTGTGTGTGTGTGTGTGTGTGTGTGTGTGTATATATATATATATATATATATATATATATATATATATATATATATGTATATGTATAATGTAAGTAATCTCTGAGTCATTATTGGATCCATCAACATGTCCCTAGGTGTTCCAAATCACCTATGATGGCTAAGCAGTCCAAAAACCACTATGTCATGAACCATATTTTTTTATAGTAAAGGGGTATGATCATATGAGATTGACTAACTAGGTGAAGCAACATGCACATGAACACATACTTATGGCCTTCCTTTGGCAAAGTATTTGGTAAAACTATATAAATAATAAAAACCTAATATAAGAAAAGTGATAGACTGTTATCCAGGATTTCTCAAGATGAAAGGATGAAACATGCTTGTTACTGTTCTCGTCATTATTTTGTCCTAGGTATGAAATGAAACTCTAACCCTCAAGAGTTCTTGTTTAATTTCAGGTGGATGATTCATCCTAGAAGGAGTCGCCTCCAAGTAATCTTTAGGTTGACATATTTTCTATCAATATTCTAAGGTCATCATACTCTATTTCCATGGGCTCTAGACTCAATAATTGTTTCAATATTATCTATTGCTATCAATCTATTGGTATTGGATTCCTGCGTGAATGACTATCTTGTTGCATTGACTCTTATCAATTATATAAAGGATCTTGATTCACTTTCAAAGAGTGAAAAGTTTTCTTGCCACAATTTAGGAAACCAACATCCTTACCAACATAAACATCAATTTACATTCTAGTACTCATATCTCATAAGGAATTTACTACTTTAGTATTATTATTAAATAACATAACTTATTTATTAAGTATCACAACATGCATGATTTACTAACTTTCAAGGATACATTTAATATAACTTTCAGATATGCATTAGCCATGATGCAAATATATTAAATTGATGTATGTGTTTCAATATATCACTTCAATCTAACCCAAGATTTATGGATAGAGTATTATAAGACTATCCACTTTAATTTAAGTGAACCTATAATTACTTTGAAATCCATTTTTATGTTTCATTTTCTTTAAAATTCTACAATATTTATTCTATAACAAGTGTTGCTCCTTGTCATTTAATTTAGAAATTAAGATATGGAAAAATTGCTTAAAAATTATTACCTATATTGATCAATGTCAAATTAATAATGGTCAATAGCAAAATCCAATCTTACAGTTTTGATTTCACATAAAATAATAAATTGATATGTGAAGTGGATAGATCAATTAATTTTCTCACATACAAGTACTTGCATAAATTTTGGTGGGTTATCCACATTAGTAAGTCTACATAAATTTTGGTGGGTAATAAACACTAAGCCTACATCATTTCTGTTTTACTCTTATCTGAGTATTGGGGAAACCATAAATAATGGATATTGGGGTAAACATAAATAATGGAGGGAAGTAACTCCTCAAAATTTTTTTTTCTAAGAAATGCTTACTCTTATCATTCAATTTTATTTATATAAAATAAAATTATATTATAATTAAATACTTCATCATAATTTTAATAAATTTCAATACACTTAATATGTAGAAATTCAATCTCTAAATTATTTCATATAAATGATATCTAATGTAATATGTAATTATGCATTTGGAATTTCTTTCTCAATTTTAGTCATATGTGAGATTGCTTCCTCAATTTTAGTCATATGCTTTAACTCCATGAAATTTCAACCTCATTCTATATATGATAAAAGACAGGGATTAACATATGTAATGGATTAATCGTTTCTTGATAGTATGTGATCTGTTGCATATCAACACTTCCTTAAAGTTAAAGTAGTATGTGCTCTTTGGCATATTAGCAACGGTTCTTTTTTAATTTTCAAATGCGTCACTAAGTTAAAGAAAAATGAGGTAATTTGGGTTCGAATACTTTGTAGAAATTGTTATCCAATATCCCACATAATGCCTCACACATATAGAAGTGTATATATAGTATTTTATATATACATTATTACAAAAGAAACTTTCTTCAAATCGGTATCTCTCATTGTCTAAATATTATAAAGGCAATTCTAGTAAGTAATCATACATTTAAATATTGATAATCAACCCCAATCCTTTTAAATAAGCCGAACCAAAAATATCAATACTATACCCTATGCTACTAGGCAAAAACTATAATAAATTATGACATTAAACTATAATAAATTATAACATTTAATACGACAATCCCCACTCAAATACTTCCCTTCTCCTTATATTGGTAAAATATAAATTTACATGTCATACAAAAGGTTATCTTAATAACCATTGTATTGGGAAAATGCAAAAACTCAACTTGCTAAACTACAATGGTAAAAATGAAAAAAAAACTCAACGTGTTAAAGTATCCAATATAATGTACTCGTGCAACACATTCCGCGTAGTCAAAGATGGGTTGTCTCTTTTCGATAAAGTTGGAGCAGTAATTGTAGTGGATGGTTGGTTGTTGGCTCCTATGTTGCTGGAATTGTTAGTTTTTTTATTAACCACGGAAGAAAAAAAATAAAAAAATAAAAAAATAAAATAAAATAAAATAAAATAAATAAAATAAAATAAAAAATAAAATAAAATAAAAATTATTCATTGATAGACACAAATGCAAAAAGCTTCATTTTTATTCTTATTGGGATATTCGTTTTTTTTTTTTTTTTTGAAGCTAGCAAGATAAACCGTTGTAAATAGGTATGTGTAAGTTATAAAATCTTGAAATATAGGACAATCCATAATTATGCAATAACAAAAATCATGTTTTCTCTTTCAAGGAAAACTAATGGAAACTGAAGTAAATATTTTATCAAAACAAGAGTGATCAAAATAACAAAAAAAAAATTAATTTATTAACTTCAGTTAACTAGATCTGGGTAAATGGAGTAATCAAATGTTACCTTTAATTAGTAATTTAAGGACTACACTTAACTAGATCTGAACTAGATCTCGAATAACCTATTGTTTACATGATCTTAATAATTTAATTCAGATAAAATTTTTAGCAAAATGAAATTTCAATGCATGGAGAAGAAGCCCTTAAAATTGGTTTCATGTTCCATTAAATATTAACAATTATTTTCAGTGGATCGGCTGTTGTTGCCTATTTTTAGCCAAAACAAAATTAGAGGAATCAGAAGAGTAAATGTAGAGAAATCTAAACAGTAAATGTGGAGAGATTTTCTAATTTACCAGAGAATTATTTATGATGAGGTGTTTTTATATCTACATTCATACTCAGGAATAGTTGGATCCTTTGAGTTCATTCCTAAAAGAATCCAGAGAAAACATAAGAAAAATCAAGAAGTAACTGTCACGGATCAAAGCCGTGAAAACGAATCTTACAAAGCTGGACTGGTCATATGCCTTTAACCTTGACCCTTCATTCATATGTATTATAGATATTTTCAATTTGAACACATCATGTGTAAAATATTCATCTGTATATCCTTAAATATAGTTATTTGTGGATGTAAAATATTTAATCTAGTAGTAAATTATTGGTTATATATACATTGATTCCCTCTCCTCTCAATGCAATTGTATTCCTTTATTTCAGAACATATTTTTTTGAATAAATAAATAAATATAAAGATGAACGATTAGCTCTAGGGCATTTTGTCACAGACATCTCTCTCGGGAATAATAAGGTTGGACCAACATACCGTGCTCAGATGCTACACAAATGTGATGCACTTTATTCTATATGCATTTTCAAAAAAAGTATTGCTTTACTTAAAGAAGTATTTGAATAGGAACATCTTTTGTTTTTTTCAGGAATCACTCATAAAGGTTGTTTTTAATACCTAAAAGAATAACTAAAAATGGTTTTCCATTAAAGCATTAGAATAAAGTTTGGTATTTTGTTTAGCGGAGAGAGAATGACTCAACGTTAAAGTGGTTCGAGTTGTCATAATTTTTAATAGACCTTACAAATCAGCATGCTATCTCTACTTGTGAATGCGATTACTGAAGTCAATTGAACATCTGGTGTGGTGGTATCATAGCGCCCTCCCACTTCAAATGGCTTTCAACCAGGCAACCTACTGACAGAGAACTAGCCAAACCTTGGGATGCAGGCACAACTGGTTGAGCTAACCTGAACCAGGTTCTCCTTGGCTAGGTCCTTAAGAGTCTTACATGAGGAATAACATGCATACAGCTACAAAGGGCAGCACTTGCAGAACTTGACGGTTTTAAAATCCATTATTTGGCAATATATATATATATATATATATATATATATATATATATATTTTTAAATTTTTTTTTTGTGAAGGGGCTGATAATTCATATTTGCAGGGAGCCGCTTTCGAGTTTGAATTTGAAGATGGAAAGGGGTTCTACCAAGACCTGGAGCCATTTGGGTGCCCAGATTTTGACTATTAAGTATTTGGAGGGAGCTGCTTTCGAGTTTGAATTTGAAGATGAAAAGTGGTTCTACCAAGACCTAGAGCCATTTGGGTGCCCATATATTTACTATTAAGTTCTATATCCCTCCTCATAGATCAGTTCAAGCCACGTTTTTCTTCATTAAAGCCTATAATTCTGATCATAACTACCCTATTTTGGCATTGGTCTTGAGAAAATTTCAATATGGGTTCGAGAGATGACACAACTCAGCTTCAGGAGCTCTTTGAACCTGAAAAGAGCGTAAAAACCCGTTTGTTCCTCTTGGGGCCATTGCGATAGCAAGTGTTATTGCAGCAAGTTTAGTTAGTTTTAGGAATGGTAATTATCAGAACATGCTCGAAATGGCAGACCATATTTTAAGTTTCGTTTCATCCCCAACACCCTCAGAATCATCATTTATAGAAACCTCGTCCCTATATTTTGGTTTCTGTGGGTTCTGAGGTAATATTTTTCATTCTTCTTTTGATTTATTTGTTGAAACGAAGTAAAATCTCAAGACCGAAACTTTTCTTCCAGGGCTTATGTTCTGTTTTGGTATGCATTGGAATAAGGGACCCACAGTTTGGTTAGGTTATGTTTTCTTAATGAGCTTGAGAACACAAGTTTTTGGTACTTGTACTATGCTTAATTTTAATCCAATATAACCATTACAATAAAAATGATATTAAACATAAATAAAAACAATGAAACATTCAATAGATAATTTATAATTTAAATTCTTGAATTAGGGTTATTCTTATTAATAAATCAAAATGAAAATCAAATGAGACATCTACATGTCATCATTTTTCATGGACAAGGAAATTATTATGACATAATCTATATACTCTTAGATATGTCACACATTATATGTATAAGGAATAAGCCACTAACATGATTAAATAAAATACGCATGATCTTTTGCCTTTTAAACATTTCATATTCAATTATATATATTCCAAATTTCCATGGTTTTGGCTTTTAAAGCATTTATTAATTATAATTATATTCCAAATTCCACCACCATCTTTACTAATGCACATTAATCGTAATGAATTTTATATTGCATATATCAAATTTATTTTAGAGATTGTATTCATTCTATGTGCTGAATAACTAGTCTTGAGTATATTCTTTATTTATTTTTTTCCACCTTCAAGGGTAAATGAATTTCATCATGGTGCTAGTGATGGTTATGGATGGAATCATAACGGTATAACAGAGTTTGATTTTGTCATAGAACCAAACATAATCAAGAAGGTTTCTAAGTCCACAAAGACTAAAAAACTCATGGCTCACAAAAAAATAATACAAGGAAACCTTAATACTTTATGGGCCTATAGGTCATAGAGGTTGAACCTTTGCTCTGATACCAAGTGTAGTGACCAACCCTATAATTTTGTAGATGAGCGCTAAGCTTTAAAGTATTCTTTTTTTTACATAGTAAATAGGAAATGAAACCATAATCGTACAAGTTTGGAACTTAGTAAAATTAAATGACTTAGATCAAAGTCCATAAATTTAACTTCATAACACATACATATATTTAACTTGTTGATTATAGGCACAATGAAATCATCATAATTAAAAACAATATAACTAACACATGTACCGTTCACCCTTAGACGAGAACCAAACTTGATTTCTCGCTACTTGAGCTCCTTTTTTGTCATCTACCTCCAAGCCTAAATGTTGTCATGCTTAATCCGAATGTAATGACCCATTGGTTGACCTCCCAGCCTACTCCTTGGGTACTCTCCTTCCTCGCGAACCCCCCGAGTTGCAATGGGGTTGTACAATGAAGGAATGTGCTAGCTGATAGAGGTGAGCCCCTCTTGGCTCAAGAGTCCCCTCTCTATAATACTCTACCTCACCAAACTCAACTATAGCTAATAACCACTCAAAATGACATAATCTCCTCCATCCAACAATAGGGTAAACAAAAGGTCCCCTCTCCCATGGTTTCCCCCTTATTTTATAAGAGGCTTCATATTTGACACTTGGATTTTCATGCATAATTAATTATTTTTATTAATCCAAAAGTTTGATTATTCACTCACCCATGTGTCACCCTCTCACCCAGACTCTCTAAAATCATTTGCTTAAATATTACTTTAAAATAGTATTTTCCTCTCCCCAACAAGGCTTCCTATTTCTTCTCCTAGTTGTCTCTTTATCCCCCCTTTTCCTACTCCTTAATTTGTGTTTATTACTGAAGTTAACTGATGAGTCTCAGATTTGGTCCCCTAACTACCTCCTAATTTAACTCAATTTTTCTCTTAGATGGATATCCTTATGTTGGCTCTTGCCACATGGAGGTTCTCTAAATTTCTCCATTTTTAACTTATTAATATTATTTTAATTCACCACCCTCTTCTCTTAATGAAGTTTTAACCATTTTATGATTAATTTTTATACTTAACTCTATGTTCCTCTTTCCCTCCTTTTCCAAATTAAGTTACTTATGTACATTATCCACTTAATATTTTTCAACATGGAAAGAGGTAGAGTTCTCAGGGTAAAATATTTTATTTCTTCCTACTCTTCCCTTACCCTAAGTTTTATTCTTGATTTAATTTCCTTGTTTCTAACATCATTTACCACTTAACATGAATTAGTAGGATTTTCATATCTTGATTATATTTATTACGTTATTTTTACTGATGTCGAGGGTGTCAAGCTAGTCATTCCCTTTAAGAAATTCCCATTGAAGTTCCAACGGTGCCATGCCTAACAATTTATTTGTGATGCCAAGGGTGCCAAGTTGGTCGTGCCCTTCAAGAACTTCTCTTGAAGTCCCAAGGGTGTCAAGCCACTTGCCCTTCAAGCATCTAGTGGCTACGAGGGGAAAGTATATGCACAATGATAGAAACTACTATCATCTCATATGTCACATGCTATAGTGAGACTTATGCTGTTGGGGATCAAGGAGTCTGCCTTGATGCGTGCCCCCCAAAAATCCTCATGAGTGACCCAAATTTGGGACTTGCCCCCACGACATCGTGATCTTCAAGGTGAAGTTGTTTCTACTTTTCCGGCATAAGTAATGACGGGAGTGCTAGCGGGTGAGATCAGGGACACTATCCCACCCCTCCCATTTTGTTCCATATAATTGTACAACCCCATCACCCATATGTGAGTCATTCGGCCAAGCAACTAACATGTTTCTACTGCCACTGACATATCATCAGAGTGTATATATATATATATATATATATATATATATAAAGTTTCAAACTGAAATTAGAATTTCAAAAACAAAATATTAATTTCTATCAAACCAGATGTTGTCAGCTCATCATATGCGAGTGCCTCTGTTAGTCATTATCATAATAGCAACATCAACATGATCGTCATTCACATCGTTGTTCATTTTGAATCGGAACTGATGTAAGTAGCTACCATAGGGGACACATCCATTATGGTTATCATAATCCTAACATCAATGGGAAATTAACATATCCATCAAAGCCATCATCATTGTAACATCAATAGAAAATATACCTATCCATCAAGTCTATCATCATCATGAGATCAATAGAGAACATACATATCCATCAATGATGTCATCATCACGGTATCAATAAAGAACATATAGAACCATAAAATCCACTAACAATAGAGTCATGTGTCTGGATCCTCAACCTGAGGTCCTCAAAGAATAAAGTATGAAGGATCTGTGTCCATCAACCAAAATGGGGCACTACAATATATATTATGGAGGAGAAAAGGAGATTATCAACAAAATCTCATGCCTCTACGAGAGAGGGGGATCATGGGTCGAAGGATGTTCATGGTATTTATATTAAATGTGCATGTTTTTAAATTACATTTGAATATATAATCTTATCTCCATACATACATGTATACACATGGAATTCATTTTATCAAATTTTCACGAGTTAAATTAGTTTTTAATAAATTTCATTTTTTCATTTTTAGGAGTTAGGAGGACACGAGTATCTAATCCATCAGTGGAGCATGGCCATGGTTCACGCAATCATGGTATGGTTCACACACTTTAATCAATCATATGTACATGTATTTATATGCATGAATGTATTTTTGAATTGATTATAAATTCATAATTTTTTTATGAAGCTTTCTTCTCGTCGTGTGAGGTTAGTGGTGGTATATGTTCCCCTGGTGGCCCATCAATAGGTGGTGGCCAATTGCGTGAGGGTGGTGATATGCATTCCACCAGAGGCCAATCAATGGGTGGTTGTGTTTGTTCTCAACCATTCGGTGCTCATTTTGGTTCTCAACAATCTCAGGGTGGGCATGATGCTGGCCAACCCTATCAAGGTGGCCATCAATATGAATATTATTTTCATTCAATTTTTACAAATTTTTTCAAACATTTTTTTATTTATACAAAATTTTATATATTGATGTAGAGGGTGAAAATGTTTCTCCAAAAAGACATAGGACGAAACGTGTTATTTAAGAAGAAGGTTATGCACCAACCACGACTTATCCGTCTAACATTTCCAATGTACCTTAGGAAACAAACATCCAAGGATGCACATTACAAAGGTGTCAACATATTTATTCAAAATTGAAGAAAGATCGTGTCTTTGAAATTCCCTGCTAAGAGTCAAGAAAGCTTATAAATATTTACTCACTCTTTAAACAGACTTGTAGATGTGTAGAAATAATTTGGGCCAACCAGTGATACTTTTGTAGAAGTGATGAGAAAAATAAAGGAAATACTGATGGGTCCCGATACATGGGAGGTTGTTAAATAAAGAGTTACAATAGAAATGTCCAAGTCTATGTTTAATTTAAAAGAATGGCCGAAAATAAATATGCTAAAGCTGCAATATTTCAAGCACCCTAATATAGATGACCATCTGTATGATAGGCACCTTGCTGCCTATGGAAGACTACCATGGAACGACGAGGTTCCTCTTTATTTTAAAAATTATTTTATGCATAATTCTTTTTTGGAATGAAAGCCAATTATAATGACCTTGCCTATGAATTTTTTGGTCCTGGGAATGTTCAATTATGTGATCATAGGGGCACTAAGTGTGATGTTGAGTTGCCTCTCCCCAAGCCACCATTGGTTAGTCGACCTCTTCATGTGGAAACTTTGCAGTGAGAGATGAATGCCACTTCTCAAATTAGTCGAAAAGAAAGGGATGCCATCATTGGAAATGTTCAAAGTGGATTTGGTGCAATTGATATTTTTCTGAATCGACAAAGAGCACGAGAGAATGCGCGTGAAAATTTTGTGTATCATATAGATGATGAGATAGACAACCTGAGTGTTGAAGATCTCAGAACATATCCAAACAATTGTCTCAATGGTTGGCATGAACTAATTATTCATGGGGAAGAGGGCATGGGATCAGTATGTGCTAATGGTTAGGGTGATTATTTTATCACATGTATAGTTTGTAATAAATACATATACATACATTTATTTTTATATGTTAATCTAACAAAAATGTATCATATATGTGAACACCATTTTCAGTTCTCACGCTTTATGGATGAATATGTTAATATCAAAGTGGAAGCTTCAGGTTCACACAATCAAGATGGTTCTCACCATCAGTCACACAATCAAGATTTTTCGCACCATCAATATGATATGTTGGAACATGTTAGTGTTTTTTAAGTGAACCTGATGATGTACAATTATTTTAATACATTATCATATATAGGAACATGATGAAATATTTTTCAAATAAATAATTGTGTACATATTTATATGTATATAATTAAATGTTAACATATTATGATTCCGTACGATGTTTTTGTGATGGAGGTACCTTGTTCCTCCTTAGGAGATGTGCCAAATCCACCATCAGAAGTATGAACAATTTTTCACTTAAATATGTTTTCAAGTTATATATTGTAGTTCAAAAGTTCCATTAAAAAATGAGATCTAGATCTTGAGTTATTTTAAAGTTTTAAATTTTATGAATTTTAGGTTTCTAGAGATGATTTTCTTTCGGAGGCACTCTTAGGAGATGTGCCAAATCCACCATCACAAGTATTCAATTTTTCACTTATATGTTTAAGTTATAAATTGAAGTTCAAAAGATTTATTATAAAATGAAATATAGATCTTGAGTTATTTTATAGTTTTAAAATATTTGAATTTTAGGTTTTTGGAGATGATTTCCTTTCACCAAGGACTCTAGCGATGGAGTGTATGATGGAGATAGGAACATCCACATCATTTGAACAAGATGTCTAACATTATTTTTAATATTATTGAACATTAGTTTATATGCATTTTCATTTGAAATTTTTTAATATATATATATATATATATATATATATATATATATATATATATATATATATACTTGTACAAGTATATCGTACAGTTTATTGTGGAGGATGTTACCGCAGAGGATGTTTTAATGGACAAGCAACAAAAGACAATGAAGAGGGAACTACATGAGGTATTGCATGATTTTTTTTTTTCATTTTGTTTTTTCACATGAAGTTTTACATTCTCATTCAATTTTAAAACATTAAATTTTAATTTTTGTACAGGTTGTGTACAGGTTCCTCATTCTTCAAAGGATAGCACGAGGCTCAGGACGCTGCTGGAAAATTCACTGGATCCATCTGTTTTTGATTAATGATACACATGTGTGAAATATTTTATTTGATAGATCTAGTCTTAAATTTAATTTTTTATATATAGTCTTATCTATGTAGTCATATTTATTTTTCTATATAACTTGATACTTGTAACATTATACATTGAACTATATATATTTACTTTTATTGCTCATGTGATACAAAATTTGGACATATTTTATTGTTTGGATATAGTTTGAAACTACATTTATTTTTATCAAGAATGATTTTAAATTTTGGACAGTTACATTTGGCATGTGATCACATGTTGTGATATATATTCTTTTTTTTTTTTTTTTTAAGTCAAGTTGTCATTTTATTTGTTGAATATAAAATGAATCTAGATAGAAATTTCAAATTAAAAAACACATACACGTATATTTTGGATAGTTGAACTACATTTGGCATGTGATCACATGTTTGGATATATGTTTTGTTTTTAAAACTCAAGTTGTCATTTTATTTGTTAAATATAAAATTCAAATCTAGATGGAAATTTCAAATTAAAAAACACATGTATATTTTGGATAGTTCAACTACATTTGGCATGTGATCACATGTTGTGATATAATGTTTTTTTTTTAGAACTCAAGTTGTCATTATGATTGTTAAATATAAAATGAATCTCTAGACAGAAATTTCAAATTACATTTTCACAATGTGTATATTTTGGATGGTTGAACTACATTTGGCATGCGATTGTGATATAATGTTTTGTTTTTAAAACTCAATTTGTCATTTTATAAATGTTAAATATAAAATGAATCTCCCTAGATGGAAATTTCGAATTCCAAACCATGTATACATGTTTATATTTTGGATAGTTGAACTACATTTGGAATTTGATCACATGTTGTGATATAATGTTTTGTTTTTAAAACTCAGGTTGTAATTTTATTTGTTAAATATAAAATGAATCTCTAGATGGAAATTTCAAATTACAAAAAATATGTATATTTTGGATAGTTCAATTACATTTGGCATGTGATCACATGTTGTGATATAATGCTTTGCTTTTAAAACTCAAGTTGTCATTTTATTTGTTAAATATAAAATGAATCTCTAGATGGAAATTTCAAATTACATTTTCACAATGTGTATATTTTGGATGGTTGAACTACGTTTGGCATGCGATTGTGATATAATGTTTTGTTTTTAAAACTCAATTTTTCATTTTATAAATTTTAAATATAAAATGAATCTCTCTAGATGGAAATTTTGAAATACAAACCATGTATACATTTGTATATTTTGAATAGTTGAACTACATTTGGTATGTGATCACATGTTGTGATATAATGTTTTGTTTTTAAAATTCAAGTTGTCACTATATTTGTTAGATATAAAATGAGTTATCATTATATTTGTTAAATATAAAATGAATATAGATGGAAATTTCAAATTACAATTTACACATACATTTGTACATGTTATGCATTTGGACATGTGTATGAATGTTATATAATTTTAGGATGTACATCTATTATTTTGGTGATATTTAAGTATGTATTTTCCATGATCATACATGTCATTTAAAACAATCATAGATGGTTAAATACATATTTAAGTTCACATGAATATATGTAAATAAAAATGATTGAATTACATGTTCAAATATATGGAAAAATGATTGAATTACATGTTTGAATATATGGAAGAATTATTGAAGTACAAAACATATCGATGTATATATATAAAAACAATCATAAAATGTACAGGCAACAAGCCATACCGTGGCCCCGCGCCAACATCAAAAACCCATCAGAGGTAGCTATAGGGGTGCGTTTTCAGGCCGCTTTCACTGTAGCCATGACTAGAAATTGGAATCCACTGAGGTCTCTGCATATGATAGCCATGAGGTGCTCGCTCCTCAAGCATTTGATAACATTCATTGGGAGACTTTTTTGCCTCCGGAGAAGCTCAAGGGTAGAAGAGGCTGTAGGAAATCCACTATTATGTAATATGTGTGGCCTTTACCCAGGAAAACCAACCCACTTCCAAGTTATGAGACCATGATGGAGGAGATAGGCATTTGGGTTATGGAATCGGATTGTTTATGGACCAAAGATTACGATGCAAAGTACCCAATCGCTCCCATCATCCATGCATCCCCTTCGAAGCCTCCTCGAATGCCCACAACTGATGAGGAAGCCATTGCTAGAGAATACAGGTGCCTGATAATGGAAGAGGACCAGGTGACAAATGAAGATGAATGAACTCCATTATTGATTGGTAGAAAGGTTAATTTATGTTTTTTGTCACCTCATGATATACTTCAGCTCTTTTGTTTTTATATGGGCCACTAAATATTTTGTATTTCAAGGCTAGATGACACTCTTAAGGGGTTGGTTTACTCCTTTGAGGCAACCCCAAAATTGGTTTATTTTGAACACTATCAAGGGAGGGATAGGCTAAGCACTGCTTTCCATATATGCACATTGCCTCTATACATTTTTTCATGCTTTTAATATAGTTTAGCCCAAGTTACAAAAAAAAACAAATTCACATGAATATATGTACATAAAAATTATTCAAGTACATGTTTGAATATATGTAAAAATGATTGAATTACAATACATATCGATTTATATATCTAAAAACAATCATAAAATTCTAGGTGTTCTTAGATTTGTCAAACAATTGAATAAAATTTAAAAATTGCATTAAAACATATATATCCAGTACACAACATTTTTCATTAATGTACATAGAAAAGCTACTTTCAGTTGATAGTAAACTAAAAATTACAAAACATGTACCACACATTTTGCATTCAAGAATGAATGTTATAACTTACTTAATAGACACATCTAAAACAAAATCATGCAACATAAAATTTCCATTATATCAACTATGCTAGATACACATATATGTACATTTCCCAATAATGAAATTATGAAAAATTTTACCAGAGAATATATGGAAATGTTTAAGACTAGATAATCTAGACATGTGTATGTGTACACATGTATAAATTACTTGTGTGCGTGTACCAAAACAATGTACATGTGCAAACAACTGTACAGATAACATAAAAAGGTAGTTCAATTTTTAGTTGAGTTCTGGAAGTTCTAAAAGATGAATCTAAAGAGAAGAAATGGTTGGGTAGTTCAATAAAAAAAATCCAATGGAATGACATCTTCAATGATCTGTTCATGATCGACTTTTGACATTTTCCATTTCTTAATATTCATTTTTTTCTTTGGTTGAACTTCTATCAACTTTATGTGTTCTACACACACCAAATGACTATATTGATAACTTATGGCATCAGGTTCATAGTCTTGAAAGTAAAAAAAATCCCCACTTTGATGATTTTGTTGGAAAAAATAACCTTTTAGTATAATAGACCCTTTGTCATATGTAAACCCGTTATCATCATAGTTTTCTAATAATTCCATCTTTCGTTCGGTATAACGTATCAAATAATAATTCACATTTTCATTGTTGATAGTAGGTGAAACTATAGAAAAATCATCTCCTGGACAATAAAAAAAACTTATTTATTTAAATTTAGATAATAATTAGCATGAAAAATTAACTTTAAAATTAACATGTGTACTTGATTTTATTATCTATTTCTAGATCTATATCATTTGAAAGAAATTCAAATTTTACCTTCTCTAACAATATTAGAAACTCGATGACCTTCAGATAATATTGTAGTCTCCTCTAATTGCATTTATTTAAAACTTGCAACAAACATTTTCCCTTTGTATTTAGTTTTGTATGTTGGCAATCTTTTACATAAATTTTGTTTTTACAAACATCATTGGATTATGTGTTGTCTATGCAAACATGACAAAAATAATAATATTTTCTTTCATCCAATGCAAACACATTTTTAGAAAACTTTTTTTTAATTGAATGTAATTCTCGAGTCCCTTTTATTGTTTCAAGATGATCTCCAATTGAACTATATACATCTTGGACCCCAAATGCCAAAAAAACCTATATGGAAAATTCAAAGAAGAATATAAATATGATATCAAAATACCATCAAAGATAATCACTATGATAAATGTACTGTTTAAAATTAGAAATCCAATAAAAATTAAATTGAAGGTACCTTAGTACTTCCCTTGATCGGTTAGTATCATGGCTTAGTACATCGATGCACCATTGAGCAACTTCTTCATCTAAGACAAGCCGGTTTGCAGATTGGTCCATTTTATATCTTCGAAGTGCTCAGTTTATACATGGCCCTGCACCGTCATGTTCTCCTTTTCCACTACCAGTCTCAAAGATATTAAAACAATATTTAATGCGGGTTTTCATACGAAGACAACACAACCAAAAGAATGATCATGAAGATTTGAATTGACATGCGCATCCATCTAACCATATCCAATGTTCATTGAATTTTATTCCATGACTTTTCAAGGAGTCATAAATCTTTTCAAAATAATGTTGTGCAAAATATGTATCATGTGTATGATCATCACTGATACAAAAGCTATATTCTTTAATAACATGTCCATTTTCGCTGGTTCTTTCTATATGATCAAAATTTTATTTAGCATGTCTATAGAGAAAATGTAAAAGCATGGAGACTTGATCAGAATGATAGTATTCACTCTGAATTTATCTTTGTGGAATAAATGTGTAGTTTTCTACAAAATCAACTGTTGAAAAAATGGTCCCGAGTGGAAAAAATTCAAGGGATTTTTTGAATTGAAAGTCCTCCCATCGAGCTCTATGGGAAATCTTGGTGCATTTATAAATTTCCACCTCAAAGTTTCTCAAAAAATCTCACAAAAATTTCTTCTTCTTGTAAATCAATTCTTTTAGCACTTGTAGTACTACTTGAACCAATCGATGTATGTATATATTCATATCTCTTCCATTTCACTTTCATGTTTGACAATGATTGATCATTTATAACAATATGATAATTGTCTTGAAATTTAGTCAAATTTCCACAATCATCACATTTTTTACCACCGACACATTTCTTTTGGTAAAATGATTCATGGCTCTCTTCCACATAGAATTTGAGATATGATATTATGGATAGTGGATGGAGGAGGTGGATATTTCCAAAATGTTTTACCAAAATTAAGGAATGTTTCATAATATAACTGAAATTCCACATGATAACGACAACAACAAGTGTCACGTACAGTGATAGGTTTTACATACCATGGTTTTTTTTGCACAAAAGCACTGATTGAGACATCAATTTCACGATTTTATTCTTTGAACTTATTGAACAAATCTATCTGAGTAGTGTCCAATAATTTTTTTTCCTGTTCTTCATACTGATTTCATGCTATTCTTCTTCGCATCACATCACCTTCTTTGCATGAAACACATGAATTTTTCATCCAATATTCATATATTATTTTTTAAACATTTTTCCCAAGTCTATATTTGTATGGTTGCCTACAAATAGCTGTCCAACAAGCGAATTCATCATTTACATCTATTTGCAATTGAAATTTTCGATGTTTGTGCAAAGTTTTACTTGAGGTTCCTAATGCTCATGCCATAGAGTTTACCAAGCGATTCTCTTTAGTACTTGATGAATCTACTGCCATTTTTATTGCTCTACGTGAATCTGAATCAATTCTCTTTCTAGATATTCTAATTGACTTTAGAGCACTATTTTTATTTTGTGTCACATTTTCCTTCATTTATTTTTATCTTTTTTTTCATATTCAAATACCCAATAAAGTCATAGCTTATTTTAATTTCCTTGATGTTAAGAGACTTTTCAACATTTGGGCTTCAACTACCAGAGTTTCAGCTTTGAAGAATGAAACAATAATGTGATTAACACGATATCGTATAACATGGTCAGCTTTTTTGTCTCCATATGTGTGTTTCAACATTTTCTAACATCTCATCATCGATATTGATTTCATTTGTAAATATTAGAATTAAATGTACATAATAAGTTTACATATTCAATAAATAACTAAATTAATAAATATGTACAATTTCTATATATATATATATATATATACCCTATATTCAATTTCTCCACTTGAATTTCTTTCAACATTTTTACCATCTTCAATAATTGGTTCAATATCTCTTTCACTTTCTCTTTCAAAATTGTGTATCTCATCATCAATGTTTTGAAGAATATCTCTCTCTGTTTACATTTCTAAATATTTTTCAAATTAGTTTATCAAATAAAAATTAAGTTTCAGAATACACTAGTCAAATTTATGCCTGCTTCAACTTCTAGTTGAGGTTGATTTTCCCTTTCAATATTTGAGCATTCTTCTCTCTTTTTTGTTCGATATTCTATCCCCTGTTCTCTACATTCCTCAGGGTTTCTTGTTCGATTATAATTTCTCTTGCAATTCTATCGATTTCACATGATAATTGAGTATGAAGCTCAAAAAATTTCCTTCAAAAATTTAGACAAAAACTCAACTAAAAAAAGCATCACGAAAGATTTAATTTAAAAAGAAACTCATTTTAAATTTTTTTCACAAAAGACATACTTCAACCCAAAACACTTAACTTAAAAAATCCGCCAAAAAAATGATTTCTAAAAATGAAATGAAGCTTAGAATATTTCCTTCCAATTCCTAAAAAAAAAATCAATTAAAAAGTTAGACAAATACTCATTTTAAAAAATCATTATAAAAGATTTACTTCAACCCAAAATGCATACTCTAAAAAAATTTCATTTTAAAAAATACCTCCAAAAAATTTCCATTGAAAATTAACCCAACCTCTTAAAAATTGTCACTTTAAAAAATACTTCCAAAAAATGTCCTTTGAAAATTAAGCCCAAAAACCTCTAAAAAAAGGTCTCTGAAAACAAAATACCTCCAAAAAAATGTTGTTTGAAAATTAAGCCCAAAAAGTCTCTCAAAAAATATCACTTTAAAAAATACATCCACAAAGAGTCTTTTGAATAGTAAGGCCAAAAAGAGTCCTTTGAAAATTAAGCCCAAAAAATTCCAAAAAATGTCTTTTGAAAATTAAGCCCAAAAACCTCTAAAAAAATCTCTAAAAACAAAATACCTCCAAAAAATGTCCTTTGAAAATTAAGCCCAAAAAACCTCTAAAAGAATATCACTTTTAAAAATACCTCCAAAAAATATCATTTTGAATGTTAAGCCCAAAAAGAGGACTTTGAAAATTAAGCCCAAAAAAAGTCCTTTGCAAAATCAGCGCAAATGAAGAAATTGCAAAATTATGCGAAAATAATGGTTTTGTTTTCAGCTATTTATATAGCCGAGAATTGTTTTTTTTTAGGGGCTTCATCGAATTTTATGGCGAACGTAAATTCAATTAAAATTTTGGCCAAACTTCTGTAAAAACTTTGGCCAAACTTTTATGTCATTAGAATTAATGATACGTTAGGGAAAAAACAATTCGACCGAACTTTTTTAAAAGATCGGCCGAACTAACACGTCTGCAACTATGAAATAGCTCGGCTCTGAATATATTTCTTCAACTTTGGAATGATTAAACTCCATGAAACTTTATTAATTAACTCCCGGAACAAAAAAATCATTTACATAATTCAATGTACTTTCAGGAAATATAACTTTGATGCAATTTCATAAATATTTACTAATTTTAATTAATTTTGTAATAAAATGGGTGCAAATAATTTCTTAAGGTCATTATGATTCAGCGAAATCAAAATTCTATATCTTCCAAAATACATTGTAAAAAAAATTGAAAAAATTATGGTGCATGGCATTGATCCATCGTGTGTAATCGGTATTATTTATATTTTTAGTTTATAACTAATATGTTGAGAAATTTTGTGCGAGCCGAAACATATTCAAAATATGCATTTTTTTCATATTGAATCAATTCAAAAAATTCTAGTAATTATGATATGCATCAATTGGTTTCATAAATATAACGAAACCGAGGTATACTTTGTCTACATTGTTGTAACACATTTTTTTTCTCAAACACACAAAGTTTTCAACGAATACACCAACGCATTTGAAAATGAATATTTATGAATCTTTTGATTGTTAAAGAACACACACTCAAATAAATGCTAAGTTGACATATCAAATGTGTACAAAAAATTCCAAAAAATAAGTAATAGAAAGCTAATAAAATTTCTGACAAGTTTTATATTTATCGTAAAATGAAATTCTAAATAGAAAAATTGTGTTCGCTTGCATAAAGTTGAAAAACAAAAAAAATGATATTTTTTTCTCAAAAAAGGGAAAAACTTGTAACCCAACTTTACAATTTTAAGGTGAAAATGACATAACTAGATTGAAATGAAAATGACATAAAAATGTGACATAGCTTAGCTTTATGACATAACTTAGTTTTATCTTACTAAGGTGAAAATGACATAAATACATTAAGATGAAAAATACATTGAGGTGAAAATGACATAAGTGACATAAAAATCTGAAATAGCTTATAGCTTTACCTTAATAGCATTAAGGTGAAAATGACATAACTACATTGAAATGAAAATGACATAAAAATATGACTTAGCTTAGATTTATGACTTAGCTTTGCTTTATCTTAATAAGGTGAAAATGACATAACTACATTAAGATGAAAAATACATTGAGGTGAAAATGATGAACAAATACATTGAGGTGAAAATGACATAAGTGACATAAAAATCTGACATAACTTATAGATTTACCTTAATAGCTTTAAGGTAATAAGGTGAAAATGACATAACTTAATAGATTTACCTTAATAAGGTGAAAATTAAGGTGAAAATGAAATAACTACATTGAAATGAAACCAAAATGACATAAAAATCTGACATAGCTTAGCTTTATCTTAATAGCTTTACCTTTATAAGGTGAAAATGACATAACTACATTGAAATAAAAATGACATAAAAATCTGGCATAGCTTAGCTTTACGTTAATAAAGTGAAAATGACATAACTACATTAAGATGAAATAATAGCTTATCTTAATAAGGTGAAAATGACATAACTACATTAAGATGAAAAAATAGCTTAGCTTTACCTTAATAAAGTGAAAATCAAATAAGTACATCAAGATGAAAAAATAGCTTAACTTAATAAAGTGAAAATGACATAACTACATTAAGATGAAAAAATAGCTTAGCTTTACCTTAATAAGATGAAGATGACATAACTCCATTAAGATGATGAAAACATAAGGAGTAAGATGATGAAAAAATAAGGTGAAAATGAAAATGACATAAAAATTTGACATAGATTATCTTTACTTTAATAAAGTGAAAATGACATACCTATAGATTAGCTTTACCTTAATAAGGTGAAAATGACATAACTAGTTTTACTTTAATAAGGTGAAAATGACATAAATACATTTAACTTTACCTTAATGAGATGAAAATGACCAAACAAAAAAAAAAAAACCGAAAATGACATAAAAATTTGACATAGTTTTACCATTATAAAAGTTAAAATGACGGGATAAATGTAAGACTTTGATATGTAACTATTTTTAAAAATATTCTACAATATTTTAAGCCAAATCCCTACCATCCATAGAGTTTATATTCCCGATTCCAAAATAAACACACCTGTAATAGGGACAGGTGTCGACAGATATCTGGTAACAAATAGAAGGTCGAATGAACTAGCATAACCGTACACCTTGTAATGAGCCACATCCGATTCTCGTAGTTCGATTTCAGGCTTGTGGGCAATCTTGATTTGACATATAATTGTCCGTCTGAATTCGTGGTTAAAATTTTAGGAAAAAATCCATAGCAGTAGAAATTCATGACCGTAAAAAGCCTTGAACGGCGATTTAATGGATTCGGTTGAGTCGACGAAGAGTTATGGGGATCAAATGGTATGAATATTATGTGATGATTTTATGGTCAGTTCCCTTCTTGGTCTAGGCTTGGCTAGCTTCGCTGAAAAATTACTCACAAGCGCCCAAAATTAACACTAGAAATTTGCCCAGAAGGCGTGGAAAGGTGGAGCAGTGAATATGGAAGGGAAGTGTCTTGGTGTGCTACATGTGGGACATAACGAATGTTAACAGAGTGGGTGGAGAATCTGTCATTGAAGGGGAAATCGTATGAAAAGGAAAAAGTGTTTTGACGATATGTAATATTTTTTTTAAACTATGAAAAATATTTTTTTGTGTCATCCCAAGCCATACAATATGAAGTTTCTATGTGGTAAAGATAAATTCCAAACCTGAAAATTATATAAAGATATCTGTCTTGGGAAATATTGATCTAGCCACTATGATTCAAGAGATAGTTGAAATACCCTATAAGATTATGAATCAAGAGGTAGGACACATTCAGTGAGGTGAATGATAGCAATCTTTTTAAAAAGTGAGGTGACTCATGCAAACATTTTAATAATGGAACAGTATGTTAGACTAGTGCCCTTGGGCCACTTTAGGTTGAACAATATGTTTCTCACATTATTAGGTCCTATAAGGCAAGCACCTTTACAAAAATCTTATAATGGAAGAGTATGTTAGACTAGTGCCCTTGGCCCACTTTAGGGTGAACAATTTGTATCTCACACCATTGTGTGATTTAAGACAAGTACATTTACCAAGATATTATAATATTGTAGGACACATTAGTTAGGTGACTAATGCCAACCTTTGATGGTGAATTGAACTAAACTTGAAATGGGAAAGGATGGACATGAACATGAAAGGCACCTATCAACAAACCATCCAACTCTATATAGTCATCAAAATTGTTGATGTCCCCTTTGGATGGCAATATTTGTTAAGCCAATACTTGTAAAGAAGGTTTGTGAAGCAATGGAAACATCAAACCATAACTCAACTTCTAATACTTTTCACACATTTTCTTACCTCACTTTTACTTTGGTAATATTTTCCCAATTTGTTTGGTTATCTCCCATTGACTTCAAACCTACTAGTTTTTTGTTTTTACATTTTGGGTATTATATTTTACTAGATGATTTTTTTTTTCCTAAAAATTAATTTTGAGTATTAATATTTTTTATAAATTTAATACTTCTATTTTATATTAATTTTAATATTATTTATATTAATAAATGATTTTTAATAAATAAATAGATTTATATGAAAAATAATATTACAACAACAATAATTATTTAAATTATTTGAAATAAAAATGAAACAAAGACTCCTAAAATCTTTTCACCGTTCTACCCATAATACTAAATTAAATATGAATTTTTAGTTTCCTAATAAAGAATGACATTTAATCATACATATTCATTAAAAAATCAATCTTTAAATTTTCCTACATATTTTATGTTGAACTTTATTTTCTCCCCCTTGAATGTTTACTTATGTGAAGAGCATTTATTTATGTCCCTTTATTCGCAAGCTTAGTTATAATATATAGTGAAGTGCAATCATAATATATAGTGATATCCTTTGTTGTGCGTAATACATTGTTCATTTCGTAATTTTTTCCTTCATTAGTGTTCACCTCTGTTTAACATATAATAGAGCAATCATGATGATTTTGGTGCAACAGAGGCTCTACAAATTAAAAAATTAAAAATAAAAGATTATTAAGGTATCTCCAACATTAGAGACATAGAAATAATTAACCTATGGTGTTACTAGAATTAAAAAATATTTTAATGTAATTCAAATATTAGTGAGCATTTGGAATCTAAAATTTCAAGAAAAAATGCTCACATTAGAATGAGAATATCAAAACTAAAAAAGACTGAATTTATGCTAAATTCCTTAAAATTCTATATATTACACGAGGAATCTCCTACTATTCAGAGTTGCTAATCCAAATTTTTATAGACTTCATATAAATAAGAATATTTACTGAGGTCTACATTATTCAAATTTCAGTAGCTGCAATGCCAACAAGCCAATTGATTGAAAGGCATGACTGATCCCTCTATTGAGAAGCATAATATGCTCTAAAGTTAAGTTATGATATTTTATTCCGTACATGCTCCTCTATAATATTAAACAAATAGCATCTCTATCATCATTAACAAGATACAATACATACAAAAGGAACAATTATCTTGAATAGTTACGACAACATCATGTCAAGTAACACATGAAATTGGTATTTTACACTGACATTTCAAGAAAAAATACAATAGAAAACCACCATTGTGCTTGACAAACATGAAATTGGAATTTTACACTCACATTCCAAATAAAACTACAACTGAAAACCACCATTGTGCTTGCCAATACATGCACATATTTACAAACAAATTTCAAGAAAGTTGCAAACAACTTTCAACAGATATTCTAATACAAGCCACTAATGAAGAGAAGATGCCACCAAGTTACCTAGCAAATTCATCATCATCATCTTCTTCTATATAGTATTCATCTTCTTTCTCATATTCATTCCTTTCCCACTCTTCATTGTCCTCATGATTTGCATGTTCCAAATCATACTATTTATGGTCAACATCTTCATCTTCATTGTTATAAACAACATCATTCATTACTGCATCTTCTTGTTCATCCATTATAAAGGTTGATGGTGTGTCCTCTATAAGAGTATCCACATCATTGGATGCTTGAGTGTCATTCAATCCATGAGTGATGGAATCCCTGAATGGCCTGACCTTGCCCTTGTGTAGGTTTATTTCCTTCATTGTCACTATATTCTTGAGTCACTTTCTATTTTTTCCTTAGAATATCGCTTAATGGCTTTGGAACCTGAAAGTCTTATTCCCCAATTGAATCAATAGGTGGCTCGGTTCCGTGAAATTTGGGCATACCTTTCCTTGTATTTCTGATTAGATTATTTCACTCGGCTAAGAAGCATCTGACCTCCTCATCAAATTCCCTTTTTGGGCATTCTTCACACTGCAACATTGGCATAAATTTTTTTGTTTCTTAGGCTTAGGGCTACGCTGGGATGTAAAATAAATCTTTTTTTTGTTTGGGTTTTGGGCTTCATTTTTGTGGTTTTGGCTTGGGGTAAGGAGCCTTGTTGCACCTTTTTTGTGTGCTCTAGCCCAATATCTTTGTTCACCATTTTGGAACTCATAAATTGCATATCTTTAGGCTTTGTTTACCCTTGATCCAACTTGTTTTCAGGCCTCTATTCGCATCCTTTCATGGTCTTTTTTTCTTCTTCTAAAACTCACCTTCACCTCATTGTTCTAGCCTTATGATTAGATTAATTATGATTAGAGTAATTCACACTAGTTTTATCTTTGTTTGCAGCCTCAGAATTACATGTGCTTAAGGTTTTTTAAACCTTTATCTAGCTCGCACCTTTTT
The DNA here is from genome assembly GCA_034641835.2 of Pinus albicaulis. Taxonomy (NCBI): domain Eukaryota; kingdom Viridiplantae; phylum Streptophyta; class Pinopsida; order Pinales; family Pinaceae; genus Pinus; species Pinus albicaulis. The sequence goes on along the minus strand of CM076577.1, from coordinate 973,743,090 downwards.
TAGGTTTGTTGTGACTAAATATTATTCGATGTCCAATCTTTGTTTAGTACCTAAGAGTTCTTTCATTTGAAAGTTCTTATGGTGTTAGATAAAAGCTATATAAAAAATAAAAACAAGGTAATGAGATGTCTTGTAAAGCATGTTATGATTGGAGCTTTTTTTAGTTCGAAGTTTCTTCCTCGAAGAAGAAAAAAATTGTTTTCATCAATACAAATACTGTTATTTGGGATATTTTGGTTCTTCTACAATTACCTACTAATATTGTAAACAATAATTTTTACTTTAAATATTATTATAATCTTTTAGATTACTAATAAATAACCTTACAAATTTTGAAAAGCACAAACCACATTAAATGTGGAAAAATCAACTTCAACGCAAATTCATCACACTTTCCAACAATCAACACAAAGCGTAAAGGATTTTTTATTGAGATTGTCAAATCATTTAACACCACTACATATTTTTTTTGTAATATCCGATCAAAATTTCTATTAATATTCCAAAAAAACTTTTACAATTGATCAGCTTTGAAGCATGAAGGTGACTATGTCAACCATATCCAAAAAATGTTTACATCACAAAACCAAGTTTTCTAACATACTTCCAAAAAACCAACTATGATAATTGAAACTATAAAACTGGGCACCAAACAAACAAAGAATAGCTAAACACCATGAAAGTAGAGAAGCTAAAGAAAAGAAAAAACACAAGATCATCAAGGGAGGTCATTCGTTGAGAATGATGATTGGTTGTTGAAGAGAATAAATTTCACCAGCCATATGGACTAGGGTAGAATTGATAACACCTTCTTCATTATGGGGTGCCATGGAGTCTGAATCATAATCAATAGCGATATATCCCTCAATTTTTTTCATTCACGCAATAATTTCATCCATATCATATCGAATATCTCTTATGATATTTTTTATTTCTTCCTCACCCACGAAAAGATTATAATTATTCACTTGTATGTCACATAACACCATGTGCATTAAGGTATCCATCCGTGTCTGTTGATATAGGTAGTGAAAAAAATACAAAGTGATGCTTCCTCCATTCACCTCGGTCTGGGACCCACTTGGTCTTACTAAAAGTCACTTGTGATTTAGAATTATATTTCCTTTCCCCAAATTCCTTAACCTTCAAAGTCTTGATCTCCCTTCGGACCTCAAACAACACAACATCAAATAAATTAGCCACAATTTCCCAACCAAATAGACAACAATACCTATAGGATGAGGCCCCTCATGAGCCTACCCAACGACTGATTAAACGTTGCCTCGACGCCATGACAATTCGAAACCTACATATGAAATCCACCAAGAAACTTTAGAATTGACCCTGGAGGATTCTCGAATGGCTAGCAGGGGTGACCAAACTATAGTTTGTGTAGATTCTATTTGTGTCACAAAACCAACATCATTGAGGTAATAACCATAGGAAATAATAGAAACAAACTGAGTAGTCCACAATTTGAGTTGCAAAGGGGTAAACAGAGTGACCCACTGGATCAAATGATGAAATCCGTTCATATTTTGGGCACATAATTCCTTAAAACCAAATAGAATAAGAGCCACTATACCAAGCATTGGACACCAAGACTGGACAATTAAATGACAGACCTGAGGGATCCAAGGATTGTAAATCAGAAGAGGGGAGAACAATGACCAACTCGAATGATGGTCACATTGATTTGTTATGCGAAAAAGAGACAAAGAACATTTGTGATGCTTGCTCAACCCAGGAACCCTACTGAGAACAACTTTGGTGAGAGAGCAGTGAGTCATAGCATGACCAAAAACACAACCATAGACACAACGGTCCATGACCTTACACTGAAAAAATGGCACTTTAAACAACACAATACACCAGGGATTTGATATAAGATGACATGAAACACTAACTACCGTTAGCAAGAGATAACAGAAGGAAGTAGATGCAGATGGCACGAAACCAAACCAAAATTGTGTGTGTGTTTATCAGACCCACACTGTGACGCAATAGTATTAGTAACTTTGAATTGTAGATGAGAAAACTGGAATGAACTTACCCGAAGAGACCAGGTGATAGTGCCTACCAAACAATAACGAGACTGAGTAAGAGTAAAAACCCACTTAAGACCAAATATTGAAATGCATAACCCTGAAATCAAGTCTACTATGCAACACCTTTGGACACCATGCATGCAGTTATATAACAACATTGTCGAGACCAGGCTTTCCTTCAGTTCCAAAAAAACTCGAACACAAACATACAACCCTTTCCAAGCATTGAACCTACCTCTGCAATTCAGATGGATGAGAAAAACCATGATATAACGATCATAAAGTTCCTTTGATCGCCTGTTAGAATCAAAGCACCCTTGCTCCAATCGCCTACTACTCTGCCACTCCATGCTCGCATCCTTCTGACATAAGGCACAATAGGTTTAATGATCCTATCTTTGTTAATGCTTGCTCGCATGACAGAAGCCCAATAATCCTCCTATTTAATGTTTTCCTACATGTTGCCTTTGCGTCTGTCCATGCACAAGGGAGAGTGGGCCAAATGGAGGGCATAGAACTCTCCCCCACAACCACCTCCCAATCAACCACCCATAATCCGTGCATGATATTCATTGAGTTGGTTTTCCAAGGAGTTGGGAAACCACCGTCTGCTGCCTCTCCAATTCCAACGTCTGGGTTGTCACCCCCAACGAGTATTAACACCACTACATATTTTTTTAAGCTCAATATCACCCATGGAGCTTGAATACTAGTTTTAAAAATATAGCAACATAACAACATATAAACATAAGCATGGCATGCCAAGAAGTTTACCCTTTTTTGAACTCATCATATTTTTAAAATTATATATTTTCAAGTATTCTAATGCATTTTGGTTATGCATATTAGAACATGATCAATTCTCATGTTCCTAAGTGTATCCAAGTCATCTAAGACTCAAATTTATCGTGACACACAACAAATTAACATAACCATATTTTACATTTGAAGTCAACACCTCCTCTACGATCTTAATTATTTAAAGGGCAGTTTTTTTTTAATGATAAGTCGAATGTCCACCTAAAACATTGGACATACTTATTGCTCTACGCAATTATTTTCCAAAAAATATAATCTAACATAAATAACTATAAAAATTTCCATCACGTATAACCTTAGTAATATTCAATATTCTATTGTTTTCACTTTTTATATAAACTTCAAAATCACTTTTACCTTTATCAAATTTCCACACATCTCATTCTCGAACAATAAGTATATTTTATTTTTATTTAAAAATGATAATTAAAATTCCGGAAGCCCCTCACATGAGAAAACCATGTCCCCTTTTAACACGAACATTTACAAAAAAATGATTGAAAAATTAAGAAAAAGTTCACATGATATACTTTTCGTTGTAACATGATATATAAGAAAAAGGTAACGCGTCCATTGTAAGCGGAGCCAAGGCTCACGACCTCTCTCCTTCCAACGTGTTAATCTATTGGCATAAGCATTTAACTAAACCTTGGTTGAGATGCCACCGTCTTCACGGGTTGAGTTTCACCAACTTCACTCGTGTCAAAGAATGTTATTGAGTGCCACCGTGTTGAGTTTCACTAACTTCACTCGTGTCAAAGAGCGTTGCTGAGTGTCGCCGTGTTGAGGAAAGTTGCAACGAAGATGTGTAACGATTACATTAATACACAACATATAAATTAATAAAAATTTCACATGATATACTTTTCCATATAAATCCTCGATGGGGTGTCGTTTGTCGAAGGTAACGTAAGCGGAGCCAACCCTCCAGACCTCTCTCCTTCCAACATGTTAATCTATTGGCACAAGCGTTTAACTAAACCTTCGTTGAGATGCCACTGTCTTCACAGGTTGAGTTTCACTAACTTCACTCGTGTTAAAGAACGCTGCTGACTGTCCCTGTGTTGAGGCAAGTTGCAAGAGAGATGTGTAAGGATTACATTAATATACAACATAGATGTGTAAGGATTTCAGTTTTTTAATGGTTTTGATTAGTAATAGTATAAGATGGATAGATTGACCAATTTCTACTGGTTGGAGGAATAACCAAATGTCAAAATATAATTGTCAAAATCTGATTGGTTGGAAATGCCATAGGCAAGGTTTCTCGTTGGCTCGAGTTCTGATGAAGCTTGTTTACCCACCACAAACAAGCAAAGAAAACCCACCCCAATGGCTCGAGTTTCAGTGAAGCCTGTTTGCCCACCCCAAACTAGCAAAGAAAACCCCAATGGCTCAAGTTTCGGTGAAGACTGTTTGCCCACCCCAAACCAGCAAAGAAAATGTTTTTAAACTTCTTTCAGCTTAAAAGTGCTCTAAACCCCAGATTATACCTGGATTATGTCAAACGAGAGTGACCATTATTTCTTGTGGGCCATACAATATTAAATTTCCAGGATATTAAATGCAGTTGGGCACCCCAGTATATGCACAATAATTACATTTAATGGGTTATACAATATTAAATGCCCAGGATTAAATGAGGTTCAACACCCAAGTATATGCCCAACAACATTTAATATTCTATAGAAAATAAAACATCTTTCAACACCCAAGTATATGCCCAACAACATTTAATATTTAATATTCTATAGCGAATAAAACATCTTTCAGCTTAAAAGCGCTCTAAACCCGATGCTCTAAACCCCCAGATTATACCCGGATTATGTCAACAGAGCGCGACCATTATTTCTCCTCAGCTATACGATATTAAATACCCAGGATATTAAATGTTGTTGGGCACCCTAGTATATTCCCAATCACATTTAATAAAACCACATTTAATATCCTATAATATCCTATAGCTGAAGGAAATAGAAATATATATCCAAGGAAATAGAAATATTTATAACCATTTCCAAAGGAGGAGTCTTTCGTTCGACGAATCAGGAATTGATGTGACAGCTCTCGATCAACCCTCACTGGCAACCCCCTCCCTTCTCCAGCTCGATGGTGGACCCCATGCTCGATGACACTTCAGCTCCCTATGGTAGCGGACGACGACGACACTTCAGCTCCTGGCGGACGGCAATGGTGATGGCTGCGTGGACCCCACCTCGAACACATCCTCCACCACCTCCCTCCCTCGCGCTGCTCCTCCCCACCCACCACCCCCACGATGCCACCACTCCGCACGTGCAGCTAATTTGAATTTTGAAATTTGACTCCATGCCCAGTAATAACCTCCATAACATAGGTCTATTGTTGTCATTCACAAACATTCACCAGGATCGAATGTGCTCTGCCCGTCCCAAGCAGCTCCGCTCTTAATCAACTCAATAGCTCAGCCCGTTACAATACTACAATCTACTCTGAGGAGAAGAGGTAAATGTTACTCCACGCTGTTTTAAAATTCACATTCAACTGCTACTTCTGCCCTTGAATTTAAATATTTTTATGAAAGACTTGTTTTAGGCATTCAAGTCATTTGTAGAACAAATATTTTAGGCCCCTTTCTGTCTTTTTTGTTGATAAAATATAGAAGATCGTATTTAAAACTTCTTTGCACATTAGTGATTGGGACTTGTTCTGTGCGTTTTAGAAATAATTCTGATGAGGATTTGATTATAAAATGGAACATACTGTTTTTCAGAGTACTTTGAAAATTGTACACAATTCCAATCTTAAAAAACTGACGGATTCACGGACAGAACCCTTTTTTTCTTTTTGGTAAGTGGAAGCCTCATTGAGGCACTACCCACTCTTACATAAGCAACAAAAAGAAATAATTCTTCTAAATGACCTAGCAGGAGTTTCTTTTCTTCTGCATATTTTTATATAGTTCATAGATTAGGACTCTTGTACATTAGATTATGAGATAGCTTTACTGCATGTTATTATATATATTAAATGTATAAATTAGGATTATTTTACGTTACCCTGAGATTCCTTAAGACCTGCAAATGTCGATTTGAAAGTTAGCCTACTTTAAGACTTGCAAAAATAATTTGAAAAAGCGAGCTTGCAAATTCAATCAGAAGGATACACTAGGACTGTTTTGGCAAGCTTTCACTGGATGCAAATCCAATGGTCACATCCAATGGTGACCACTGCTTTGAACAAGGTGAACAATATGCCAATGCAGGGTTAAAGTAGATTTTATCTTAACTAATTCAATTCCCTAGCCTTTGGCAGACTATTGCAGATGGAGGCTTTTTTAAAGGTGTTGTATAAGTGCATAATGTAATTAGAACTCAACTGAAAATTAGCTGTGATGGGATGTTTAATAGGATTTTTAATAGAGATATATGCCTCAATTAGGAGTCAGTATAAGTGGTTGTGGTGAATTGCAGCATTGCTGATAGTGTTGTGTTATAAATCTTTGTTGGAGGAGGAGCCTCATGGAGAGTTATTTATCCATTATTCCAAGGTAGCTACATAAATAAGAGTTGAAGTTGCGAGGATGAGTGGTAGCAGAATTATAATATGAAATATTAAATATACAGGAGAAAAAATGTAAATGCATATCAAATATCCACTTACCAAATGTGTCTTCCTATTTGATACTACCTCACACTATCTATAGTCCTCCTTTTGACTATTGAAAAACATCTGCCCGAATAGTCCGAATAGTCTTCCTTTTTATAGACATTTAAATTTTTTTTCTTGTAGGAGCTGGAAAATCATTTTCTAGCGCCTACAGGAAAAAAAAAATTATATTCTTCTTTCTTAAGAATGTTGGTCCAAGAACTCTGAAATGTATTTAAATTTTTATGTTTCTCATCCCATTTCTTATAATCCAAAGAATCTATACACAACCATCATAACATCTTTATAGGGTGCTTATTTTTTTCTAGTGTGAAAGTCTGACATAAATAAGAGTTGAATTTGCGAGGAGGAGTGATAGTAGAATTATAATATGAAAAATATTTGTGCATTAATATTTGTTAATTGGATATTTGGTATGAATTTAATTTATTTTTCTGTAGGCGCTGGAAAATCATTTTCCAGCGCCTATAGGAAAAAAAATTTAAATGCATACCAAATATCGACTTACCAAATGTGTCTTCCTATTTGATACTACCTCAAACTATCTATAGTCTTCCTTTTGACTATTGAGAAACATATGTCCCAATAGTCTTCCTTTTTAGAGGCATTTAATTTTTTTTTCCTGTAGGCACTCGAAAATCGTTTTCCAACGCCTATAAGAAAAAAAAAAATGATATGTTTCTTGCCCAAGGATGTTGGTCCAAGAACTCTGAAATGTATTAAATTTTTTATGTTTCTCATCCCATTTCTTATAAATCCAAAGAATTTGAACACAACCATTATAACATCTTTATAGGGTGCTTATTTTTTTTCTAGTGTGAAAGTCTAACATAAATAAGAGTTGAAGTTGCGAGGAGGAGTGGTCGCAGAATTATAATATGAAACATATTTCCGCATTAATCTTTGTTAAAGTGGATATTTGGTATGCATTTAAATTTTTTTTCCTGTAGGCACTGGAAAATCATTTTCCAACGCCTACAAGACAAAAAATTTAAATGCATACCAAACATCCACTTACCAAATGTGTCTTCCTATTTGATACTACCTCACACTATTTATAGCCTTCCTTTTGACTATTGAGAAAAATCTTTCCCAATAGTCCCAATAGTCTTCCTTTTTAGAGGAATTTAAGTTTTTTCTCCTGTAGGCACTCAAAAATCATTTTCCAACGCCTGCAGGAAAAAAAAAATTATATGTTTCTTGCTCAAGGATGTTGGTCCAAGAATTCTAAAATGTATTAAAAATTTTATGTTTCTCATCCCGTTTCTTATAAATCCAAATAATCTGTACAAAACCATCATAACATCTTTATAGGGTGCTTAGTTTTTTTCTAGTGTGAAAGTCTGACATGGGTGCTCTATAGCTGAAAAATGTATGCACTGTGAAACTATGATGTTTCATTTCAGTGTGCAATTTTCTGGCACTTTAGCACCTAAGCCAATGTAAACACCAGATTTTAAAGTTCATTCCCTTTTTCAATGGAAAATAAAATTTAGGATAAAGGGTGTGGGAGTATGAACTGAAGGGATAACTGTCCAAATAAACCAAAGCTAGTACCCATAAGAGAGCCCTGCTGAACAACTTAAAGAAAATTATTTCCATGATATGGATCTTTAAATTCTTTAGAAAAATAATGGCTAATAAAAATTTATGTGGCAATAACATAGAAAGCGCATGAAAACTCCGAGCAAGGAAATTGTCTATATATCATGGTCCAGACTTTCTAGTACTTGGATGGTGCACCATAGGATGTGACCATTTCTTAATTTTATCCTCGCACCACTTGGAATCCTCCTATTTTATAAAATCTTATGTGGCTATACCCTGAATGGCCAAGGAGTCCTCATTCCATTTCTCATAAATTCAAACAAATCTAGACAAAATCACCATAATATGTTTATATGGTGCTTATGTTTTCTAAGTGCAAAACTCTGACATGTATTGTGCATAGTGCAACATGGTGTATAACCTTTGCCCTCTGCCCACTCGAAGTGTGGAACTATTTGATGGTTTGAGAGTACAGAGTAAGGAGTTAGCAGTATCCATTTCAGTGTTTTGATGTCTATGTAAATATTAATATGATGGGTTTGTACAGTTATGAAGAGTGAACCATGACCATGGAAGTTCCCAATGTCTTCAATTCTGTGTCTCACACAGTGATCATGACGTGCCTATCTGGTGTTTAGTCCTCAAATTGCCGATGTGGAGCTCTGATCATGGTGTTCACCTCATTGAAATCTATGGGAACATGTCTCTCTTTATGAGCAGGGATGGAATTGACAGGAAAATTATTTGTGAAAAAGGTTATTTTCTTGTTCAATATTGTCAAATTTTTTAGCATCCCATTCACATTCTATGTTAAAATGATTAAAATGAAATCAACCTTCCATGTTAAAATAATTAAAATGAAAATTAGAGTTGATAAAACTTTCTATGTAGCAGAACATTTTTGAAGCTGGGGTTCTTTTCTTACCACTTTGGACATGTGAAAATATAGGATTTTCTCATTTCTACAGCCAAGAGATGGCGCATGGAATGTGCTGCACCAAAAGAGTCAAACATTGTAAACTTCAATGGGACATTTCCATCACGTGGTAGCATGTGGGAAAACAACAATTTCAAAGGTTTGTCAGCAAAATGATTCACTTATTCAGGTAGGTTAAGTGCCGAGCACATGGCCAGTATAGAAAATACCTAGATTATGGTAGAGGGTTTACCTGTCCAATAAGGAAAGAGCTTCTGACTTAGTTCAGTCTAAGTTGGATAGGAGTTATGCTCATAACCCATTATTTCTTTTTTCTTTGACAGTAGACATGCATTGTGCACATTATCACAATATATATGTTTAGTTCATTTGCATCCAGTGTCTACTTTGAAGATTAGACATTCTGCAACCTTCCCATCTTCCTTTCCTTCAAGTTGAATATGCCTGCCATTGATTCAAGGAACATTGTCAAATGATTGCACACTATAGGTGTAGAATAGGGGGAAATAAAATGCTTACATAGATAGAAACATTCTTAGAAGAATACTTGCATGATGTTTAGCTACAAAAGGGTGTTATTAAGGAGGAACAACACACATGAGTTGAACAGAACATAAAACAGAACATCTCATCTCCGTTCTAATAACAGAATAGAGGAACACTTGAAATTAATGGTTGGAATGGGAAGAATGAAAAGCTTGGAATGGCTAGAATGAAAAGGAAGAACAGATGAAATGACACGCAATTCTCTACTCAAAATTTCGATCTCATCTGGTCTAAATTTTGATTCTGCGTCATTCCAAGTATCTCATGGTTTTCTTTTCTAAACAAACTTGCCTTTTCCAAACCATGATTGGACATTTGAAAAAACCTAATTTTGATTTTATTCAAGGAAGTGAGGTGCTCTACAACTTTGAGAAAGTTAGGAAGTGTGTTCATGTGTGCAAGGTGCCTTGATTTTATAGATTGAATCCGAGATAAATGCATACATGTCTGATATTAATTTATTGTTTTCTTATGTTGTAGGTTTTTAAAGTGTGGAAAATGGACGAAAAGTGGACATTGTGTATCGAAGTTTCCTATCGTCCAAATCCTAGACAAGCTACAGTTAAATATGTGCTTTACAATCTGACGCGAAATCATGTTGTGCATAGAAACATACATCTACATGAGAGGACAACTAATAATGAAGCCTACTATATTGCCCTTATTGAGGGCTTAAAAGAAGAAAAAAACAATGTTGTCAATGATATTACAATTTACATGAACTCGCAACTCATCTGCAATCAGCTCAAAGGCATATTTGAAGTTCGAAAAGAAAATTTAAAACCCCTATACAAGGAAGCAATAATGTGGAGCTCTCAGTTTAAATATTTCAGCATACAATGGCTTGCAGACATTCATAGGATGCCCACTAATATACTGGTGGTAGGAATGTCAAGTGTAGATGCAGGTGTCAGAGGTATCACCGGATCACGATTTATTTCAAGTGAAGTCATCAATCATCATTAGGATAACTCTCAAATATGTGGATGTGTTATTATTATAATTTTCCTTGGGGCTATGATGGCATGGTTCTTTCACTAGAGGAGAACCGATTATAATTTTTGGATGGTTCGCGATATAATACAAGAATCTTTTTGAGGGTATAATTATTTTTTGTTGTGTTATTTTTCCATGTATCATGAACCTTTTCAACCACCAATTGATTATTGCCGTTCAAAGGACAAATATCTGCCAGTAGGCATTATATTATGCAATGTTGTCATAATGACCATACAGGTAGTACACCATTATTTCTGTGCATGAATATTTGTTTTTGTTTTTACTTCCTTGGGATGTAATACATGATAGATTAACATGGATATTTTTCAGAATAGTAAAAATAATACTTAAAAACAAATTTGACACTCTATAGTAGGAATTATATATAATCAAACAGTTGATCAAAGAAGCTCAACAATTCTATATAATCAACCCTTTACTCATTCAACACTTCTATCTAATCAAGCAACTCAACAATTCTATATAATTAACCCTGTGATCCATTCAGCAATTCTATATAAATAACTCTAACCGATGTGTTGCATTCAAAGCATTGCAACAGTACATAATAATGAAACCCACAATGTCAAATGAAAGTCAACTGTTCAATTCTCATGTAAAGTTTTATCATAGATTTTTGATCTCTTTCATATCATCCCATCAATTACAAAACTTGCATTTTAAAGTCACATATAGTCAGCTCAATTTGAAACAGCATCAATAGGGAGTGGCTCCAATAGGGCAGTACCTTCTCACCTGTTCATGAAGCTAATATGCATGCAGAAAGCTACAAAGGCTTAATCTAACGAGACAAACAATGACTTACTACCATACACTATTCTATTTGAGTTGTTCAATTGTATCCATTCAGGAATGGGGTCTCCATAGCATAAATTTTCTTATCAATGCCTGAAATATGATGAGCTCAGTGTTTCCAGAACAAATTGCATTTGTTTCTTAAAAGTCACATGGAAAATTTTGGCTAATAAGTCACATAGCCATCCTAGTTATTCTGCCTCTTAGTCATAATGGTTAAAAGAATAGAGTGTCACAATAATTTGAGAGATTTAATAGTGATTTTATATGTAATGGATAAAACCTAGAGAGGTATGTTGGTGGCCCCTTTTTCTTTTGCACAATCCATGAACATGAACATGAATATAATTATGGATTTCTATAACTCAATGGTTTTGCAGCAACAACAACAAGTAAGACATTCACAACAACAACAATTTTCCCATCATCAACAGCAACAAGAAAATAATGATAAATGATGCCAACGAAATGTGCTATTGAGTATTTAGTTATGCAAAACACATTATATTTGACTTGTATTTAGTTATGCAAAAAACATGAGATTTACCCTGCAAAACTGCCATGACATGTGAATCTTAGACAGACAATGCTATAGTGGGTGTTGCCTTTATTTGGAGATGAAGAGTGGCCAAATTTGCGTATGGATTCAATGTATGAGTTGAAGATTAAATTACTGCTATTTCTCATGTAGTATATATATGAATAAATAAAGTGATGTTCTGAATTAACATTCTCCACAATCTAATCTCTGGAAGTAAATGATTGAAGGATGGAGATAGACTTGTCAGCTCAATCTCTTTACATATTTGATCAGATAATGGAGATAAATGTGTGCCAAAAAAGCATTTGAATTCCCAAACCACTTGGATATCTTCAATTAATCTTCTCCACCATCTAATGTTTCATTCTCCTCAAACACATTTGATCAAAGGATGGAGATAAAAATGTTGCAGTGAAATTTGAAATCACAAAATAGTTTGAGGCATTCGCAGAAAGCATGCCAATTCTGCTACTCCAATGATGTGCCTATGTATTGCAGTACTATCAAGAAAATTTAGTGTTTTCCAACATAAAATTTAAAATTAAACCACAAATACCCATTAACTGCATCATCGAATTCCTGATCTTCTCTTTTCATTTATATAGAAAAATGAAGTAAATGTACATATTTTCAGCTTATCAGAAGCTAGAATAATTTTAAGCTCTCCAACCCTAGCTAGGGAAACCAATATAACCCTAACAACAAAGTCCTCCACACTAGGAATCACATGTAACCAAAGCTAGCCACTCCACCATGAATCCTCACAAACATAGCATCACAACTGGAATGACATTCATCACAAGAATGTCGGTATGTCAGACAATAAACAAAAAAATGCAGTTTCTATCACAACTTTTTTCTGAAGCCAATTTCTGTGTTGTCTCCAAGTTCTGTGATGTTAGTGACCCAACCATCTTCGGATAGAGGGGGACCCATTGAAGAAGTTGTTGTGTCTGTAACATGACAATTCATTTTTCATCAGAGAAGATAATAAGATGTAAAGTAGTAAATGCATTAGAACACAGAGTAGATCAATTAAAATTCTCGTCCTAAGCACCTTGACTCATCTTCTAAAAATAGTTATAGTGTGTCTTTGAACATCCTTCATCTGAAATCACATTAATTGGATGCTCCAGCCCTGCAAACATTCCAACACTACATTAAAAACGTGAACAACAACTAGTGCTAAACGTTAGGAGCGAAGAAAATGCAAACAAACATGGAAATTCACCAATTTCCATGACGTCAGTGGCCCAATATTGTTCTAGTCGAGGGGGGCCCAATGACGAACCAACTGTGTTTGTAAGATGACAACATAGTTTCCATTAGAAAAAAAAAATAACATGTCAAATAATAGATGCATCAGAATACATAGTAGATCAATCAGGAATCTCACCAAATGTACCTTGACTCATTGATCAAAAGGTTGGTTGTGGGTATGTGTACATCCTTCATCTATAATCACATTAATTGGATTTCGTGGCCCTGAAAATGTTACAGCACTACATTAAGCTAAAAGAAATAGGAAAGATCAAAGACATTGCAACAAACTTGAAAATTTGACAAAACGATCTAAATATAGCAACAAACTTGGAAGATCATCGATTTGATATAAACACAATGATATCGTCTCCCTATAGAACTTACTTGGAACAATAGAGGAAGAATTGTTGAAGGGAGGACGACCACGCTTGTTGAGGTGTGGAAACTGAAATGGTTCATCTTCGGATGTAGAGACATTCAAATCAATATTTAAGGTGACATTCCTTTTCCTTTTATTTTTTATTTTTTGGACTAAAGAAACTCTTCTTTCTCTTCAAGGATGACTCATAAGCACCCAAACCAAGAGTGAAGTCATAATCCATAATATTAATATTATTAGCATCATCCAAAATTTTTTTAGCCAGATCAATCAACTCTTTTTTCTTGCTCACAGTCGAACGAGGACTGTTCCGAAACAGGTCTAGATAGCCAAAAAACCCCTCTCTCAACACACCAAGTTCTTCAACATAGTCATCTTCAATATTGGTTGGGACAGTATCTGCATGAAGGTTTGGTGCCTCTGTACTTATCTCAAAGGGGGCATTCAATGAATTGGGTGTGGTATGAGGATCCAATAAAGGGTCTAAATCCATCAGGGATAAATGAAACCAATCTACCTTTATAGACTGCTTGCAAATGTTCCCTCGAATAGACCATGGAAAATCCCAAGGGATAAAATTTTTGCGATGAAAAATGATAATATATTCCTTATAAGCTTTGCTTCGACTCCTTACCCAATAAGCATGATATATGCTCTCATGAGGCCTGCAATCACTGTGTGTAATTCTTCTAGCTTTTTCCATTGATGATTCAAGTTGCATCTCTTTCTTGTGGTTGTTATAATATCCTTCTTTTCTCAAAATTTCCTTGAATCGATAACATGACTCAACATTTTTTAGGAGAGTGTAGAATAGCCAATCCATTCTACGAGAACATTTCTTTTGCTTATCACATAGAAATGTTGACTTCACATAAATGTGGTATGATTCAACAACATCATTTGTCTCCTGGTTTGCGTGAGGAAAATCTCTGCAGCCTTTAACCCACATGCCTACATGGAAAGACTCAATTAGTAAATATAAGTTGTCCAACATAAATAACAAACATACAACATAAAAGGAATATTATGCAAACTTGCGAATCTTTTCACCGGCAATTCAAGCCTTGTAGAAATAGTCCAAAAACTTCTGCTCAGTTGCATATTTGATGAAAAAAGCACTGATTGCATCATCCACTTCATCAGTACAACAATATTTCATGATATGGCCAAGTTAATTAAACATATATTTTGCTTTCTCTGAGCTGCTAACCAAGAGATTAACATTCTTGAGCCATGCCCTCCTTATGTGCCAAATACACAAGATCACTTCACATTTCATGATTCTCCTGTGACACTTAATTCATTTTGAGTGAGAAATTTTTAAAACAAATGCAATTCAAAATTTCAAATAAGAATATTGATGTTACTTCAAAGCAATGATTTTAGCCATAACATCATCAGCCATGAAGGCATTGACCCTCCAATTGGGATGAACCTGAAAACACCTAAGCATGAGGCTCTCCAGCCATACTGCTATATCTTGTGATGTATTACGTGACATCACCACCCAGGTAACTAGTACCTCGCTTTTTTGATCATCCAAGACTGCAAGAGTGTACAAATGATACTGTCATATTAAATGAAATGAAGTTAATTTTAACATAAATAATTTTATTGAAGCAATCATTGGAAAAAAAAACTCACCCCATATTTGTTTTTACTGAATTTTGAGTCCATGGCTATCAAAATATTGTGGGATAACTTGACCATAGTTTCCAATGTTCATTTTGTTTGTATTCCAGCTATAAAATGGATGTCTGCACCATTGGACTTCTGGTAGAAGAAGAAATAATCTTGGCTTCTTTAATACCAAAGACTCACTCATTTCATCTTTGGTATACAATTAATAACTTTCTTTCATCAGACAATTATAAATGTTTACAATGTATTTTCTGCGTAAGAAGAAATCCCTATCTCTGGATGTAGCATCTATGCCAAGATATTTATTTATATGTATTTTACAAACAGAGTCAATTGGCATTTGAAGAAAATAATAGATTTCTAAATAAGAAATCATGTCCTTTGAAAGACTTGGCTTTCTCTGAGTAACATCATCAATTAAAGTGATTTCTTTTCCATGACAAAGCCATCCTTGCCCATCTTCGTGATCATACTAATTGCATGTTATTACTGCTATGTTGGGATCCTGAACCATAATATTTACAATAAAATGGCATTGAAATCCCCTCTTTTTGGCATATGAATTCCTTGTTTTGATTTTCCATTCTTCTCTCTTGTCAGCTGGACCATATGAGCAATGATAACTAGAAAATACATTACAGGAATGTCACCAAATCTGGTAAATATAAAGCATATTTAATATCAACATCTAAAAAATGTAGTTCTAAGATACTTACAGCTCATACTATAAGGCTCTTGCACTCGGGAATTTGCTTTGTAGATGCAGGAAGGAACATGGAGCATTTGGATTTGATTCCTCTGCTTTTTCAAAATCATCAACTCTTTCTTTGGGAATTTTTGCAACACAGTCAATATTCATGTCTTCTTTGTAGATTTAAGCCCAAACTAAATCTTTACTAGAAAGAATGAGTTTGTCTTTTGGGTCTTTCACCTCAAGCGCCATGACTGAATTCCATTTCTTTGCCATACTGGATGACTATCTACAAAAAAATGTGAAAACATATTAGGGAGCTGGAAATGATGAGAAGGTGATTTGTACATATACAACAAGAAATATAGTAATTGCATCTCCATGAAATTATGTAGTGGAAAATGATTTGTAGTACTCCTGTAGGTTCTGGAAAATCAATTTCCAAGGTGATTTTCCAGCAACTACAGGAGCACTAGTACTGTTGTAGGTGCTGGAAAATCAATTTCCAAGGTGCACTAGTACTATTGTAGGTGTTGGAAAGTCATTTTCCAAGGTGCTAGAAAATCATTTTCCAGCACCTACAGGAGAACTAGTACTGCTGTAGGTGCTGGAAAATCAATTTCCAAGGTGCACTAGTACTCCTGTATGTGCTGGAAAGTCATTTTCCAAGGTGCTGGAAAATCATTTTCTAGCACCTACAGGAGCACTAGTACTGTTGTAGGTGCTGGAAAATCAATTTCCAAGGTGCACTAGTACTCCTGTATATGTTGGAAAATCATTTTCCAAGGTGTTGGAAAGTCATTTCCTAGCACCTACAGGAGCACTAGAAATCATTTTCCAGCACAATCAATGGTGTAGTAGGCTTAATCTAGGGAATATTAGGGTAGCTAGTGCAATCAGCTATGAATAGTTTATATGTTTGCAGTCATCTACTGTACAGTATGGATTTCCTCAAAAAATAGTGGGACTTCTTATATGTGTTTTCAAAAGGGTTTGTCTGTGACTGTTGTCAAGGATAAAGGTCATAAAATATCACAAGCAATTCACAAGAGACCTAAGTAATAGAAATGGTGGTAGAGGGTTGAGTTTCAATTTGTATCTTGAAGCAGACCAAGCATATCTTTTGTGGTAAGGACTGAGTTCTCTAAAATGCAATGTGAACATATTTAAGCCCTTTATGATCTAATTCGAGCCTCTTTGGGAGCCAAACATGAAATATTGGGCAATAGTAAATTTCAAGCCTAGGTTAATTTAGGCTTGAGGATTTTATCTTGCAGTCCTAGGAGATGGCCCTAGGACTGCACCAAGTCAACTATGGAGAGTTCAACCATCCTTGGTAATGGGAAAGGTGGTAAACTAATGAGACAACAATGGTCCTGGTAATGGGAAAGGTGGTCAAAGGGAAGTCTCTGAAAAAGTGATTAGATGCAGCTTCCTTGAGGAGGGTCTGCCTTTCTAGATGTTGCTTTCGTAGTGAATGCACATTGGGTATGTGCTAGGAAATGGATTAATAATATTATTAATCTGGTTACTGACACAATGAGATGACCCCAGATTGTTACTCCCATGTCCTAGGACATCCACTCATTATCAACAATCAAAGGCAGAGAAATAAAGGTAATGTCACTCAGTCCTATATTGTATGTTGACATACACTGTCATCAATACTTGGAAAATTAAGGATACTATAAATTTCCTTCTTCTACCCTTTAAACAAATGCATTGATTTTTTTTCTTCTTTTCTTCACCCAAGAATACAATTTTTCTGCAGGGAATTCTGTTGACTGGTGCTCCTGGAACAAGAAAGACACTTCTGGCCAAGGTGAGTAGAGATTTTAATTTTGTTAGTATAAGTATGTTTGTTGCAAGCCCCTGCTCTGCTCCATACTAGAATATTTTATCCATTTTGTGTAGTTACAACTAAAATTTTTAGTTACTCTGTGCTGTGTTGAGGTAGCACTACAACAATTCCTCTTTCAAAAATTATTTGGACAAACAATCACAATTATGTGCTTCTATCAAGACCCAGGCTTATCTCAATAAAACATGAATGGCCTATCTGTCACCTTAACATTACATTTCTAATACAACAATGCCTTACGTAAGCAACCTTCACTTGTTTTATGTTTGTGAAATCCACAAGGGATTGATATGATTATATATCACTTTTTTTTCATTGTATTTTAAACCCACATCCCCATTTGGCAAGCGGAAAAATTCATATAATGCAAATCAACAAACAATGAATAACACAGTTCATTCAACCTTCATTTACACTCTTTACAACCATCATACCCTTGTTTATATAACGCAATCATCACTCCCCTACGCAGGTGTCTTTCTCATGCCACGTTACCTCTGTATTTGGTGTGATATTGTGTTCACGACAAATGCTTCACGCCCATTTACTTGAAAACAATAGATCTCCATGGCAATCAGCTACATTCATCTTTATACAGGAGTCACCAACGCATAAAAAAAATGAAGTAACGTTGCTATGCTGCTAGCAGAATTGCTCCACTCCGTTCTGCGTATGAATTGCTTGAGTCCTGCATACTTATAACTTACACTTTGCATTCCACCTCAAAATAACTATTCCGCAGTCAATTCTCAAACAACTTACCTTGCGTTCAATGCCAGCGATGGCTCATATGCTGGTTTAGTGAATCGATATGTTCGACTGTAGTGTTGGGGACTATATAGAGTGACATCTACACTTGTTACAGTTTCTAGCTTTCAACTTTGATTTTTGATCCAATTTGGAGCAGTATTATAACATCAATGCTATCTTGCTTTACTCCTACCGTTTTGTAACCCTATGTTCTCTATCGGTGATGCGATGATTTCGTGACCTGGTATCGCTCTCTCGCAAGTGCCTCCAATTCGTATGATAATTTCGTGTGCGTTTTTCTTACCTGGCGACGCCTTTGTTGGTAATAACCATTATTCTAATGCGGTGCGATCTTTGTAACGAAAACCATTATTTTATGAAGTGCCCCCTGGCGCATCTATATATATATATATATATATATATATATATATATATATATATATATATATATATATAATTTCAGATTCAGAAAAACTTATAATACAAAACCCAATTAGATTAATCACTGCATGGGCTAATAATTCATTAATTTCCCCTCTACATTTACAATTTTTTTATGCCAGCACTCCTCTCTCTCGCACACTCTCTGTTTTTCTTCTTCAACTTCCTCTTAATTATACCAATATGTGAAGCTATCTTTCTCACAATAGAATTCTTCTAGAATTATTCAAAAAAATAATGCCTCCCTATTTCTAAGCATTTACTCCTATATTGGCTCTATTCCATGTAGGGAAAGAAACCAATATCTAAAATTATGCCAAATTTATTTAAATATAAAACAAACTAATAATGCTCCATAAATAAATAAAAAATTTAATAAAATAATTAATTATACTACTCCTAAGTCTATTTTATTTCAAATTAGCCACAACATGTGACCAAGACGTCACATTGTCGGCTAGGTCCTCGATGCTCCTGCATCAGACACCCGAGGAAGAAAAACTGATCTTGTAGTACTTTTGGAGTCGATCCCAATCTCTATAGTTCTACTGTAGACATCCAACTGGCGTCTTCAACTGGTTGTCCTTTCCACTTGACCAAATACAGATGATAAGTTTGGTTCCTAGTTTTATTTGACACTCTCTTTTCCCTTTTTCTTTCCTTGGGCTTTCTTCTGTTATGGTGTCTCCTGTGGTTCTTCTTCTGGTTCTTGGTATAGGTACAAATCTGCAATACATGACTAAGTCACCCACTTGGAATTTCTTTTTTTTCCTCCTCAAATATTCTCTCTTCTTGTCTTTGCTACTGCATTCCCGCCATCTACTTTTTACATCTCCCTCAAATATGCTTCTAAGAGTTATCCAATTTACAACTGCTTGGATTTTCTTCGAATCCATTTTCAACTCTTCTTTAGAGACTACATATTCCTTCAAAACTTCATTGATCAACCTAATGGTGATTTTATTTATGGCTCGAGAATCTGTGCTCATGCGCCATTCACCTTCTTTCTTTGGATTGATTACTATTGGTACAACACATGGATTAAGGCTTCCTCTCATTAACCCTTTATCCATCAACTCTTGCACTTGTCTTCCAGCTTTGGCATTTTCCTGTGGTGTTAACCTGTAGGCTACTTTATTCGGAAAACTGGCTCCAAGGATTAGATCAATGTGGTGACTAATACTCCTAATGGGTGGTAACTTATTCGGCAACTCATCCACAATAATATCAGCAAAATCATTCAATAGATTCTAAATTTCTTCTAGTAAATCTTCCAAATTTGTAGAAGTTAAAATTACCTTGGGTTTTCCAACACTAGAAAAATGCATCTCCTTACCCTTCTCATCTTCCTGCAATAGGGTCTTCCCACTCATCAACATAATGTTGTCTCCAGGTGCTTCTTCATCAGCTTCAACTTTCAATGGTAGCAATGTACGCTTGTTCCCATCTTTCTCAAAAGTAGAAGTGTTTCTTTTGCCATCATGTATGGCATTTCAGTCAAAATGCCAGGGTCTCCCTAGAAATATGTGACATACATCCATCGGCATTATATCACATAAAATAAAATTCTTATAAGTACCAACATGAAAGTCAACTTTACATTGTTCAGTTACAATAATTCGATGGCCTTTCTGAAGCCATGATACTTTATAAGGAGTGGGGTGTACTATTCTCTCCAACTTCAACTTGTCCACCATCTCTGTAGAAACAAGGTTATCAGTACTACCACTATCAGTTACCAATTTGCAACACTTACCCGTTGAATTACATACAGTTCTGAATAGATCCCTTCTTTGTGCTGGTTCTCTGGCTTCTTTTGCTTCTTTAAGCAATACCCTCTTCAACAACAAGGATTCTCCGGCTTCAGGTAGTTCCTCTTTAGCTTCAGTCCAAGGAATCTCTTCCTTGGTTTTAGCAACATTCACATTGCGTTGGGTTGCTGATCTATTGTGAGGATAATCCCATTGCACATGTCCCCATTCACCACATGCAAAGCACCGAACATCTCTTCCTCCTCGGCCTCTACCTCTGGGCACGAACCTCCCGTCGCTAGAATCTCCTCTTTGTGGTGATCTATTGCTTGAACTCACTGCCTCATTCTGAGAGTGTTGAAATTGGGATTCAAATTTTCCCCCTTCTTTTGCTGGACTCTTGCCTTTATTTCTCTTATTTTGTTTGTGCAACAATTTTTCTTCTGCCCTCAAAGCTACTTGATAGGCATCTTCAATCGTCCTGATATTTAATAAGTTGATCTCATTGTTTATTTCATACCTCAAACCATTTATATATCTAGCTACCTTTTCTAGATCATCTCCAACATGGCGAGATCTAATACTCAACTTATAAAATTCTTCAGTATATTCCTTAATTGTCATCCGCTTCTATCTTAAATTTTGCAATTGTCCAAGAAGATTTAATTAGTGATCCTTCGGCATAAAATTACATTTAAGCTTACTTATCATCTTACCCCATTGCTTGATTTTGGGCTTCCATTTTCGCTCCCTCGATGGCTGTAATTCATCCCACCATAGGGCTGCATGGCCTTTTAGTCTCATGGCTGCAAACTTTCTTCTTGTCGTCAACTTCTTCATAGTCAAAATATTTTTCTAATGAACTGATCCAGTCCATTAGTACCTCCATGATATGACTTCCATCGTATAAAGGTACCTATACCTTCGGTCTGCTATTGACCTTTGTGACGATCTTCATGACTTTGGTGACCTCGCTTTCTTCCTCCACTTCTTCATCAGTGGTCTCTTCTTCCTCAGCACGGGCAACTCCACCATTTGTCCCTCTCCTCTGGTTAGTTTCCATGGTAGCTATTCTCGTACACAAGTGTCCAATTTCATCTAGCAAAACTGAATTTTCTATAGGTCTCCCTCAACCTATCCCAGCTCCTCTTCTGGGTGGCATTCTTCTGCAATGTTCAAGAAAAACTCAACAGGGTCGGATATAACAAATGATGTAGCACTACAACAATTCCTCTTCGAAAAATTATTTGGACAAAAAATCACAATTATGTGCTTCTATCAAGACCCGGGATTATCTCAATAAAACATGAATGGCCTATCTGTCACCTTAACATTATATTTCTAATAAAACAATGCCTTACGCAAGCGACCTTCACTTTTTTTCTATTTGTGAAATCCACAAGGGATTGATATGATTATATATCACCTTTTTTTTCATTGTATTTTAAACACACATCCCATTTGGCAAGCGGAAAAATTCATATAATGCAAATCAATAAACAATGATCAACATAGTTCATTCAACCTTCATTTACGCACTTTACAGCCATTATACCCTTGTTTATATAACATAATCATCACTCCCCTATGCAAGCGTCTTTCTCATGTTGCGTTACCTCTGTATTTGGTGCAATATTGTGTTCATGACAAACACTTCACACCCATTTACTTGAAAACAGTAGATTTCCACGGAAATCTACTACATTCATCTTTATACAGGAGTCACCAATGCATAAAAAAACTAAAGTAGCATTGCTACACTGCTAGCAAAATTTCTCCACTCCGTTCTGCATACGAATTGCTTGAGTTCTGCATACTTATAACTTACACTTTCTGTTCAACCTCAAAATAACTATTCCGCATTCAATTCTCAAACAAATTACCCTGCTTTCAATCCCAATGATGGCTCATATGCTGTTTTAGTGAATCGATATGTTCCACCGTAGCATTGGGGACTGTATAGAGTGACATATACACTTGTTACAGTTCTAGCTTTCAACTTTTATTTTTGATTCAATTTGGAGCATCATTATAACATCAATGCTATCCATTCGTCAGCATTGTAAACTATGCCTTTACTTGTGATCCATCAGCATCATCTCCCTCTTGCAAGTGCACCCTTCAATTTAGATGTTAATTGTTGTGTGTGTTTTCCATCATACGCTGGTTGCATAACCATTATCTAATGTAAGTTAATTCCTGTAATAAAAAACCACACGCAACATATATATATATATATATATATATATATATATATATATATATATATATATATATATATATATATATATATATATATATATATATATAGTATTTAAAAATTTGTAATACAAACCCACTTAGATTAATTCCACCACAGTTTAATAATCATTAATTGCCTCCTTCCACATTTGCTAGTAATAATTTTATGCCAACACTCCTCTCTCTCGCACACTCTTTGTTTTTCTTGTTCAGCTTCCTCTTATTTATACCAATATGTGAAGCTATCTTTCTCGGAATAGAAGTCTTCTAGAATTCTTCAACAAAATAATGCCCCCCTATTTCTAAGCATTTACTCCTATATTGGCTCTATTCCACACAGGGAGAGAAACCTATTTCTAAAATTATGCCAAATTTATTTAAATATAAAACAAAATAATAATGCTCCATAAATAAATAAAAAATTTAATAAAATAATTAATTATACTACTCCTAAGTCTATTTTATTTCAAAATAGCCACAACATGTGACCAAGACGTCACATTGCTGGCTAGGTCCTCGATGCTCCTACATCATGTGTTATTTTTTGTGGTGTCTAGAAAAGGTTTATCTTCTGCCGTAACCACAGAAGTATGCTTCCTAATGCTCAATGGTACAATTTACTTCATTATTGAATAATTATTATATGTAAATCTTGACTCATTCCAAGAAGGTCCAAAAGAGGGAATTGAAAGTAGAAAGTCAAAGGAACTTTACAATCAAACTTAGGATGAGTACTACCATGTCAATGCATATGTTAAGTGGTTACAAAATTGAAATTATTACAGTTCATAGGATGTGATGTGGGTGTGACCGGTTCTTTTCCACCTTGATAATATTTTGTCCACGTGGGTGGGACCGGTCCTTATGGAGGTCCATGTCAAGTTTGGATGTCTTACATCACTCCAAAGTGCTGATGTTTTACACCGCCTCAGCAAGGGAATTATTTGTGCTTGTTTTCTGCTATTTTTCATTTGATAGGAAGAGCTACAAATTCCATAAGACATTCAAGGAGCTGAGTTAACTTTACTGGCTAACAAGGTAGTGGCATAGTAATGCACTTTTCCATTCACAAAGAATCCCAACACCCTTATCTGGTAAGGCACACCCTCTCTTCAGTCCATGTAGAGATATAATATTAGGTTTTTAACATTCAATCCACGTTTGCATCACACTAGCCCTTAATAACGTAGATCATCGGGTTTCCTGTCAAATATCAAAGAGGGACTTCAAATTCCAATGAAGTCACTTGAACTGCCATACAAATGCATAGACATTCATGACAAAATTAGTAAATGGCCTGGGAAAACATCACAGTGAAAACATGGGTAGCTAATAATTTGAGGCTTACGTACAAGCTTTGAGACTAACTAGCTGAAATTTGAAATTCTAATCACTAGTTAAAATGTCAAACTCAGAGAAGTCATTCGATGCCACAGAGCATATAAAGCCTTAATGCTATGATGCCGAACATGAACATACCTTGCAATCAAGAGTTTGGGTTCCTATTTCTTGTGAGGCTACAACATCCTGTAGTTCTTCTTCTTATGAGGCTAGGGCTTCCTAAATCAACCTTTCATTAAACTGTAGCCCTCATCATGTATAGTTCTAGGAAATTTCCAAGGGTTCATTGTTCCAAGTTGCTAGATGTAGATAGGTCCATGGTCTCTTAATCAGTTGGATTTTATTATTTGTTTGTATATGGATGTTAGTGTGGTGTCCTTCAATTACTCGTGGTATTTTCTCGAGGCATGTATCAAATACTAGTCCTAATGTTGAAAAATATGCACCTTGCAATAAGGAAATAAATATATACTTTTTTAGTTAGAAATATTAAATAGATTGACTCATGTTTAGTGGGAGCTTAGGCTTGATAACTAAGTTTTTCTAAAACAAATTAAAAATTCCATGATGATAAAACAAATTCAAAGATATTTCAATTTTTGAGTTAAAATCATTCATAAGATTAATAAGGACAATGTTTTGTCATTATTTAGGGTTGATGGTAGGTCAAAAGTAAGAGGGTCTTCAACGGTATTCACCCTGCACTAGACAAGGTCTGGATGAAGATACAATACTCAATCAGGGAATCTCACCCCTATTTTATCCCAAAGTATATCCAAGATCCTAGCCACTGGGGTTTGGGTAATAGCTCATTGGTCATTGGAGGACATCATCTCTTTTTCGACCAGTGATCAGGTCTCTATTAACAGGTGAAATTTGGTGAAACATAGGAAAACTATGCTTTATTGAAAGATAACTCATGGAATAGAAAGTTTGAAAACTAGCTACAAACTTATTGTAACTAAGCAAGAAAGGTCATAAATTTAGTTTCTTTGGCATCTATTTTCTTGTTTGTGAGGGTTGTATCTTTTTACCTTTTTTTCCCTTTTCATTTTCCTAAAATGTAGACATATTTTTCTAGTTTGACAGTGTAGATTATATGTTTTTCTCCTTAGAAAAAAAAGTTGTAACTCTTTATTTAGATATGAAATGTGTACAATCTGTAAATAATTTTATTTTCACCGTGTAACCAAGTGTCTCACTATGCATTTTGTAGGCGTGGATAAGACATTATTCAGGGCTCAAGGTTTTTCAACCACCATGGATAGGACATCTGTTTTGGAATAGGAACTCTGCCTTCCATCCACCTTGCAGTCTCTTCCTTATGCACTTTTCATTGGAGGACATCATCTCCTTTTTGACCAGTGATCAGGTCTCTGTTAAAAGGTTAAATTTGGTGAAACATAGGAAACCTATGCTTTATTGAAAGATAACTTATGAAATAGAAAGTTTGAAAACTAGCTACAAAATTATTGTAACTAAGCAAGCAATGTCATCAATTTAGTTTCTTTGGCATCTATTTTCTAGTTTGTGAGGGTTGTATCTTTTTACCTTTTTTTCCCTTTTCATTTTCCTAAAATGTAGACATATTTTTCTAGTTTGTCAGTGTAGATTATATGTTTTTCTCCTTAGAAAAAAAATTTGTAACTCTTTTTTAGATATGAAATGTGTAGAATCTGTAAATAATATTATTTTCCCCGTGTAACCAAGTATCTCACTATGCATTTTGTAGGCATGGATAATACATTATTCAGGGCTCAAGGTTTTTCAACCACCATGGATACGACATCTGTTTTGGAATAGGAACTTTGCCTTCCATCCACCTTGCAGTCTCTTACTTGTGCATGCTACATTGGAGGACATCATCTCCTTTTCGACCAATGATCAGGTCTCTGTTAAAAGGTGAAATTTGGTGAAACATAGGAAAAATATGCTTTATTGAAAGATTTGTCAATTTATAATTTCTGATCTCTATGTGACAAAAATCCTATTAACTCCTCAGAGCATCCTTTTTTAATGCAATTTACTATGCACCTATAGATTCCAAAGCATTGATTATGATTACATTGTACAATATTGTCATGGAATTGGTAAAATAAAATAAAATCTAATTGTTTAGGTTACTAACCTAAATTTGTCTTATATCCACCCTTGGAGCTCCATTAAACATGAAAAAAATATACTCTTCAGGATAACCACCATGACTACCATTAGCGGCTTCCAAAAATAATGATTATGAGTTCATCAAAATGACTTTCACCTATAGAAACCAAGACATTCATTGCAAAGTTGTTTCATGTCATTTCACTTTTAGTTTGAAATAAGAACTATTTATTCATATTTTTATAGCTCCGACAGTTATAACATTTTTTTGTTGTCCCATTGACTTGGGAGGCCTATGGTAGAAGTCACATAGCTCTTTGGAGTACCCTTTTTGAATGGACTATACTATGAACCTGTAGAGTCTATAAATCACCATTGCAAGACTATAGTCTTATCATTATAGGAGTACTTTTAAATTAAAACTCACTGTTAATATAAGTACCCTACAATTTCTGTATAACCATACTTTCAACACCATTTGATATACTCTTCATGATAACCACCACAACCACAGGGAATACAAAGAGAGCGCATTTTTCCTCTTCTTACTAATACTTCTAAAAATTTCCATCATGAGTTCATCAACAAAATCAAACAAACTTTTACCTTGTAGGAGCCAAGACATTCATTGGAATTCTCTAGTTATCTCATTGCAATTATTATATTGAAATAAAAACTATATTTCCATATTTAGATTGATTCTACACTTAGAACGTTTGCTTTGTTGTTCCATTAACTTGGGAGGCCTATAGTAGAAGTCATATAACTCCCTAGAGTGCCACTTTTGAAAGGAATTTGATCTGCACTTGTAAATTCCAAAAACTATCATTGCTCTGGTAATTTCAAATCAAAACTTACTATTTGGATCAATAACCTATAATTATTCTATAACCATGCTTAGAGCACAATTAGATATGGTCACGATAACCATCACAATTCCACTGGATACAAAGAGGGTGGATGTTGTTCCCTCTCTTACTAACACTTCAAAAATTATCAATCATGAGTTCATTAAAATAATGAGACAAACTTTTATTTTCAAAAAGAAAGGCATTCATTGCAAGGTTCTTGTCATCTCATTGCACCTATTAATTGAAATAAAAAATATATATTCATATTTAGACAACAACTAAGTTTAAAATATTTGTTAGGAATGTAACATCATCAAGTAGAGTTCATGCACATTATGACTATCTTGTTGCATTAGTTAAACTATATTTCTGATAACTACTCATGTTTTTGTGACATATGGGCAAGAGTGGGAACCTATATCGTTATGAGCCGGATGGAGCTTGTGCATTTGAAATTTATGGTGTTGATGAATTTCCATATTTCAGCGAAGCAGGCTGGTTGCCCATCACTAAGTTGTTCAAAGGGCATAAAATGGAACATTCTTCTGATTTCGTTGATACTTTTGATGGTAAAAACACCAAGGTTGAGGGGCTATTCTTTCCTATAATAGAGGAAAGCATTGCAGAAGCAACAAAGACACCAGCTGAGGGAGAAAGGTGGTTCAAAAGGAAACCAGTACAGGGGGTAAACCTGAATTTCTTCCTAGAAGATAATTTTCATGACCCTTGCTGGAGCATTGGGGTCCAATCTCACATTTTAAAACAAGAGTGGGAAAAACCAATGTGGCAGACTCAGCTTTATTTCACATGTGATGGTCGTTTCTCTAAGGTCTTCCTTTATCACATGAGATTTCTGGTACACATGGCTAGGTTCAATAAGATGAATCTCTCTTATTTCTTGCATCAGAGCTTAATAAAAATGGTTGTCTGTGCAAGAAAAAGGAAGATTTTATATCCCCATGATGTCTACCACCATGGCCTCATTCAGATCATGTACCTTCATGCTTTAAAGAAGCAAGCACAACATTCAAGTGAGAGGGTAATGAGACAACCACTTCCTATAAAACATAATAAGGAAAGGGCTTTATCTATAGAGGGTGAGAGTAGTCATCAAACTGTTACAAAAGCCGTTGATGACCCTAACAGGAGGCGTAGATGGCAACAAACAAAATTCGAGGAAAACAACAAAGATGAAACAATTGCAGAAATTTAGCATGCAACAGAATACTGTAAGAGGCCACGAACAAGGCTTACAAACAAATTTAGGTTGGGGTTGAAAGCCAAGTTAAATCCCAAACTGAAGGATCCAATTGTGATTATTGATGAGCTTCCAATAGAAAGTGAAAAACAATCACAAACAATTCAGAAAAAGGGTAAAGGAGTGAGGAGGGCATTGGCCGACAACAACCCTCTCAAAATCCTTACAGAAGTAGCACAACTTGCTCAAATCTGAAAGATGTGAAGATTGGAGTTTTATAACCTTTATTAATGTTAATGTTATGGTTCTTATAATGTTATGTTTTGGTATATCAACTTCCCAAAACAATCTAATATATTGGAAGCTTCTGTTTGTTTGTTTTATATGCTCTTGGTTCATGTTTTTCATAATGTATCAAATTTCATGCCCTTGCCACTTAGATTTCTCATTGCCACAAAAGTGCTACTACCACTGAATTCAATTATTTCTTGTTTCTGTGAATTACATGCATGGGACAATTATTTCTTATTTCCGTGAATTACATGAATGGCCCAATTATTTCTTGTTTCTGTGAATTACATCCATGGACGTTTGTCGGATGTATACTTTAGATCCATAATTGACAGACCATTGATGAAACTAAATTCTGTTGGGAACCTTAATACAGTTTGTAATAGTTCAGAAACTATAATCTTTGGAAGAGTTGTTTAAAAGTAGTGTCACCATAGTGCTAACTAAAGCCTAAAAAACATGAAGTGATTGAAATGAGTTCTAAACATTTACCTCGAATAACAAGCATCACACACTGCACATATCCCATAAGCGAGTACCCATAAGATGATGGTAGCAAACTAACTCAAATGATGTATGAGAATCAAAAAGTAGGACTTTCATAACCAATAGCAGTGAGAATCAATTGGTATGATATTTGGATATTTGATTTGTATTACCTCTTATATTACATTGTAGATTCCCCTTATCCAATTTTTCCAAATTTATGATCCAAAGTATTCTCTTACAAGATTGAATTTTAACACACCCATGATTATTCATTTCATGGTTTTCTATTGATGAGTAGTATGACACATAGTTATATCCTTTACATTCTAAAGTCCTTGTTCAACGCACTGTACCAAACTAGTCCTAAACCCACCACACCTACACACTCTAAATTGCAAATGAGCACATACTAGAATTGCATACTAGTCCTTGTTGGGTGCATAAACTTGTCAACCTTTTTGCTGTTCCTAATTATAAAGTCAAAATATATGCCAATTTTTCCAATTTTTCACACCCTTATGATATAAAACTTTGCTTATTGTTGTGACTTAGAATAACTTGCAAAGCATAACCTTTTTTTTTTGCAATGCAGATTTTCACAATTGTAATTCATAATGAGAAATAATTTTCTGAAGAACGTGTGTTAAGAATATTTGAAATGTCCAAATATTATTAAAATAGGTTCTCCAGAAACTTGCTATTCATTGAGCATAACCTTCTTCAAAAACCGAAAAGCAACTTTTTCTTATTTATATTAAACCAAAATACTTCTATTTTATGGAGATTTCAACCCACAGATTTGACAATACCAATTTCATTGGCATTGCTTAACATGTTGGACCAAGACCTTTTTAATCATTTGTGAAAAAAAACAATAACCTCATGGTCCTAATTGTGAAAATTTATCTAATAAAAAAAAGGCTTCCTATTCTTCCTTCACAACTTACAGAGTGACTAACTAATCTTCAGTATTTTCTTCAATCTCATCATATTTCACTAAACCTTCTCTACATATCTGCTGCTACAAATGTCCATGATACCTGATATTCCCATTCACACACCATTCATCAAAAGTATGATAACTTCTCCAAAAACATCTTGAAATCCTCACCTGAGTTAGCCAAAACTTTTCTCCACTTCCTCTTGTATTTCATTCACGAAAACTCATTCCACCTCACCACAGAATGACAAAGATCCTTTTTCAAAACCTATTGTTTTCAATCCTCATCATTCAATCATAATTCAATAGTGATTTGTTCATCTCTTCCTCCACTTAGGGACTCTTGCATTTTATGCTTGACCACTCTTTGTCTCCATATTTCCTCTTAACTTGCAACTCCACAACTATATCTCTATTTAGACCTTTATGTCTTACCACAGCCAGCAACCCAATATTGATCAGACTTGTTATTATTTGAAGAGGCTTCTTTAATGCAATAATCAAATTCACAACCCTTGTTAGCCCAAGTTCCTTTCTTCCTTTAAATGTCCATGAAATGAAGGTATGATGTTCCATCTGGATACATCATCCTTAGAATGATTTGACCTAAGTTCAATCCTATGATGTCACCTATTGCACTCTCGTAGGTCAAAATATGGGTTGGATTATGAAACATATAGGTGGACTACCCATTCGAGCACATTCTTCCACGGGACGAGCACATTGCTCATAATCTCAAGTTTAAGTTTTAGGAACTTCCCAACATCCTTGAAAAAGCAGCAAACTAACTCAAATGAGGGTTATGAAACCATAAAGTAAACAAAACATGAAACCAAGTGAATTGATTATTTTCTTATTTATATTAAACCAAAATACTTCTATTGTATTGAGATTTCAACCCACAGATTTGAGAAAAATAATTTCATTGGCATTGCTTAATGAGTTGGACCAAGACCTTTTTTATCATTTGTGCAAAAAAACACTAACCACATGGTGCTAATTGTGAAAATTTATCTAATAAAAAAATGTCTTCCTATTCTTCCTTCACAACATACAGGGAGACTAACTAATCTTCAGTATTTTCTTCAATCTCATCCTATTTCGTTAAACCTTCTCCAAATATCTATTGCTACAAATGTCCATGATACCTGGTGTTCCCATTCACAAAGCATTCATCAAAAGTATGATAACTGCTCCAAAAACATCTTGAAATCCTCACCTGGGTCAGCCAAAACTTTACTGCACTTCCTCTTGTATTTCATTCAAAAAAACTCATTCCACCACACCATGGAATGATGAAGATCCTTTTTCAAAACCTATTGTATTCAATCCTCGTCATTCAATCATACTTAAATAGTGATTTCTTCATCTCTTCCTCCACCTAAGGACTCTTTCATTCTATGCTTGACCACTCTTTGCCTCCATATTTCCTCTTAAATTACAACTCCACAACTATATCTCTACTTAGACCCTTATGTATTACCACATCCATCAACCCAATATTGATCCGAATTGTTATTATTTGAAGAGGCTTCTTTAATGCAATAATCAAATTCACAACCCTTGTTAGCCCAAGTTCCTTTTTTTCTTTAAATGTCCATGAAATGAGGGTATGTTGTCACATCTTGATACATCATCCTTAGAATGATGTGACCTAAGTTCAATCCTATGATGTCACCTATTGCACTCTCATAGATCAATAAATTTATGAAACATATAGGTGGACTACCCATTTGAGCACATTCTTCCACGAGACCAACACATTGCTCATAATCTCAGATTTAAGTTTTAGGAACCTCACAACATCCTTGAAAAAGCAGCAAACTAACTCAAATGAGGGTTATGAAACCATAAAGTAAAAAACACACGAAACAAAGTGAATCGATTAGTGCCATGATACATGTAACAAGTATTCACACAGCTGATATTTCTATTACCAGAGAATGCATTGAGTTTGACAAATTTAAGATCCGAATAGAACTTCT
The DNA here is from genome assembly GCA_034641835.2 of Pinus albicaulis. Classification (NCBI taxonomy): domain Eukaryota; kingdom Viridiplantae; phylum Streptophyta; class Pinopsida; order Pinales; family Pinaceae; genus Pinus; species Pinus albicaulis. Next base: position 973,710,972 of record CM076577.1, on the reverse strand, counting down.
CTGTATTGAATTCAGGAAACTATTAAAAGAATAGGATGTGTAATTATCCCCATATAGGATATAGGATTTTCCTTTGATGGGTGCACTACTTTTTCCCTAATTGAAACAGTTGGTACTATGATAAAGCTAGCACAAAAATCATTGGGGGCTTTGGAGACCTCCATACAATGTATTCATATATGTGACAGGAACGCAGATGGAAAATTGAAATATGGTTGTACCAAGAGAAACAAGGTACACTATTGAGAAAAATGAAATAGAGGTGTCACATAAAATAGAAAAACAAATTGACTACTCGTTTCTTATTAAAAGGAAAAATCATTTAAGATAATTAAGAAGGGAAACTAATTACATAGATTGAAAAAAATTAAATTAAAATATCACAGAGATCCATATGGAAAGTAATTGATTCATTTTAGCTGTGTGGGTGGATAAAATAGATCCATGTTCTGTATGAAATCAAAGAACCCACATCTTATACTTTAATGGAAGCATGAAATGTATTTCCTGTAGGCGCTGGAAAATGATTTTGCAGCGCCTACAGGAAAAACAATTACACTGTATTTTCAGCATTTTACATTGTATTTTACACTGTAGGGACTATAAATTAGGTTGTATGTTTCATTGACAACACAAGCACTATGTTGTTCATTGGCTTATCAAAACTATTTGCATTGAGCATAATGCTAGTTTTAGAAGGTATGGATTCAGGTCTTCACAATGACAAAATCAGCCTGTCAGGTTCTATGTTACATGGACAATACAAGCAATGTGATGTTCATTAGCTTATCAAAACTATTTAAGGTGGCCATTCGTTCAAATTAATTATCATAACTACTTGACTTCATGGTCCTTGTTGCTTTGATGTCGAGATTACACCAGGAAATGTGAATGTGCTTGAAATGTTTATATAAACATTAGGCACTATCTAAGTTTATGATTGGTTTACAGATTATCTTGTTCATCGAATATCAATTTTTTAGGGTTTGTTTACCTCTCCTGGTGACTCAATGTACTGGATTTTCTATTATCTATAGATGGTAGGTGAACAAGGGTTTTAACAAAACCAAAATTTCAAACAACAATTAAAACATAGCTCAAATCAATAGTATAAGGGTTCCTGCCTGTTTTTATGCTCGACTCGAATGGATAATTCCGCGTTGCACCTTGATTCTCCTCCCTCGCAATAGAGCGAAAGACTCCTCCCACACGACTGAGAAACTGAAAAAACATTCACAAACTCCCTCCCGCGTGGAACTATCCATCTGTACGGTGCAACATTGATGGAGGTAAGTGGCCGGTGGTCGTGGGGGTGGCGGGTAGGGGAGGAGCGGTGTGAGGGAGAGAGGTGGCGGAGGATGCATTCGAGGTGGGGTCCATGCTGCCATCGCCGTCACCGTCCGTCGTGAGCTAAAGTGTCGTCTCCGTCTGCTGCCGCCGGGAACTGAAGTGCCGTCGAGTGCGAGGTCCACCATCGAGTCGAAGAAGGTAGGGGGTTGCCGGAGAGGGCCGATCGGGAGCTGCCACATCAGCTCCCGATTTGTCGAACGAAAGACTCCTCCATTTCCAAATATATCCAACTTACAAAATCTGAAACATGCAACAAAAGTATATGACAATATGCTATTCTGGTATTTGACAGTCCTACAGTTTTGAAATGGTGTAAATACAATTTCAGAACTCTGAAAGTGTCGATGCGGGAGTTTAATTTTTTCTATAGAACATAACACACTATAACTATTCAGAACATAACTATTCACACAATGATTGATTTATACTACTTTTACAATGTGGGGATTTTAAATTTTCCTATAGAGAATAACCTACTATAACTATTCACAGAATGGTTGATTTATAGTTATTTTACATGGTTTGCAAAATTAATCTTCTCCTATAGAGATTTTCTAAAAGCTTGTTATTTTGACAAAGCTGTTCTAGTGCAAACATTAAAATTATGAACAAATTATGACCAAAATTCATTGGCTTCATTTCAAAAACAACTTGTACTAAAGTTTGTTTCAAAAACAACTTGTACTAGAGTTAAAATTACATAATATTTAAGATCGAAATGTAAAAATAATTAAACATGCACACATACCATCTTTCTTTCCAATTATACCCACTTAAATAAGCCATAGTTGTCTAACTAGACTACTTTTTTACCTGAAAATCATTGAAATTCAGATAAGATTTTAAGAAAATCCGGTAGGGATTTTTGTAAATCCAGGTTATAGTTATCAAACTTCAATATTTAGAGTGCCTTAGAGGTTTTCTGGTGCTGAATCCATTTCCACCATCAAAACACATGAACATGATTCAAACACTGCTATTGCAAAACTTCTTTAAAAAAATTTGCCCGTATTTTGACCTTCGGGCGATTCCTCTAGCTAGATAAACAACTCCCTTAAATAATATTTAAGATCCAAATGTAAAAATAATTAAACATACACACATACCATATCTTTCTTTCCAATTATACCCATTCCATAAAGAAGACTCTGCACTGCATCAATATCCGCAGCTTTGCCTCCACCATCCATATAAAAAAACTGACTGAAATAATTTTGTGAAAAATCCATTATCAAACACCTTTATCTTCACCCTCTCTACAAAGAAACTAAAATGATCTCCCTCTGTACAAAAAACTAAAATGATTCTGAACCAAAACAAGGCCAATTTTGTTCTACTAAAAACTTCGGGATTCCCTGGTTCAAACCGCCATGGAGTTCAGAAGAAAAGAATGCAAAGGGTTCAAACCGCCATGGAGTTCAGAAGAAAAGAATGCAAAGAGTAGTACGCTTCAGAAAAAAAGAATGCAAACAGTAGTAGGCTTCAGAAAAAAAGAATCCGGAAACACAGCAGCTACTGAGATGTATAGACTGCCGGAAATTCAAAATCTGGAAACGTACCAGCCAATGAGATGTATAGAGTACCGAGATTTTGAGGTGGGGTTTTGATGGAGAGATTAATAGAAACTCCAGGAGCCCCTATGCATGTTTTCGCACCTAACACGCTGAACAGTGTGACACATTGCTTGCATTCACATCTCTACGTTAAGTATAATGACGTATAAAAATTGGGGGCTGAAAGCATATACATATCTCTCATGATTCGACACGTCTGTCAACTCGGCTAACGAGAAAATACTTTGTTACAATATTGGGCTATTAGCGAACCCTTTACAAACAATTTGGAGGATTGGATCAGTAAGTTTTTTATCCTTTTCCTTCCCTTTGAAAATCAGATTGTCCAATAATAAAATATGGCACACTTCAACCATTCATCATAAACTTCATAATTAGAGTGTACTCACTTCTCGGAACTTGCAAAATTCAGAATGGACTATACGAATTGCATGGACTTAGCTGAGTTGTGAGTTAGTTTATAAGAACTTCTTCGAACCCTAATGATGCTTAACCTTTTGTATAGAATATATTTTCTGGTTTGATGTTTATATGTTATTTTTTAAAACTATTTATAATATTTCTAAAAATTGCAATTAATCTCTTTTCTTTTCTTTTTTAACTAGAGGATATAATTTTTTTGGGAGATTATAATTTTTTATTATTGATCTTTGTCAAGGTAGCACTATACAACGTATTTGCTAATTTGTTTTAAAAAAAAAGTAATTTCATTCAAAATTGAAAGAGAAATACATTCGGTATATACCCATGGAGACTGCATTCACTAGGATCTCCCTAGATCTTATAGTGGCAAGTAAAAATGCGTGCACAAGCTCATTGAAAAAAAACCCAAAGGGTGCAAAATAAAATGCCAAAACACCTAGAAAATAGATACTCGGCAAAAAAACTAGCCCAAAACTTGGCACCTGCCGCCAATATACCCCCCAAAAAACATGCCCATAGTAAGCCTTCATAACAAACATGGGCAGAGGCTCCACAAAAGCCATGACAAACCCCAAACATAATGACATTGGAGAAATCGACGGTCATGGCAGTTGAGGCACAAACGACCAAGCGCACTACCAAAAGAGCAACGACTAATGGCATCCACATTCCTCAACTTGAAGGAGGCACGAACCATGTTTCATATCACAAGGAAGCCACAAACAAAGCTGCTCCCCCAACTCCACACACAACCAGAAGAGGAAAAGAGAAACAACAGGCCGACAAAGCCACATAAGCCCCAAAAACGGACCAGAAGCGCCATTGCAAGAGGAAACAAACAAAAAATGTAGAGCATCTCCCCCATGAAGGCGACATCAACTAGTGGTAAACAATGATAGAAAGTGAGGCACCATTGGACGAGAGCGGCAAGGTGTAGAAAGGAAGAGAGGGTTATGGTGTCTAGGGTTCTAACCACCAAGCCCCCTCATTGACGAGACAAAAAAAAACAAAGTGGCTAGGGTACTTACTCTCACAAAATCTCAAGGAGCACTCCACTCAAATTCAACAAATGAATAATTATTGATATCAAAATGATGTCTACAATGCGTTTCTTAATTGATCATTATTAGTTTAATATTGACCAATGCAAGTAATAATGTTTAGCTTCAAAAACTTAATATTTATTTTTCGAGATTATTATATTTTCTTCAAGTATTTTATTGAACAATAACTTTAGGGCCTTGAAATATTCGTGCGAGATCTAAGGGTTTTGGAATCCATAATGTAGATAAATGTATTTCGGATTAATCACATCATTAGGATTTGGTTGATGTTTCAAACCATCTAATTTGGTTCATCCTACGGACATGGTGAAAAAACTAATCGATCTTCATGAATAAATAGTAAGGATGCAACATTTCACGAAGATAACCATAAAAGACTAGTCATTATTGAGTTAGTTAATTATTTATTAAGAAAATAAATCATTTTAAGATATTTGTGGGGTGATTTTTATTGTTAAGCTTTGAAGGAAATCACCCAAAATTAAAATCCTTGTGAATATCTCATATTTAAGTAAATAACATATTTGCGATCAATTACTACCCACCATAAATTAAGCAAGTCTTTGCACAAAAAATTGATGAGAATAAGATGTAAATAAAGTGCCTATTAACGAACCCTTTACAAATAATTTGGATTGGATCAATAAGTTTTTTATCCTTTTCCTTCCCTTTGAAAATCATATTGTCCAATAATACAACCTTTTTCTTCCATTTGAAAATCATATTGTCCAATAATACAAAATGGGAAACTTCAACCATTCATCACAAACTTCATAATTAGAGTGTACTCACTCCTTAGAACTTGCAAAATTCAGATTGGACTATACGAATTGGATCGACCTAGTTGAGTTGTGAGTTGGTTTATAAGAACTGCTTGGAACCATCATGATGCTTAAAATTTTATAACTAATATATTTTTGGGTTTTGAGTTTATTTGTTATGTTTTTAAACTATTTATAACATTTATAAAAAAATCAATTTATCTCCCTATTTTTTTAAACTAGGGGATATAATTTTTTTGGGAGATTATATTTTTTATTATTAATCTTTGTCAAGGTAGCAATATACAATGGATTTGTTAATTTTTTTGCCGAAAAAAAAATTCTCATTCAAAATTGAAAGAGAAATACATTTTGTATATGCCCACGGAGAGTGCGTTCACTATGATCTGCCTAGGTCCTATAGTGGCAAGTAAAAAGGGGTGCAAAGGCTTGTTGAAAAAAACCCCAAAGGGTGGAGAATAAAAATCCAGAAAACCTAGAAAACAGATACTAGGGGAAAAAATAGCCAAAAACTAGGCACATTCCGCCCATATGCCCCCAAAAAACAATGCCAATAGTAAGCCTTCATAAAAAACATGGGAAGAGGATACAGAAAAACCACAACAAATCCCAAACATAATTCCATTAGTAGAATTGACGGTCATGGCAGTTCAAGCAAAAATGACCGAGTGCATGACCAGAAGAACAATGACTAACGACATCTTCATTCCTCAACTTGAAGGAGGCACAAACAAGGTTTCATATTGCAAGGAAGATGCCAAAAAACCTACCCCCAAATCCCCACACCACCATAGGAGGAAAATAAACACACTAGGACAACGAAGCCATGAAACCCCAAAAAATGGACAACAAGCACCATTCCAAGAGGAAACAAATGGAAAATGTAGAGCATATCCCCCTTGAAGGTGACATCAACAATCAGTAAAAAATGGTAGCAAGTGAGGCACCGTCAGACCAGAGAAACAAGGTATAGAAAGGAAGAGAGGGCTATGATGGCTAGGGTTCTAGCCACCAAGCCTCCTCATGGACGAGACCCAAAAAAAAATGAAGTAGCTCGGGTAATTACTCTCGCAAAATATCTAGGATCCCTCCATAAAAATTCAACAAATGAATAATTATAGATATCAAAATGATGTCTTCAATGCATCTATTAATTGATCATTATCAGTTCAACATTGACACTTTAATAAGTAGTAGTAAAAATGTAAATGTTTAGAGTTGTTAGTGGTTACTATCCACCAAAACTTATGTAAGTCTTTGCACATGAGTAGTAGATAATTAATTTCTATCAATTTACTTCTCCCTACCATAATATATTTCTCTATTGACCACTATTTTCTAACATTGACCAGTTCAATTTATAACATGTTTAACTTTGAAAATTAAATATTTATTTTTGAATATTATTAAAATAATTATTTTTCAACACATACCCATTTCATATTTCTAGTTTTCCTGCAATATCCATTTCCTTTAAGTTTTCCAAATTCCTATAAATTATAATTCAAACTCAAATTTCATGAACTATTCAAATGATTTTAAGTTAATCTGAACATAATCAACTTACATGCAAATTTCGTGAGACATATATTTTAACTTGAGTGGTAGGACTAAGCTGCACCAAAGCACTTGTTTAAATTGTAGTTTTAAATGCATAAATAAATTGGACATCTCACAAGCAATTTTTTCTGATACCACATTTTTTTACCTTCAGCGACAAGACTAAGCTACTCCACAACATTTGTTTAAATTATAGTTTTAAATGCATAAATAAATTTTACATCTATAAAACTTTAGAGACATTAATATTGTGTATATGATATAACTCGAATGTGCAATTTCTACAAATTTCTCCTAAATTTTAAGAAAAAAATAACTAGATAAGAACCAAAATGTACATAATGATTAAATCATGTAAAAATAATTAAAATAAAGTCCATTTATCATTGATATTTTTTTATTTATTCTTTATGTTGTATTTATCATGCCAAAAAAATCTAAATATCCAAGTCAACTTTAAGTGTTTATATTGAACGAAAATGTTAAAGGATTAAGTTTCGAAAATAGATTAATTTTCTAAAATTAAAAAAAAATATTTATTAATTTTCATTTTTGTAAAGCTTAATTATGAAAATATCTATGAGATAAATATATCTGGAAAATTTACAAAATTTTGTAAAAGTATCAAAAATTTAAATAAAAATAATAAAACATTTTTAAACAAAGTTCTAAAAGTTTTCAATTTTCCATGCATAACATTTTTTCTTTAAAACTTAAAAAAAAATAAAATACATATTAACATATAATATCATTCACAAATAGATGAAAACACATGAAAAAATATAAAGTAAAATTCATAAAAAAACAAATCATAAACCACTAAAACATTCCAAAAAATTATTATCAATAAAAGATTTCATGTATAAGTGGTACCAAAAAGTATGCGATGGATACATTTGATCTCTTAACAACTTGATAGTTGCCATGATGAGTTTTATTGTAATTTTTGGTGATCACTCTAGGTAAGTTTTATTGTAATTTTAATTTCTTATATTGATTTTTTTTTTTCTTAATTAATATTCATATTGATTAGTATGGTATTTTCTATTATATTAATGTAATTTTTATACTTAAAAAAAAACCATGTAATTGTTATGTTATTTTTATACTTCAAAAAAAAAAATGTAATTTTTATGTTATTGTAAATTGATATATAGTAATGGTGTTTTGGTATTAATATATATTATACAAACAAATTTGTAATTAATTAATTAATTAATTAATTAATTAATTATTGCATAGTTTAACTTTGGTTTGAGGTCTCTGAGGTGGTTATGTTGGCTAGTCGTCACCACCGCCACCGCCACCATGACACCATTGCCCAACGCATAGCCTTAACACTGTATATGAAACCTTCAATATATTGCAACAATGAATGAATGGTACCACGACATTGCTCTATTGTTTCTTCGTAAGCAATGTATATGAAACCTTCAATGTATTGCAACAATGAATGAATGGTACCACTACATTGCTCCACCATTTCTCTGGAAGTTGGGAATGGGATAATCGATAAAATATCATAGTAATTTCACACAATGGAAATGGTATCCTTAAGGCCATTGTTAATTCTAAGCTTAAAGATAATCTCGAGCACAACATTGTTGTGGGTTTCCTCGAGGTTCAATCCTTTAGTGAATACGATAAATCTTCCCCTGATCTAAGTGGATGTTAGTGGCTACCCACCTATTCCACCTAGAAATCTATTCATTTTCATTATTTTCCCATTTTATAGCACCATGTTTATAGCAACATTTATTATTTTTAGTAGTTTTTTGGGTCCGAACTTCCACATTAGTCTTTATTCCCTAAGAGACGTTTCTTTGAGGTCCACTAATCATCGCAAATCCTATAGTACTCGGAGATATCTTTCTAATGAGGTTTACATGCCAAACAGAGATCATATAACCAAGTTATAACCTTGGGATGTTGGTTTCCCAACTAACCCCAACGAGGCCCACAAATTCTTAGGGTTCCATCTCCTGGGGTTAGGCTTTGTTTTTTTGGGTTTTCCCTTGTTTTTCAATAATAAAAAGGCCCTTGAGCCTCATTGTAACATAGTTCGAAGGAATCTAGCTTCCGCATCTCTTCTCAGAGATAAAATACCATCACCTGAGCTAGTTTATTTTCATTCTGTGCACTATAAGGAAATACCCTTTAGCGGATGTTTTTTAGGAACCCCTTATAAAAATAGCCCAAATATCTATTTGTAGTGGAGGTCTCTAGTTGGGGTGGATAGTTTGGTTAGTGCACTTCCCTCCTGACATCACTACATTGTCAACGGTGTGGATGTTTAAATGTATCGTTGACCATGTATTGATGTCAGGACGGTGGTGCATTGACCGAACTATCCACCCTGGCGCGAATTGTTTGGTTAAGGCATTGCCCTCCTGACACTAGTACATATTCAATGGTGTGGTCATTTAGAGGACCGCACCATTGACCATGAATTATTTTTGGGTGGAGCGTTGACCTAATTATCCTGCTCGGGGTGGATAGTTTCGTCAATGCACTGTAGAGTAAAGTACATTTTATGTTACGCGGTGCGATGACAAATTCCATGCACACCGAGTATGGTGCACGATTGTTTTTTTTCTTTTCAAAAAAACTTATATATATATATATATTAAATACATGTCTCATTCAATAAAAAAATGTATTTAATATGTTAATCATTCAACGATGTCAACTGAGAGAACAAAGGGAACAACAACAACATATGGAGGACCATTATAATGTGGTTCACTTGTGGGAGGCACAAGAGAGGGAGAGACTTATGTACTCTCACCCTATTATGGAAGCTATCGAGTTTCTCCTGAGGGAGGTAGGCCTCCTCAAGTTCTATGAGGAGGTTACATCCCTGAAGGCTTTCGGGGTCACTCCCAACCAGTGGTACGCGCCCACTGAGGAGGAAATATATTTTATTACTATCCTATCTAGGAGAGGGAAGGAATTTCCCCAGTTCCCAGATTTCCCCATCAACTATGAAACAGGGAGTCAGTTGGTGTACTTCCAGAGATACATTAGTGCTGATATACTTTCTCCTGCAGATTTTCATGTGTCCAGTGGTGAATTACGTATTGATTCATTTGGTGCAGAGGAGGTGATGTGCCTCTCACTATAGTTGATGACCATTGAAACCCATACCAGTGATGGGTAATGAATTAGTTTCCCGTTTTTATTTTATGTTCATTCTTTATTAGAGGCGCCACAACTGGCGATATGGTCTACGATATTTTCGTGGCAGTTTTGTACAACATTAGATAGATGTCATGCTTAGGCACGTGGGAGGTTGACCTTCCCTTTTTCTTCAGAGTTTTTTATTTTTTATTTTTTGAGAGGTTTCTGGAGAAGAGACCTACTTTTGTTCGACAGCCTCGTAGGCCGATACTGCACGTATGGATGGATATGTGGAGCCAGATGATGCCCAAGAGGGGTGAGTCTAACTTTTCCGCCAGGATATCTCCTGATGCACTAGAGTTGCTATCCAGTCTTGATGATCACTCATTTGTTCTGGTGTCATGTCCATACATTGGCTTGGATTAGCGAGTGTTAGGTCCCTATATTACAAGTATAGTCGCTTGTTGTTGTTAGTGTAACCGCCTTATTGTTATTGTTGTACCCCTATAACCCTAATATTGCTATTATTGTGCCCTTCAGTTATTATTGTTAGGTTGGCTAGGATTACATTGTGGCCCCATGGACTCCTATAGATATAAAGGAGGTTTTGTTATTTGTATCATCCAAGAATTGTTCATTTATGTAATGTATTGGAGGTTTCCCCCTCGAAGTGGCTGATTTCTAAGGCATTGATCTCTCTTTTCTTCTATTTTTGGAGATGGATTCATAATGTTTCATATCAGAGCTTTGGATTCTAGGGTTTCGCTGCTCCAAAAAAATCATTGTGGAATTTTCCCTATAAATTTTTTTCTATGAAGTTTCAGTAGCTAAAATATTTAGAATACGACGCTGAAATCCTTAGGAACATCATCACAAAATTTCAGATCTTGGTTCGCTATATTTTTGGAGATATGGTTTGTGGAAGTTAGGGCTTTTTGCAGGCTCCTGAATTTAACCTAAATAGGTCATCGAAGAATTGTCTCTATAACGTTTGTTCTGCTAAGTTTCAGAAGCTGAAATTTAGTGAGCACGAAGCCAAAATCCTGAGAAACATTATTGCAAAATTTCATAGCTTGGTTCACAATATTTGCGGAGATATGGTCTGTGGAAGTTAGGTCTTTTTCAGGCTCCCGAATTTCATCTCAAAGAGGTGATCATGGGAAACTTTTCATAACTCTCTCTTTGAGAATCGGATTGGAATTCTGTAAAAAGTGGCCATAAGTACACTAACTGTAGTTTCTTCTCTATCAATTTCAGAGCTGAAGGGGGAAACAGTGACACGTGGAAAATCATACAAGTTCGCTCTACTGAACCAGTCCATAATTAGGTCATCATAGGATATTGGACACAACTTTGCCTTCACGAATCCAAATAGGTTTGTTGCATTCGAAAGAGGATTCAGAGGGCTACCATAGGGCAAAATTTTGGATATTGAAGATCTGAAATCACACAGATAATTAAGTTTCAATATCGAGCTCCTCAAAAGCAAGAAAAAGGTGTGTATTTTTTTTCTAAATTGCATAAGTCTTGTGTAAAAAAATCAGTTTGAAGTGATTCCAAGGGCCTATTGAGCATATATTTCAGTATTGGGTTCTGAAATGCCTCCTAAAAATAACTCAACACCCATTAAGCCCTTAGAGTACTCTATTATGACTCATGAAGATGAAGAATTCCAACATGATCTAACAAAATTACAAGAGAAAGTGCACCAAATTTCGCTCTCGCAAAGAGCAACAAAAAATGAAATGGAATTTTTTAAGAAAGGCATGGAAGCAAAGATGGATGGCTTGAAGAAATGCATGGAAGATAAGATGGATGGCATGGAAGCTGGCATGGAAGCTAACATGGATGACATAGAAGAAAAAATGAAAGACAACATGGAAAACATGAAGAATGATTTAAAAGTAGACATGGAAGGTTTGAAAAAGTTGATACAAGAAATGTTTCCTAATGGCGAAAAGATAGTAGAGGAAACTCATGATGAGAAAAAAAAAATGTTAACTGTGATTTCATAAACTCTAATGTTGGATGGAAGAACCACCATATTCCAAATATGGATATGAGGAAGTTTGATGGCAAGGATCCCGTAGCATGGATGCTATAGATGGAGCAATATTTGATCTCAATAATGTGAAAAACACACAAAAGGTACACATTGCAACTTTACATTTAGAAAAAAATACATTTGTATGGTATGGATGGCTTTGCTCTTGTAAAAAAATTGTCACTTGGTCAATTTTTACGAAGGAAATGATAGCACATTATGAGGATACAAAGAGCAACACCTTCTTTAGCCAATTAATAAATCTCAAACAAAAGGGTTCAGTGCTAGAGCACATTGAGGACTTCCAAAAATTGAATATAAGGGTAACTGATATTCCAGAGGACCACAGGATTGATGTCTTCATAGGGACTTTAAAGGATAACATCCAATAGGAAGTTCGCGTTTGGGAACTTGATTCATTGGAGAAGGCATTCAGGTTGGCAAGAAAAATTGAATATAAAATTATGGCGACAAGGAAGCCTACCACTCACATCTATAAAGATGGATGTGTTGCTACTCCTATACTTCCACAACCTACGAGGTTGACATCACAAAAATTGAAAGAAAAAAGAGAAAAAGGGCTTTGCTACAGTTGTGATAGAAAATACACTAAAGGTCATAAGTGCATTGAGAAGAAGTTATTTACATAGATTGTGAAGACGAGGAAGAAAATGAAGAAGAAACTTCAAAAGTAGAGGATATACACAAGGAAGAAACCCTAGAAGAAGAAGAAATGAGTCCGACCATATCATGTAATGCATTGGTTGGAATTACCACTCCTGAAACTCTCAAGATAGAAGGACCTATCAAGAAGAAAAAGGTAATAGTGTTGATTGATTCAGGTAGTACCCATAATTTTTTTCATTTTAAGGTCGCCAAGGAATTGAATTGTTTCCTATACCTAGCACTAGAATGTCAGGTGATGGTTGTGAATGGAGGAACTATAAATTTCTCTGGAAAATTCCATAATATCAAGCTAGCCATGGGGGAATATGAATTGAATAGTGCAATTCTTTCCATCCCAATGGGAGGTGCTGATGTTGTACTAGGAGTACAATGGTTACAATCTTTGGGGACAGTAGCTTTTAATTTTCAAGAACTTTTCTTGAATTTTTTTTCGGAAGGAAATGAAATCAAATTATGGGGTATCTTAGGGAAGCCAAGAAAGATAATAGGCTCTAATTTCATGACAAATATTCTGAAGAAAGAACAATGGGGCGTAATTGCACAATTATGCTCATTGGAAGTTCCAACATCAAAATCATCTATTTCTCCAGATCTCCAAAAAGTCTTGGACAATTATTCCAAGGTGTTTGATACTCCCAAAGGACTCCCACCTATTCGTGATCATGATCATGCTATTCATTTGATTCCAATAAGTGTTCCTCCAAACATCAAGCCTTACAGATATCCTTATGTCCAAAAGAGCAAAATTGAACGTATGATTGCAGAAATGTTAGAGGCTGGTATAATTCAACCTACTCAAAGTTATTTCTCTGCTCCAGTAGTATTGGTGCATAAGAAAGATGGATCATGGCACATGTGTCCAGATTATAAGGAGCTCAATAATCTCACTATTAAAGTTAAATTTCCCATTCCTCTGATTGATGAATTATTGGATGAATTACATGGAGCAATTTATTTTACCAAGTTGGATCTTTGTTTAGGATATCATCAAATTAGAATGAAGACTGAATATATTCCAAAAACAACATTTCGAACTCATGAGGGTCATTATGAATTTTTGGTCATGCCTTTTGGCCTTACCAATGCACCTTCTACATTTCAAGGGTTGATGAATTCCATTTTCAAACCCTTCCTTAGAAAATTTGTGCTAGTATTTTTTCATGATATACTAATCTACAGCAGGCCTTGGAAGGATCATGTTCAACATGATGACAGAGTGCTCAAACTATTGGAGAAGAATCAATTATATGCAAAAACATCCGAATGTTTCTTTAGAGTACACGAGGTGGAATATTTGGGTCATATTGTATCTCATGAGGGTGTTAAGGTAGACCCTAATAAAATTAAAGCCATTAAGGAATGGAAAGTCCCCACAACCGTAAAGCAGTTGCGCAGATTTCTCAGGTTAACAGGGTATTATCACAAGTTTGTTAAGAATTATGGGAGAATAGCAGCACCTCTAACAACATTATTGAAGAAAGATGCATTTTCATGGACTCCTGAAGCAACTAAGGCCTTTGAACATATTAAAGGGCAATGTGCCTAGCACCAGTGTTAGCTACGCCAGAATTCAGAAAAACCTTTATTGTGGAATGTGATGCCTCAGGAAATGGAATTGGTGTTGTTTTAATGTAATAAGGAAGACCCATTTCTTTTGAAAGTCATTCAATCAAAGGAAACTATTTACAAAAGGATATTAATGAGAATTAAATGTTGGCAATACTACATGCACTAGAGAAATGGAGACCTTACTCAATGGGAAGACACTTCAAGGTAAAAACTGATCATGATAGTCTTAAACACTTTTTGGAACAAAGACTATCTTTAGAAGAGCAGCAAAAATGGGTCACAAAGATATTGGGTTATGACTTTGAAATAATCTACAAAAAAGGGAAGCTAAATGTTGTTGTAGATGCACTCTCAAGAAAAAATGAAGAGGTAGAAGCATTGCTTTGTGCCATTTCTATTATCCAACCAGATTGGATAACTGAAGCAAAATATGAATGGAAGAAGGACGAAGAAGTGTGGACACTCATTCAAAAGTTGCAGCAAGATACTAGTACATATGATACACTTAGCTGGAAAAATGATTCCTTATGGTACAAAGATCACTTATATCTTTGTAAGAATTCCCAACTAAAACAAAATATTCTTTTGGAATTGCACACTTCTCCTTTAGGAGGACACTTAGGATTTTTTAAAAATTACCACAAGGTGAAGAAATATTTTTTTTGGGATGGCCTTAAATCTGATATTCAAAATTTTGTGGCAGAATGCTTGGTTTGCAAACAAAATAAAGTTGAGAGAATTAGGACCCTGAGTCTTCTACAACCTTTATCCATTCCAAGTCAACGTTGCAAGGAGATTCCAATGGATTTGATCACAAGTTTACCTAAGTCCAAAGGAAAGAGTGTCATCATGGTGGTAGTTGATAGACTTACCAAGTATGCACACTTTTGTGCATTATCTCATCCATTTAAAGCAAGTACAGTTGCTACTGCATTTATGGAAATAATTCAAAAGATACATGGAAACCCAAAGATTATTGTAAGCGATAGAGATCCCATTTTTACTGTAATTTTTTGGACATAATTATTTTCTTATTTGGGTACTCAACTAGCTCATAGCTCATATTATCATCCTCAATCCGATGGTCAGACGGAGATAGTGAATAAATGTTTGGAAGGATATCTTCTTTGTTTTGTATCTAATAAACAAACACAATGGGTCAAGTGGTTACCTCTCGTTGAATGGTGGTATAACACTTCATTCCATACTGCAACAAAAATGACCCCATTTATGGCACTCTATGGATATCATCCACCGTCCATCACATCATCTTTAAGAGAAAATTCTAAGGTTCAAGCAGTGGAAGATCACATCGAGCATCAACAAGAAGTTCTCCAACTCTTAAACAATAACCAGTTGGGGAATTTTGAGGTCTAAAATGGGCCTCCTAAGAAAAATGTACAACCAAAATAAACTTTATAAGAACCAATAGGATTCAAGATGATGATGTCAACCATGGGGGATGATTCACCATTTTTTAAGTAAAAGGGTAAAAATATTAAAAAATAATAAAATAATAAAACTACTTTTTCAACTCGTATTTTAAACTTATCTCCCAAAATTTTTACTCAAATTTCGAGCGGGAGTACTCATTGGATGCGGAATTTATTTCCTCGTCCAAGGAGTACCCATGTTGCATACTTTCGATGAACTCTTCTACACGAAAAATGAGAAATACATAAAAAGCATGATTGTAATCACATTTTTTTTATGTATTTCTCATTTTTCGTGTAGTAGGACCCATCTAAAGTATGCAACATGGGTACTCCTTCGATGGGGAATTAAATTCCGCATCCAACGAGTACTCCTGCTCGAAATTTGAGTAAAAAGTTTGGGAGATAAGTTGAAAATATGAATTGAAAAAGTAGTTTTTTCATTTTTCCCTCTAAAATTTGATGATGTCATCAAATCTTATTAGATTTTTTCCACTATTATTTTATAATTTCCTTAGGAGGCCCATTTTAGACCTCAAAATTCCCCTAATGCTATATTTGGCACAAAATTGAATGAAACAAGTGGCAGATCAACATCGCAAAGAGAGAAAATTTGATGTGGGAGACTGGGTATTTTTACGGCTACAACCATATAAACAAATGTCCCTCAATCAAGCAAAGAAGGATAATAAATTAACGCCAAAGTACTATGGTCCTTACAAGGTTTTGAAAAATATTGGTACGATGGAATACAAATTGGGGCTTCCTGATTCTTCACGAGTGCATGCAGTTTTCCATGTTTCATGCTTAAAAAAGGTTATAGGTGAAAATCTTCCAGTTCAAACAATATTGCCAGAACTTGATGAGGAAGGAAAAATCATATTGGAACCGGAAGCGATCACGGAAACAAGAACTCGACAACTACGGAATCGATCAATTTCAGAGTATCTCATCAAGTGGAAGAACTTACCCACTGAAGATTCTACATGGGAGGATGAGAATTTTATACAAAAGCACCCAGAGCTACTCAAGCGTTGAGGACAACACTTTTTTTGAAGGAGAGGGGCATGTTGGGTCCCTATATTACTAGTATAGTCCCTTATTGTTGTTAGTGTAACCCCCTTATTGTTATTATTGTACCCTTGTAACCCCCATATTGTTATTATTGTGCCCTTAAATTATTATTGTTAGGTCGGCTAGGATTACATTGTGGGCCCACTAGGATTACATTATGGCCCCATGGACTCCTATATATAGAAAGGAGGTTTTGTAATTTGTATCATCCAAGAATTGTTCATTTATGTAATGTATTGGAGGTTTCCCCCTTGAAGTGGCTGATTTATAAGGCATTGATCTCTCTTTTCTTCTATTTTTGGAGTTGGATTCATAACAACAAGGGTGTACCAACATCCTTTTCACACAGGATGATCTGCCAGATGTGAGGGGTAATATTAGTGTTTTATTTAAGTTAATATAGTTTCATTTTATTGTCTTAATTAATTAATTAGAATTATGAAATTTATTCTAACATGTTCTTTAACTTGTTTTATTAAATTGTTTAATGAAATTTTCTAATTATTGTTGTGTACCTATATATATTTTGTAGATATTGGGTCATTCATTGGCGATGAGATTCCGTCACCACCAAATTATCCAGGTGTATATGGTGTTGATGAGGATATGGTAGAGGTGAAGGATCAGGGTGAAAAACGTGGTCCTGATCCAGCGTAGATAATGGCGGTTGTGAGGCGTTGGTCGAACACTCGATTTAGGATGAAGTTGGGTGACCAACTCTGTTGAATCCTATTTGAGGAGGGAGTCAGGGCAGTTACTATGAGAGAGATACATACTGATGATAGGCTGACATAGATCTTGAGAGGCATACACCATAATATATTGACCCTCATGCAGTATATCATTGGAGATACCATAGCACTAATGCATGTGAGGAGGGGTAGGTGTGGTGGAGATGCAGTATGACCAGGAAACACATCATCCAATGATCATTATCATGAGGGGAGCGATCATTGTTCTAGTACTCCACCTCACGCTGGAGATGATCATGATGAGTAGCTGACAACATCCAGTCATGATCATGAGCAGGCATAGTCTAAGAAGCCTGCACCATCTCAGCAAACATGTCCTAGTCCTGAGCAGGCACCTAATCCCGAGGGGGGTGCAGATCCATATAAGGAGGAAGTTCCATCGATTGAGCATGCCATTGCACCATGCACTGAGCAGACTGGACCATCCACGAGTCATCATGAGTAGGAAATTCCTCATCAGCACGCACCTCTAGATCAACAAACACGTTATCATCGTCTCTCTAAGAATGTTGAGGGTGCACCATCGACTGAGCAGGCCTCCCCTATTATTACTATTGATGTACCACCAGATATTTGACATTTATATGTAGTTATATTAGAGTTGTATATTTTTGACATTATACAATAATATATATATATATATATATATATATATATATATATATATATATATATATATATATATATATATGGTCCATGTATTTTATGTTCATGTTGTAGATGTAATTAATTTACATGTTGGTGTTCATCATGATGTGTATATTTTTAGGTCATGTTAGATATATTCATTTAATGTGAAGCTTGCAGATAGATGTGTATGTGATACCAGTTATTTGACATGGGATGTATATTTGATGTTTGTGTTGTGATGATGATATATGATGCTTGTGTTTTGTTAGATGATCATGATCATGATGATTAGATGATGTTAGTGAATTTGAATGTGTTTTTTAGTCAAATATGATATTTGTATGATGGTTATCAAGATCGTGATGTTTATTTTTAATATTAAATCATGATATTTATTAAATATTATGTCGTGCTTTTAATTGAAATTTTAAATTTAATTATATGTAAAATTATAAAATTATAATTGTATTTCTAATTGTAATTTTAATTGTAATTGTATGTAAAATATTTGTAAAATTTTAATTGCATTGTGAAATTGTAAAATTGTAATTGTAGTTGTATGTATTGTCATCATTCCATTTTATTAAAATTTTGAAATTTGTAAATTTGTAAATTTGCAAATTAATTGTCAATTTTGAACGATAACTACCGTAAGTAAATTGTATACCATAAATATTGTTAAATTATCATAATTGTAAGTTGTAAATTTGTAAATTTGTATGAATATAAATAATTGTAAAATAATAAATCTAGAATAATATGAATTTTTGCAACACAATAAAGTTTAGAAAATAATGCAAATAAATTCATGTACTTGAGAGTTATCATTATTTTATTATAATCTTTCGTACCAAAAATAATAGTATACATTTTGAAGATATCATTCACACACATTTAAAGCAATCAAGTAGTTGTATTATTTTAGGAATTGACATTATAAAATATATATATATATATATATATATATATATATATATATATATATATATATATACATTACGCCATTGTTTTCGAGATCAACATAATTGAAACTCATCAAGTAAAATGATTTTAACATTAACACAATTAAAATTACAAATTAATTCCAAATACATATTATAATGTTTCGAAAAAATATTTCTTAGTTATAAGGGAATTAAGTCTTATTCTTTATAAAACCCACCTTGAAATGTATAAATGATGAAATAACACATGTACCATATCACTCTCAGCTCTCATGATCACCCTCATTATCTTTCAGCTCACTTGGTTGGTTCTCATGATCACCCTCATTATCTTCCAGCTCGCTTGGCATGATAGCACTATTGTTCTCAAAAATATGTTTTGATCTATAGTCATGTCTCAATACGAACCACCAATCCCTATACACCACATCTGGGTAAAAAAACACCTGGTTTCAGTGTTTGGGGAAAACATAGGGCTCGTTAGCTTCATCCAACATCTTTGTACAGTTGATACATATTAGCCAACTATCGCGATCTTCCTTTACATTATTTCGATCAAACGTATCCCACCACTTGCACATAAAATAACACTGGAAAGAAGAGAAATCCACCTCAATGATGTCTTGTATCCTTTTGACACAACCTAATGTCCCTCATACTAGGTTTTGATCATGGTGGCTAGCTCGACTAGATTGATCGAACTCGACTTCCACTCCACATTTTTGTGTCATGTGTCCATCATCAGCATTTTCTCTGTGAAAATGGAGTCCATATGCCCACATAGGTGGGAACAAAATGACCTATAAAATTTTTCAAAAAGCATAGTGTCATGTGTCTTATAATAACCCAACTGTTAAAATATGAAATATATATGTAATTACATTTAAAATTTTCATTATTAAGTTTAACATGTACATAAATAGATTATTACCGAGTGGGTGAACCTAATCCCTACGTTTAGCGCATCCTCTTCAACGCGCGGGTAATGACCAATTGCACCATATTTCTCTCTAAATTTGTCAGCAACCCAACTATTGGGGAATATTTTTGGAATAATTCCTTTTAAATGATCGAGATAAGGTAGACTTATACCATTAAACTATCTGAGTTCTTTCTTGCCACTATCCCATTCATCCTCTTTTGTGCATACAATGCGATCCATGGTTGTGTCGCTTCGGAATTGTAAAGAACGAATTTATTGATTGCTTCAATTTATGCATTCACTGCTGAAATCAAACTGAAATATAGTACATATGAGATCAAAATATAAATTATATCTAAGTTCAACATGAATATTTACTTTGTGCAAATTTGAAAAATTATAAGTCGCTTACTCTTTATCAAGCGCCTTTTTCCATTCATTTGGAGCAACTCCCCTTCTCTTTTGTATTCATCCCTTTCATCATCCTAAATCACCGCACTTGGTCTATTGTCGATCTTCTTGATGTAGTCACTGGCATAATAGAAAGACTCATACAATATGTACCCCTCTGTAATAGACCCCTCGTGTTTTTCCCTTTGTTGAAAAAAACCTTCCAATTTCTTCATGTACCTCTCTAAGAGGGACATAAAATGACAAGAAACCACTCGAAATAATTCAACCTCATCTACTAGGTGGATTATAAGATGAACCTACAAGTACATGAAACTCATTGGCAGTTCCTTCTCAAACAATATCAACCATCTCTTGATGCCACCGTGGAATTCTAGCCACATGAATCTCCTTTGATGTGATACAATGTAAAAATTAAGATAATTTAGATATGGCACATCTTAGGTCTTGGGGGAATTCATGTTTCACACACCCACACATGAAGAAAGGATAATGACACTACAAAGTTATAAACATATGCAATAATATACAAAACTAGTTATTTTTTATGATCCCTGGATGGGATAAAATTTATTAATATAACAAATAATAAAATCATGGTTTTTACATTATAAATACTCTTAGAATATTCAAATGGTCATGTTATTTCAACCCCAACAAATGGTCATCCATAGTGAAGCAGCACCGTAGTGAAGACCCGTATCAACATGGCACCCCCACACCCATTATATCTTCCTTTGCAACAGAAATATAATATTTTTTCTAAAATTGATGTGACATCACCTTCTTTGAAATACCATGAATTAGAAGGACCAGTGCTGCATGCCTCTGATCATGTACTTTATAATCGTCTTGGCCAATTTTTCTTTTTAGTTTTTGAAGTAATAAGATATTTCCTAACAACCAATGTGTCACATTGTTTCGATGATATGTGCCTCCATAAAGAAGTTGAAATTTTTTCAAATATATGCATGGGATCTAATAAGTGGGTAATCTTAATATTCTCCCAAATGGGAGGTTATGAAAGATATATTTCCTTTTTATCCCAATCAGCAATTTCTCAACATAGGTGTCGAAGAATTCTGGATCATCGAACATAGGCTCCCCATTTGAATTGAACATTAATATGAACTCCTTATCCTTCTCTCTCTCATATGCTCTAATCCATTCAATGGTGTCATTATTGGAGGCCTTTGGGTTCTCTCTAGTTTACCATTGAAAGCGGATGCTGCTCTTATGTAAGGGTGTTATTCTGGGAGGAATACACTAGAATAGTCATACTCTAGCTTTCATAGGTCATTAGGCCATCTAGATTTCAGAGAAGGTCCACAACATTTACATCCAAAATACCCTTTTGCTACAAGACCTGTGAAATTATTGTATACAATATATATGCATGGAAAATTAAAGAATATCATGAATATCAGAACAATTACAACGAATTAAATAACTAATATTCAAAAGAATATTGTTACGTATATAAACAAATCAATAAACATGTAATTTACCAAAGAAAAATCCTAAGCCTAGATAATCATGTGTCATGTAAGCACATATTCCATACAACGTAAAAATCCTCTCTGTTGCGATGGGTATTGATACATCGTATACATTTATCCCATCCCATAATTCCTTCAATTCATCTACCAATGGTTGTAAGTGGACGTCCATATTCTTCAATTGTCTTCTACGAGGGACTATGAGAGCCAACATAATATGTTCATTATTCACAGATAACCATGGGGGGATATTTTTATTGATCACTACTACAGACCAAAAAGAATAGTTGGTGTTCTGGAGGGAATGTGGGTTGATGCCATCCATGGATATGCTGAGTCATAGACTTCATACTTCATCTTTGAATTTTTCGAGCCATGTATCCTCTATATGCTTCATGGATATTGAATCTGTTGGGATTCACATAACTCCCAAATCACTTCTGTGTGAGGCTTTTATCCTTGTAACATAGCTAATTATTTGCAACAAAAGAGCGTTTTAATCATTGGGATTATAGGCATGTGCCTCAATATCTTAAAAGGAGGACTACATGATTTACCCTTGTTTTTTTATTTATCATACCTTTCATGCCCACATTTCGGACATATCTCTTTGTCTGCATATTCTCCTCTATATAGAATACAATCATTTGGACATGCATGATGTGATATGCACTCAACAACCAACATTTTTTACAATTTTGTTGCCTCTTTGTAGCTACCAGGCAAGACATTATCACTCGGAAGAACATTATCTTTCAATAACCTGTAGTTGGTGATCATGGACAATATTAAATGTACTTTAATGGAGATATAATGATTAACATTCATAAAATTTACCATTTGTAATGTTCATTGTGTGATTATATTTCTCAAAGTATAAGGGAGGACTTGATGGTCAATTACCTCAAAATTTCTGAGAAACATGCATTCGACAAGCCAAAAATTTCTTTCAAGTTGTATAGTAATATTATTGTCCCTAACTGGGTAGACTTTGAATGACTGCCATGTCCAAAGAGAGGGGTTCTGGAAGCAAATTTAAGGCTTTCGAAAAAGGTATCAGTGACATTAGCATCATCCCCTAGTTGATCATCATTCTGGAATGCATCTAACAACATTGTCTCCATGGCAGTCGTACCCCTTAAGTAATCATCCACATCAAACTATATTTGATTGTCTGCATTGCCAAATTGTGAAGAAATACTATTTTTGTAGTCATTTATAATTGGTGAATCTAGATGTAGTGGGAATTGAATAGGTGGTTGAATCAACCATTCTTCGTATCATTCCTCTCTGATTTTTTCTCTTAATTCAAACTTCTCTCAATTTGACATTGTCGTGGGGTGCAATCGAAGATGGTAGGTAGGTCGCTCATGATCACTGGAATCCTAATAATTTAAAAATATATATCTAAACATGATTAATACAAAATATATGATATCAATTAGTAAGAACGTCAACAATGCATGATTAATTGGTTTGACATTGAAATAATTACATTAATATACCAAACAATTATTACTACCATCATTGTCCCAGAATTGTGGCTAGAAGATGAAATGTTACAATTGGCAGGCTCAAGTGGTTGTCCATTTTCATCAACCAAATGCGCCTTGTTGTATGCTACTCCTGAAAAGAGCTTCTGACATTTCGGAGCTGTTTGAATATTTTGTGCATCTAAACTCAATGTTGAATCTGCATGAACCGGAAATTTTGTATACATTAATTTTATTCAGCTGATTGACATGGATAAAATAAATAAATTTTATTAGATAATGAAAATATAAATAAAATCTGAAGTAAATATTACGTCTCGAGATGGATAGGGAGAACTCCGCGATGGATTTTGAGAAATATTATGGAACAAGATAGATTTTTAATAATTTCCCATTCGATATAATTATGACATTTTCTCCCTGCATTTGAGAAAAACCAACAATAAATTTTGGTGTACAAACCTAAAAGTAATTTCGGTGCCTTAAAAATGGACTTATTGTTATCGGTGCTATGTTACCGTTCACCGCACTGGTTCATTTTAGTTTTTGCGCATTGATGTTGTGTTATTAATTGAGGCACTGGTGCAGTTAGATAATAAACACATCGAATAGCCATAAATAAAAGAAGCGCAACTTTATTTTTTTTTAACTGAAAAAAAAGAAAAAAAAGAAAAAGAAAAAAAGAAAAGAAAAAAAAAAGAGATAAATTAAAAAATAGATGGAAAATTATTTTCAGAAATCTAATTTCATATAAGCATTCTTTAAAGAGTAAAAACTATTCATTATTTCATTATTTTTGCAAAAATATTTACGGAGAGATTTTAACGAGGGACACACCTAGAGCAAGAGAGCACAAGATCACTGTGGAGTGGCGAAGTACTTTCAAACAACATCAATATTAAAAGAATTAGAATTTCAATCATCTCGTGATTCAAACCCTGTAGTACTGTAATAATTGTTTTTTTTACAATTTTTGTTTGTCCTAATTCATGGTAAGTAAAAAATTAAAATTATATTGTTCATTTTCAGAAAAAAGAAAAAAATAAAAAATAAAAAAAAAATAAAAAAAATAAAAAAATAAAAAATAATAATAATAATAATAATAATAATAAATAAAAATAAAAAACAAAAAATAAAAATAAAATAAAATAAAAATCCATTCTTATGCTAAACCCTTGATTCTTTTTGTTTCTTCCCTCTCTTATTCATGTTTCTGTGGCTTCGGAATTAGGTCTTTTCATTTTAGATTTATAGGGTTTGTATTTCTATATATATAGGCCTATGACATCTAATTGGCGGGACGACTTGAAGAGTCGGATCCAAATCCTTGTCGGCCCTTGCATGAATTTAAAAAAAAAATATTTTTTTAATTGTTGTGCCTTGTGTAGAATAGCACACTGGTGACCTATTTTATTATAGTGCACCGTGCACGTACTATTTCATAAAATCAATTTAAAAAATTATTTTTTTTAATCCAAGTGCCCTGTGTAAAATAGTGCACTGGTGCGCTAGTTTATTGTAGCGCACCACGCACGTACTATTTCATATTTTTTTTTTATTAATTGATGTATGTGTTAATTGGTGCACCAATTAACATAAAATGCACCGGGTCTCCTTGTTGACAGAGAGCACCGTACGATGTTGGTGAATTGATAAGAACCTACCACACTGCCTTCGATGCGTATTTTTTGAAAGGCACACCATTTTCTTGAATTTTTATTTTTATTTTACCTTAGACATATGTAATTTATTTATAAAATATATTAATGAATGGTATGGTACAAGTTTCATATTGATAAAGAAATGGTTGAGAAGAGATCAAGTAACAAAAATACTGAAAGTACATCAAGAAAAGGAAAAAAAGGTAAGTTCTTTGTAAATTCTTTACAAAAATCATTATTTTTGAACTATATGTAAGTTTAACTAATATGTATTGTTTACTGTGTATCATGTAGAGCTGCAAAATGGCGAATCCCGATAATATTACTTCTGATCTAAAACTAGAAGAGCATTAAAGCTTGATGGAAAAATTGCAAAAGTATGAATTAGGTGATTGAAAAGGTACTATCGATCCAATATGAGTTTTTTTTGTGATTATCATTACTAATGTAATTAAAAATATTAGATAACATGTTTTAAAAAATCTATTGATTCACATATGTTTAATGTTCTACAGGGACCAACAACGAAGAAAGGGAATGTTGTTCTAGGAGAAGAAAAAAAATAGAACATGCAAATGAAAATGAATTGCTCCTTAGCTCATCTGGAGTGGTTGTGGAGGCAAACGAAAGGGGGGAAAACTTTTACAAATCTTTGAGGGATCTAGCGGAATGAATGTATAGACATTATTTCCACTTACAATACAAAATTCAATCCAATGATTCCAAGAACCAAATTTTATCTAAACTATAGGATGAGTTTCTAGAGAATTGGTCAATGAGACATGTTAGACTTTTAATAGAAAAAATGTATAACAAAAAAAATGAATGAAAAAGTAATGTTCCTTTAAATGTTTTTCTAGAATTATATGTATATATTACTAGAAAACAATCATTTATAAATATCACTTTTGTTATATTTACATTTCATATATCAATATAAAAATTAAATAGTTTATTGTCATGTTACATTTTTAGGAAGATTTCAAAAATCTCAAAGGATGAACATGATGATATCAGAATTATGCCAGTAGAAATGTCAAAAAAGGTGTACAAGGAGATGGTCAAAGAAATGGACATAATTCCATCACACGAGGAGCCATCTCAACAACAACGTGCTTCAAATGTAATATGTAATTTTTGAATTTTTCAATTAGGTACAGTAAATAAACAATTTAGAATTAAATATTAATTTTCAAGTATTTTTTTTGCAGAAAAGAAAAGAAAATGGAACCCATTCAGCATATAAAACAAGATCAAAAGGAAGAAAAGGGTTGATATCTAAGTCTGTGAGTAATTGTTAATTCTTTATAAAATCTTAGCTACATTTCATTTTTGTATATTATCAGTTGTTTTACAACAATCATCATTGAAAGCCTTCAAACAGGTGCTAACATACAAAGAAGAACCATCAGACGAATTGAGTGATATTGGGTTAAATATGGGTTGTCAGTAGATGTTGGAATATCAAAAATTATTTATGGAATTTGTAAGCATGCATCGATCTTGTTTTACTTATCTCCACCTATAATTAATAGAACAAAAAAAAATTATATTAAATATATGATTTGTTATGAGGTATAAAACTTGTAGGAAACAAAGTATGGAACTGCACCAACAAATGAATTGCTTAGAGATGGCATGAAATTTGGTTTTGAAAGAATATGTATATTTCATGAGTCAATTATTTCTATGGTACATTTCTTTTCAATTTAGATTTATGTATATATTCTAATATTGCAATTTTCATTATTCTCACCAATGTATATACACTCATTACAGTTTATTTTTATGTTTGTAGATGGAAGTTGAAGAAGAAGAAAACAATCAACATCATGAACAAAACATTCCTCAAAATAACCAAAGTCATGGAAGTAGCTCGAGTAGTGACAACAATTCAAGCGATGAATGATGATCACTATGTTTGTATATCAAACAAAGGCGTTGTATTTTTTGAAACATTTGTTTGTGAAATCAGACATTTTGTTTAATGTAATTGACATGGTGTCCCGATTGAAAGACAGAGGGATACCAATAACTGTTCCATTTTGTATGAGAAAGAGTGTATTATATATATATATATATATATATATATATATATATATATATATATATATATATATATATATATATATATATATATATATATATATATATATATATATATATGCTTTGAATTTATATTCTTATTGCATTCTCCATTGTTGCTCTGAAATGTTACACCCCTGATTAAATATATGGATGATTAAATATTATAATGAAGATATGTGAAATATGATGATATGATATAAAAAATTAATCCAAACATCACATTGAAATGCACTAATAAAAATTCAATTGATATGAATATTGTTATACAATATGCTTCATCTTTTGATGAACAATGAATTTTAAAAAATCACAATAATTGCACTGTCGCCAATCAATGTTTCTAAAAAATACAAAATGAACACTGGTGCATGTTAGTTAGTGTACACTGGTGCGTTTGTATGCTAATGCACACTAGTGTGTTTCTGTGACCTATGGGAACCACCCAAATACCAATACAAATTAGAATGCTCGGTGCATTTGTGTGATACTGCGCACCTGTGCATTTGTGTGATACTGCGCACCTGTGTATTTGTGTGATACTACGCATTCGTAATTTTCTATGACCTATGGGCACCGCAAAAATACCAATACCAATTATAACGCCCTGTGTGCTTTATCGACAACTACCACCCAGGTGGTCTAATAGGCATTGCATGCACCGGTGAAATTTTCATTTAACGCACCATTGAGTTTTTATAACTTGACGATCTAATACGGTGTATCACATACAGGGTGCCCAGTCCGGTTTTACACCTTAACATCACGGTGCATGCACCTTCGATGGGCCTGGTGCGACTATCTGGTTGACATCCACTGGGCTATTGCTAAAGGCCCCGGGGTGTCTGAATTTTTTTTTCCGTCCCAGTGCATGGTAGGTTTACAATACCGGTGCGTTCATAGTATAACAAACTAGTGCGTTGGAGCCTGATTAGTGCACCGATGAGGAAATAATTCGTAACAACCTCCAGCCACCAATTTTTTTTTAGTTGTGCTGAAATTCCATTAGAAGCTCCGCCAAAACCTCTGTTACCGAAAATGGATTGTGTAGCAAATGTTTTTTTGACAATTTTGGGCAATTTTATAACACTAAAAACCTCCATTATAACCTCCGCTAGAGGGTCTTTTCCTTATAGTCATGTATGCATATTTCAATTATTGGATATTAATTAAAAGAAGTTTTATTTTTATTTCTTCTCTATGTTTGTGTTTATATTTGTATTATGTTGTGCTCCTGTATAAGTCTGGATCAGTGGTATAAAATAATTTTTATCTTTTTTTTTTTTCTTTGCATGTTGCCAGTGAGGTTAGAGTGTAAGTAGTTAGGGCTCAAACAAGTCGAATATTTTCAAGACCAACCTCATAAACCCAAATAGACTCCCATGGTGGAAGAAAAGAAAGGTGATGTTGCAGGAGATCCTTTCAAAATATTTCTCAAAGAAGCCCTCAAGCGACAAAGGAACGTGATTATGGATAAATTTTCTCTAATCCTTCGATGAATACCCACACACGATGCATCTTCATCTAGCAACTAGTCTAGAGGCACCGCTCCCTTCAAGGTATAATTCAACTTTGCAATCCCCATAATTGAAGGCTAGATAAATGCGAATGTTGTAGATAAATGGTTAAATCTGTTAGAAGGATATTTTTTAGTTCATGATTTTTCAAATTTGGAAAATATTACTTTTTCACTCCTCAGAGCTACCCCCCACGTCAAGGACTGGTGGGAAACCTACCATGAGTAGAAGGACAAGAGGGAACCCCCACTATTTTCAAACACACCCACTTGGAATTATTTCCCAGACATGATCAAGGAGGAGTATTACCCTGTCAGGAGCTATGAAGATAAATACATAAATTGGACCACATTGCAGCACGGAAGGGACCAAGACGTGCGAGAGTTCACAAATATTTTTCATACCCTTCGCATGAACTTAGGTATAAATGATTCTTAGTGGCATTTGGTACTCAAGTACTGTGAGTGTCTACCCGAGTACATTCAGGATGATATGAAGTTCCTAGACATCTATTCACTCGGTACCGCCTATCGATACACTATCAAGATCAAGAATAAATTTAAATATAAGAAGCGAGACTTTGAGTTTACAAATTGAAATAAAGTCAAAGATGCCCCCAAACCATATAAGAAAGTATAAATAAAAGGCGGGGTGACACAAGACAACCTACTGAAACCACAAGCAAAGAAAAAAACCATGAAGACAAAGAAGGAAACGGGAAAATGTTGTGAGTTCCATAAGAGCCCCACTCACAACATGATCGAATGTCGGGCCAGGTAGTCACTAGTGGCCGAGTAGAAGGCTTCTGAATCATATGCATGTTCTGACTCTAAGCTAGAACTTGACAAGGAGAATGACAAGGGGAAGCATATTATTGACGCAGAGGTTGTTGACATTGTTTCCACCACCAAGATCCAAAATATTGAACCTGAAGATTCAAAGGAGGGAGAGTGTCTCTTCCACTCACAAATGTGGGTAATGGTTATTCGTTTCAGTTCACTATAAATAGTGAGATCCAAAAGAACCTATTTCAGCAGAGATTGTGAAGTGGTTGGACCTACCAATCACAACAAACCCACAACCGTACACCATCAGGTGACTTCACAAAGGATGAGATGTCCACATCAACCAACAGTGTCACCTTCCCTACAACATCAATCCATTCGCGGATGAGGTACTATGTGATGTTTCTCCCCTTGAATTTTGTGATGTATTATTAGGCCAACCATACTTGTGTAAGTGTCATGTTGTGTATGTGTCTAGACCTATTAATTTTATTATTACTTTGGGAAATGAGTAGTACATGATACTAAAGGTTGCACCTCCTATCGTCATCTCTATGATCTCTATGGATAAATGCAGTAACATCATTTCACAGACCAGGAAATTTGTCTTCGTTACGATTCTCCCACAGAGAAAGAAGAATATTATGGCCATGTCCAAGGCCTCAAGACAGGGTTCCTCCGCACAATAGTAGTAGATGGAAAAGGTCATGGGGGAGTAGAGGGACATATGTGCCTCACCCAAAGGGGTACCTCTACATTGTCAGGTCAATCACACCAGCGATGTGAACCTAGGTGTGCCACTACCCAATGGACCGATCTATCGACACTCTATTCTAGAGAATGATGAAATCATGAGGAAAATTTAGGAGTTATTGCAAAAAGGGTACTCATGCCAATTTCATCACCCTATGGAAGCTCGATCGTATTGGTACAAAAGAAGGAAGGGATTTGGATAATTTGTATTGACTATAGGGCATTGAATAAGATCACTATTCAGAATAGGTATCCAATCCCACAGATTGATGACCTTTTGGACTAGATCAAGGAGGTCAAATATTTTAGCAAGATTTACTTGAAGTTAGGTTATCACCAAGTACCAATTGAACCCTTCGATGTGTGGAAGACAACCTTCAAATTCAAGGAGGGCCTTTTTAAATGGTTGGTCATGCCTTTCGAGTTGACGAGTTTCCCCTCAACCTTGATGAGAATGATGGAATAAATCTTGTGGCCCTTCACCAACTCATTTGTGGTAGTGTATTTGGACGACATACTGATCTTAAACCATAGTTGGCAAGAGCACCTCCACCACATTTGATAGATCCTCCAAACCTCTATATGAATACAACTAGGGTTCCAAATTTAAGAATTCACTTTTGCAATGACACTTATCGAGTGGGTAATACCATCATGGTTGGGGTGCACAGACCCAGCCAAGATATGTTATTCGAGATTGTCAACCACAACCACTCTAATGAGCTCCACATATTTCCTCAAGTATTTTCACCATCGCAGGATCGAAAATATGTTCTCTCATATCACTTGTCCTTTGAGTCAAGTTACCAAGAGAAGAGTGAAAGAAAATTTTGTTTGGTATGAATCCAAATAAAAGGCATTTTCCAAGTTGAAGCATTACCTCGGCTCTGCACAAATAATGACATTACCAGACCTACAAAAACCATTTGAGATTGAGACCTATGCCTCTGATTATGTGATTGGTGCAACTCTCACTTAGCAAGGGCATTGACTGGCATATCACAGTGAGACACTTTCAAACACAATATGAAAGTATTCCAACTATGACAAAGACGTATATTCCATTGTGAAAGCTTATCGATAATGAAAGCGTTACATTATGGGGAAGGAAATAGTCATCCAAAAAGAAAAATGACCGCTATAGTTCATAGAGACACAAGGAAATTTACAGAATGACCACCATAAGGAATGGTCCACATACCTGCAACAGTTCCATTTGAACATTAAGTACAAGAAGGACAGCAATAATAATGTTGCATATCTCCTTAGTCGACCTCTGGTCGTGATGCTAACCATTGTGCTCAACCCTTATGGATATGAGGCTTCGGGGGTGGCCGCATGTTTACAAGAGCTATACAGAGTTTGACAACACATACTAGATTTTCTTGAAGGAAAGAAAGTTCCAGATTTTAACCTCCAGGGTGCACTGTTATGCCACCTTGGACACCTTTGTATTCCTTCAACCGAGTGTGCCAAGATTATTTACCTTACCATTTATAGCCCAGGTTACTGAATACTCCTGAGCTATGAAAGATAAAACAATGGCAATTGCTAAAATAGTTTTATTGGGCCACTAGTTGATCCTAAGATGTCGGGTGCGATCAATTGTTTTACATTTCTGTCTACTCTCCAACCAAATCATCAAGAATCAAGGTTTATAAGGTGCCTCTCTTCCCTACTCCTAATCGACTTTGAGCCCATCTCCATGTGATTGTATAAATGAGTATTCTCAGCACAAACATAAAAATGACTCTACTTTTTTTGTCGCCACAGGTTCTGCTACAGGACACTCGATGGCTCTGAATAAGAGCATCAGCAGCAGGTCACTCCAGATTCTTTTGAAGGAACGGGTGTACCCTTGCAGATCCTGGTCTATTAGTCTCACATTAGGAAACAAGTTCTTGAGCAGCATTTTTTTTCATGCTTGGTCGACGTTGATACCAAGCCAAGAATTCCATGGTTTCACCTCAAAAATGATGTCCAAACAAAGGTTCCCAACAAGATGACGCAGACATTCTCTGATGTACATCTCAAAGCTGGCCCACCTACATGGATGAACTCTCTCATGTCCAAAGAGAAGGCATGTAAGAGAGATCTCCATAGCTCCACTTTCCACAACCCCTTTCAGGTGGGGTTGATATTCCAACCATTATTTCCCATTGATATGTCCATACCATTTGTAGCTACCGAGGAAAATTCATCGCATGTCTAGTCTAAAGTTGACAGTGCTAACAACCTCATTGCGTGCATTCAAAAAATCTATGAGTAGGTCCTTGTCGTTTGGACAGAGCCAATGCTAATTACAAGAAGTGTCATGATCAACATCAGGTGCCACACGAGTTCCAAGTGGGTGACAAAGTCTGGTTACATTTGTAGAAGGAGCACCTCGACGGACCCTACCGGAAGCCTCACACACTCCATTATGGGTCATACACCATCACCAAGGTTATAGGGGGAAATTACTTTGAACTTAATATTCCACTATTCCGTGGCATGCACCCAATCTTCAATGTGGACCGTTTAGGACCATACTTACCCCCATTGTTGGACACATGATGTTGCTGAGCAGCTGACACAAAAAAATATCAACCCAAGTAGCATCGAACATGCCACAACTGATAGGATCATGGACACATAGATAAATAACACTTGCAAGCAAAGGATCCAACTATATCGATTTATCAAAGAAGGCTAAATCCTTCACTAAGGCAAGTGGTTCACTAGGCACCAGTTTCAAGAGAAATTTCCTCACCTCATGGAGGCTCTACATGAAATGGGGACCATTGCTTCCTAAGTCAGGAGGACTGATCTGGGTGTATATTGGTAGCCACCCATCTATTCAACCTAGACCTCTAGTTGGTTTCATCATTTTCCCTGTTTATAACAACAATTACTATTTTAGAACTTTTTTGGGTCTAAAACATCTGGAGCATTTTTGACATCCTAAGAAACCTTTTTTACCTATGATTCTACCACAAATCCTTTAGTACTTGAAGAGACCTTTCCAATGAGGAATCCTACACGCAAAATGAATATCATATGACCAAGTTACGACCTTGGTAATTTGTTTTCCCAACTAACCCCAACGAGGCCCACAAATTCTTGGTGTACCATCTCTTGGGGGTAGGATATTTTTTTTTATGGTTTTCCCTTATTTTTTAATAATGAAAATTCCCTCAAGCCTAATTATAACATATTTCAGAGGCATGTACCCACCATATCTCTTCTTAGAGATTAGCTACCATCACTCAAGCTAGTTTACTTCCATTTTGTATGTATGCATATTGTTGGGAAAATTTAATTTCTTAATAAAAACAGCTAATCACCTAATAATTAATTATAAACCAAGGAACATATTTTTATTTCAAGGCAATCAGAAAAATATATGTATAGAAAATACCAAAAGATAACATTGGTTCTACATGTTTATGTTCTACATTTTGAATCTCATTCGAAAAGAAATGAAATGTAAAACTTGAAAAGAAATACTAAATCTGAAAACCAAAAAGTAAATGATGGGAAATTAATTATGCTAATAACACAACTTGAATAAATAATGAATTAAACCACACATTTTTGAATTGGAACTTTAAACTATTACACTCAACATAATTCAAATGTTAATCTAGAGCAGTGAATTAAATGAAATTTGGAAATTGCAAGAAATAACAATCTATAAAATGCAGCAAACAACAAATTACTTCAAAAAATTGGAAATCTACTTTAAAGAAAAATAATTGAAATTCAAATAAACAAGCACGTGACTAAATTACTTGAGATGTTCAAGGAATTACCTCGTCCAAGGTAGTGGGCCCAACTGCCCAAGTCTCTGTTCTGCCTTGAGAAGAAACTCAGATTAGATTACAAGTAGCAGATGTAAAATTCAATAGATAAATTCCTTCATTAAAATGTATGATAGAAATAATTACAGCATAATGAAGCTCTTGGATTTATCTCAAGTTCAACAATTATTCATCTGTTCATTCGTTCATGCAACAATTTTTCATCATTCCTCGTTTAATGATGTTCCCTCATTATTCCTTTCTCTTATTTCCTAATCATCCTCCTCCCTCTTTGATCTTTGTTTTTATTTAAATACATAGAGAGAAAAGGGAAGTTACAAAAAAGTTGATTTACAAAATGATTTTCATTACATTTTTAGATCGATTGCATAATCTCAATAAACAAGATCATAATTCAAAGATCTTCCCATCATAATTCAACTGGAACAAATCAAATTTGGTATTGCAATTGGAATACTTTGGAAAACGACCACAACAACAAATCTCGGATAATCATCTTCGAATAACCTTCTGATCCAAGCCGAATTTTGGAAAATTTCTCGTAGGAAAACTGAATTGGTCCGTTCTACAAACAACCCATGCCTCAAACTTTCAGGATTCATCTTCGTTTGTCCTAAATGTCCAATGCAAAATGGTTACTTCTTATTCCAGCGAATTTATGAGTTGGAATATTTGATTATGAGATGGAAATCAAATTTGCAATCTAGAAAAGATCTTGGAGGTTAAAATCATAAGTGATGTTATAACAAATTTATTAATATACCATCATTGGAAAAATAATGCATAATACTATTCAATTTATTGAAAATAAAGTAGAAAAATTAGTATTTATCCATAAGAGCATAAATAATTATAAAATGGAGTTATGTGATTAATTGTGATAAATTATGATGAATGATGTGATAAAGAATGATATAAATGGATGAAATAGATGTTAGAAAGAGGTCAAAATAAGGACATATTTGGGGCGCAACATACCCCCAAACTAGATTTGTTGCATGTCCTCCTGCAACCCAAAGGCTTTGTATTAACCAAGGTGTATAACAATAATCAAAATGTTCACACCAAGTCATTATATTCATGAAACAAATGACTTCTTCCTCAAAAAAAAAATTATTCAATTTTAGGGATGTTGGTGAAGGCATAATAATTTTCACGTTGACTTTCAACCGTATGTTAATTCTTCTCTAATCCAAAATCAAATTATTTTGATGCATGGATCATGAGATATAAGAAAAATGGTTGTAGTTGACAGTGCATGATTTCTGAAATTTTACGAACTAATTTAGCTTGAGACTTTCTGGGTTTGTGTAGTTTAAAGATACTTCTTTGCTGTCCAAAAATCACAAGAATTCAGTTCATAGTTTTAAAGATATGCACAAATCAATTTATCCATTGTACAAAAATGAAATTGTATGCCTTAAATGCAAAATAAAGTAGAAAAAATCCATCATGTCTAGAAATTCCTCCCCCAAACTGGAGAATTAGCATGCCCTCATGCTATACTAGAAAACAGACTCAGGTAGTTGCTACAATGGTTATGCTTGGTGTACAAAAACATGGAATAATGGAGGTTCTGAGAATAAATAAGGAGATCTATGGATGATCGCATGGTCAAAATAGAGAAATGAAAAAAAGTGACACTCCCCCAAACTAAATTTTTTTGTGTCTCTGAAAAAGGGGAAGCAATAAAGAAGTGGAACGAATGAAGATAAATAATGGTCAATGGATTTTCATGAAATTCTCCTAAATTCTTAATAAATAAGAATCTTATGTCATTTTACCTCAAGCTTTACCTATGTAAAAATGTGGAATGGCATGTATGAACTGGCATTTGTTGAAGTTGATGTAGGCCGAGTTGATGCTGAAAGTGATGTAAAAAGGGTGGAAGCCATGCAAGCTAAAAGTAAGTACAAAGTGTGGTAGGGATATTCTTCCCCCAGGTGACCACGACAAGAAAGAATGGGGAAATAGGTTTTGGATTAATAAGTACAACATAATAATAACCAGAATGACATATCTTGCACCAAAAATCAATTAAATCAGCACAAATCATAAGGATGGTGGGGAAATGATTAAGAAGGAAAAACAAATAAATAATTTTTACGAGAGGGATTTTATTTTTGATGGAATATTGTGACAGAACATGATATGTAAAGAATCGTAACAACTGCTAGGATCAAATATTCAGACATAATTAAGTTAAGTCATATGTAGTTTTACCATGCATACTGGTCCTTATAAAGATAGCGCTATTCAAATGGTAAGTTCTCCTTTGAGAATGTGTTGGTAAGAATAAGTGAAAAATGATTGGATGTTTAACATGAAACTCCAATGCCACAAGCAAAGCCATTGCTGCCAGCAGGCATCCATAGCCTCGATAGGGTTTCTTTTTAACCCAAAAATGAGGCAGAATCCTCTCTTTAGTGCTTAGATAATTTATTTTCTCTTATATAAATTCCATCCTGCTGGCATGGTACCGAGATAGCCATAGTGCCATTCACTAGGATTTAACAAAGTAATCAGGTTGTCTCATGATGAGACCTCTTGTCCTTCAGGCATTTTTTACTTTGGCTAGAAGGTCATTGCCCTGTTGTGGTAGCCATTGTGGGAATGTTACTTGTTATCTCCCTTTGATCATGGTAGGTTGGCTCATGATGAGACCCCCTATCCTTTCTAGAATGATTTGCATATTATTTTCATTTTTGTATATATATATATATATATATATATATATATAGAGATATATATAGATATAGATATAGATATAGATATAGATATATATATATATATATATATATATATATATATAGAGAGAGAGAGAGAGGGAAGCTTATGAACTCCTTAATAGTTAGGGATGGTGTGAGGAGTGAAAATAAATTCCAATAAAATTTATACACGTATTCCTAACTCACCCAACCCAAGAAAATTCTCCATTGATAGTGTAAAAGGATAGCTGTTCAATTGATTGAACAACAAAAAAACACACCAAAAAAATTGTGTTGTTCAATTGATTGAATAGAAAAAAACACGCCAATTTTTTTTGTGTTCAATTGATTGAACAACAAAAAAAACACACAAAAAAAATTATTGTTCAATTAATTGAACATAAAAAACACACACAAAAAAAATTGTGTTGTTCAATTGATTGAACAAGAAAAAACACACCAAATTTTTTTTTGTTCAATTGATTGAACAACAAAAAAAAACACGAAAAAATTGTGCTGTTCAACTGATTGAATAATAAAAAGAACACCAAAAAAATATTATTGTTCAATTGATTGAACAGCAGCTGTTCAATTGATTGAAAAATGCAATTTTTTTGGTGTGTTATTTTTGTTGTTCAATCAATTGAACAACAAAAAAAAACACACCAAAAAAATTGTGTTGTTCAATTGATTGAACAACAAAAAAACACACCAAACAATTGTTGTTCAATTGATTGAAAAACAAAAAAAACACACCAAAAAAAATGTTGTTAAGTTGATTGAATAGCAAAAAACACACCAAAAATATTGATCTTCAATTAATTGAACAGTGACAAACACACCAAGAAAATTGTTGTTCAATTGATTGAACAACAATTGTTCAATTGATTAAAAAAACACACAAAAAAATTGTGTTGTTCAATTGATCGAACAACATCTGCTCAATTGATTGAACAAGAAAAACATGCCAACGTTGTTCAATTGATTGAACAACAAACACCAACGTTGTTCGTTTGATTGAACAACAAAAAATCACGTCAACAAAATTGCGTTATTCAATTGAACAACAACTATTCATTTAATAAAACAACAAATGTTCATTGGACGAAACAACAACTGTTTAGTTAATATAGCAATTGTGCATTTTCCAACAAAATGACAAAACCAAATTTTAAAAGGGTAAATAAATAAATTAAGTTATAACGACTGTGATTTCAGTTGCAGCAATGTTGTTTCTTAAGGGAACATCAGTCTGTTTATAGAAACAATAATCTATCAATGGTGAATGAATGGAATAAAGACAAAAAAAAATTAATCTTTTGAAAAAATTGTTTGGTGGAAATGACTTGAATTCTCAATTCTTCATTTTTCCTCTTATGAATCCATTAGGTAATGAAAATTTTTTCATGTTGTTTCCTTCATGTTGGTGAGCAATAGTGGGGAAAATTTTGCAATAAGATCTTACGACACCTAAAAAGACTCAAAATAATATGATATTAGATTTATTAATAGAATATTGGATGAAAATATCTTATTTCGTTATCATTGCCTTCAAAAATCACTTGCTCGTAAATTGACCTCCTTTATTCTCCTTGGACCTGCAAAAAACGAGTGTCTACCTACAATAAAACATGAAATCATGGAAGAGGAGAGGTCATCGGGTTCTCCTAATCCAAGACATATGAAAAGAATAACAATTAGTTACTCTGTAAATCAATTCCATAGAAAAAAAGAAACAAAGTAAAATTAATTTGTTACCCGCGGGAGAGCAGTGGTCAACCATACTAACCAACAGAATTTTAATCGTAATTTCTTTGTTTTTCATCCGATGTGAGTGATTCCAAAAGAAAATGAAAGTGAGATCATAGGGATATCTCCAAAATAAACAGTTTTTAAAAAATCCATGAGGTGATATGTCAAATTTACTTATAACAACCTGCATAACAGAGTCATTTTCGATTTCTCAACTTATACCAATAGTTGGTATTTTAAGAATAACTTTGTCGTTTTATGATGGATTAAAATTATTAAAATTGGAGATTAAATTATATTAATTTATATATCTCTAATACAAACAGGGTTTTAAGGCAAGAAGAATTGATGGGTCAAATACGCAAGTGAACAACCGGAAAATTAGAGTTTGAAAAGTGCATATTTACGATAGACGATCAATATCTTGGTCATAATTTTCTCATATGATATCGAAACAGAGTGATTAAAATTGCCTTGTAAACTATATTAATAGGGTAATATACCATAGAAATGTGTTTTCAGGATCGAGTCATTTAGGCCTCCAAAATTTGACTGTCCCAACTCCGTCCCTGAGCTACCAACTAGACACCCTGTCAATGTTTTGGTTATAAATTTTTCGTTTCAAATAAAATTGAGTGATTAAAATTGGGTTGGAATGTACACATAAAGGGTTACTTAGGATAGAAATAGGTTTTATAAATATTCCCTTTTGGTCTCCCAAAACATGACTATCCCGACTCTATTTTCAAAAATTTTATCAAAGCCCACAAGCCAAAAAAATATGATATTCAAGCAATTTTCCAAATTGGTGACAAAAATGAATATGAGTGTCTGTAGAAATATTATCTCAATATAATACATCTACATGGATAAATAAACTCAAACATTTATCGTCGATGTTGATTTCCATAGCGTGTTGCAACAAAAACATTTTTTTCTTTTTTTAGATAAAGAAATTTATTTATTTATGTTTTTATT
Source organism: Pinus albicaulis (assembly GCA_034641835.2). NCBI lineage: Eukaryota > Viridiplantae > Streptophyta > Pinopsida > Pinales > Pinaceae > Pinus > Pinus albicaulis. Next base: position 973,671,599 of record CM076577.1, on the reverse strand, counting down.
TATTCTATTTTCTACAAAAACTTAATATAATTTGAAAAATAAAATATACTTACATGTAAGAGTACTTCCAGTGGAACCATTTTCGAAATAAGGCCTCAAGTTTGTACATACCCAAATTTTAAAACTACATGTTAATAAATAATAGGGTATGAGAGACCAACTTCCCTTGAAAGGATGGTGCCAAAAATTGTTGAAGTATGGAGTGATGCTACAAACAAATGATGTAGTGAAACCAATATTCAATACATCCTTGACTCTCTTGATTTCCCATAGTTTTCATATTGTGAAGTTCTTCCATGAATTCTACATTTTTTGGATTTGAAGCTTTCCCAATCTCAATATAAGTTTTCTTTAATGGTGCATGTGAGATAGAATGAGTAGGAATGGTAGGTAAATTTTGTAGTTCAGCACTGTAACCATGCTATATTGGTTTATTACTATGAGGGTGTGGAATGGATTGAGTAGGAAATTGTGTAGGGCATGCAGTATTTTGATGATGTAGTTGATTAGGTTGTGTGGATAATTTTGATAGGGAAGCAAGATGTTGTTGAAGAGCTGGTAAAGAATATGGACGATGTGCTTGTGCTTAAAGATGTGGGACAGAAGTCATGTAATCATAAGATGAACCATGCCAAGCTTGTGGATAAGATTGGTGATGGTTATATTGAGATTGACATGGCTGCCTTAACAAAGGAGTATTCCATAATGGATTATGCAAGTAAGAAAATGGAGAGGAAGTGTTTTGAAACATACATGTAGGCCATGGTTTCCATGGTTGTGAAATTGTAGCTTCTTGATCTCTTTGGTATGCTTCTTTCATCCTAGGTAGGAAAGAGCAGTTACCCCTGGGGTGTTTCTTTCGGCATCGAGGGAAAAACACTTCTTCAAATTTTTCTTGATTTTTCTTAACCTACAAAACGTTAAATTGTGAATTTAGAGAGCTAATAAAATAAATTTTAAAATGTTGAAATAAATCATTGATTTCAGCTCCTATATCCCCTGTTCTCGTAGTAGATTTGGAAATGAAAGAAGAAAATTCTCTAGAATTCTTACGAGCGTTGAAGAATTTTCTTGAATACCTTATCCATAAATCACAAACAACATCATATGATAATTGAAAAACATAACCTTTTCCTATTATATTTAAGAGTTCTTAAAATTCGTCTTTGATTCCTTTCAGTAGGAGTGTTTTCAAGACCTATTTCTCCAAATGCTTATACTTTTATTTTTGATGGTTGTATTTAAATCACTCCACATAGTCCTCCAAGATTTCATCTTCCCCCTGTATCATATTTAAAATGTCTTCAATGGCCTTGCAATAGTTTTGGTACTTCTTCAATAATACATTCTTCATGTCCTCCCATGTTTGAGTGCAGTTTTTACCAAGTCTCATTAACCATCTGAGAGCTACTCCTTTTAGAGTAAGAGGAAACACCTTCAACATTTGATCATTAGTATAACAATCATATCCTCTACAAAGTACTTCAAACTCAAATAAAAATATATCTCGATCTTCATTTTCCAAACCATGAAATTTTGGTAGAGAAGATGGGGGAATTATGGCGATTTGTGCCACTCCTCCTAGATCTCTGATAGGGAATTAAAAATTAGAAATGTGAGACATTTGTTACATTTATGGAAGATGTTCTTCATGTGATACTTTAAGGCTTCTCCTTCAAATGTTCCCGTCAATTGGTTAGTGGAGTAGGTGGTGCTTACATCACCACTTAAGAGAAATGATAAGATTTATTCAAATTTCTACCTTTAAGATTCCTACTTAGCCATTCATAAAAAAAACAAACACCTATCCTATTTAACCTCTAAACAATTGCTGAGAAGCGGGCTGGAGAACAAGCATTTTTCTTGCTAATACGCAGGTTCTTATCTCTCATTTTCAATACCCAAATTTTTCATAGCAAAACGAAAAAAATAAAATACATCACTTCTAAACACTGTCCCCAAAATGAGGTTATGTATCTACAACCAGATATTATTGTGGTAGTGTTATTTGACTGCCTCCACGGCAACGACGCCAAAATGTTGGGAAAAAATAATTTCTTAATAAAAAAAATTAATCACCTAATCATTAATTATCAACCAAGGAACATATTTTTATTTCAAGGCAATCGACAGAATATATGCATATAAAATACCAACAAATAACATTGGTTATACATGATTATGTTCTACATTATGAATTTCATTCGAAGATAAATGAAATGTAAAACTTGAAAAACAACACTAAATCTCAAACTAGAAAGTAAATGACGGGAAAGTAATTATGATAATCACATAAATTGAATCAATAATGAATTAAACCACACATTACTGAATTGGAAATTTAAACTATTGCACTCAACATAATTCAAATGTTAATCTAGAGCAGTGAATTAAATGAAATCTGGAAATTGCAAGAAATAACAATCTGTAAAATGCAGCAAACAATGAATTACTTCAAAAGAACAGAAATCTAATTTAAAGAAAAACAATTGAAATTCAAATAAACAAGAACGCGACTAAACTACTTGATATGTTCAAGGCAGTACCTCATCCAAGGTAGTGGGCCCAATTGCCCAAGACTCAGTTCTGGCTTGATAAGAAACTCATATTAGATTACAAGTAGCAGATGTAAAACTCAATAGATAACTTCCTTCATTAAAATATATGATAGAAATAATTACAACATAATGAAGCTCTTGGCTTTGTCTCAAGCTCGACAATTATTCATCTCCTCATTCGTTCATCGGACAATTTTTCATCATTTCTTGTTCATTGTTGTTCCCTCATTATTCCTTTCTCTTATTTCCTAATCATCCTCCTCCCTCTTTGATCTCTATTTTTATTTAAATACACAGAGAGAAAATAGAAGTTACAACAAAGCTGATTTTCAGAATTATTTTAATTACATTTTTTGATTGATTACATAATCTTAATAAACAATATCATATGTTATATATTTTCCCATCATAATTCAACAAGAATAGGTCAAATTTGGTATTGCAATTGGAGGAATTTGGAAAACAGCCACAACAAAAAATATGGGAAAATCATCTTCGAAGAACCTTCTATTTCTCTCAATACAAGCAGAATTTTGAAAAATACTACAAGAAAAGTGGAATTGGTTCGTTCTGCAAAAACCCATGTCTTGGATTTTTAGGATTTATCTTCATTTGTTCGAAACGGCCAATGAAAAACAATCACTTCTTATCGTAGTGAATTTCTGAGTTGCAATATTTCACTATGAGCTGGAAATCAAATTTGCAATCTGGAAAAGATCTTGGAGGATAAAATCATAAGTGATGTTATAAAAAATTTATTAATAAACCATCAATGGAAAAATAATGTACAATAATCTTCAATTTATTAAAAATAAAGGAGAAAAATTAATATTTATCCATAAGAGCATAAATAATTATAAAATGGAATTATGTGATTAATTGTAATAAATTATGATGAATGACGTGATAAAGAATGATAGAAATGGATGAAATAAACGTTAGAAAGTGGTAATAATAAAGAAATATTTGCGGCCCAACACCTATTTCAGTTCTTTGATATTAATGAAATAAAGTTTTAGTTTTTATGTTTCTATGTGTTTGTGTTTATATCTGTATTTTGTTGCGTTCGTGTATAAGTATGGATCATCCCCCAGGGATATTTGAAACTCTCATGCCAGTAATCTTGATGATCAATACTCCTCATGATCTATAACAACATAGCGATGTTGTCAAAGTGGTAGTTCTCGCAGGATCAGGGGATTCGTGGTTAATTGGTTTAAGTCTGAGGAAGAGGACCTGAGGGAGTGAAGATAATTCCAAAAGCACCCCCCTCGCCATCTTCTTGCACACCGACTTTCCAAGAAACAATAGGTGATGGAGGGAATGCATAAGTTGTCTTGATGCCAAGTGGAGGACTGCAAGACTGAGCTCACCGCTACCAAGGACTACCATAATTGCCACAAGTTCTGCGAGCTCCATTCCAAGTCCCCTAAGGTTATTTTCAATGGGATTGAGTAGTGTTTTTGCCAGCAATATAGTAGGTTTTTTTCTTTATGATGCTTCTATTTTTACACGGCCTTATTGTAGGTTCAATATTCCTAGGATTTTTATTCTTGCCATCACATTTTAGTCATTTTCAAGGAATAAATGGACCTCACAACCCCCACCCCCACCCCTTCCACCATCCCTAATCCCAAATAAAAATATACAGATACTTTAAATTGGTTATGCTTTTTGAGATGTGAGTATCCATTTGAATTACTTGTTGTGCTTGAGTTTGAGAAACATTCCCAAGGACTTTTGGCGTAGGTGCTAGTTCTGTTGAGTAACTATTCTACCAAAATATCAAGGGACTTGCACCTAACTCGACATCCTTGAGAGTTATGCCATTCTGGATGGGAAAGAGCTTGACAAGGATCGAGGCCAAGTGGATGTGTTAATAGATCATCGACCTCATCACTTAACCAATGCCTTGTTGGCTAACATATTATTTTGTTTCATTCACCAGTAATTGTCACATAGGTTTGAAATAAATTTACTAACCGTGGTAAATAAGAAAAATCACACAAAAATAATAACATTGAAGACTCCACAAAAACCACAACAAAACCCAAACATAATAACATTGGAGGAATCCAAAACCATGGCAATCCAGGCACAAATGACCAAGCCCTCTACTAGAAGAGCAATGACCAACTGCATTTGCATTTCTTAGCTTGGAGGCATGAACGAGGGTTCATATCAGAAAGGAAGCCGCCAACGAAGTTGCTCCCTCAACTCCCCACACACAATCATGGGAGGAAACAAAACACAAAAGGCCAATGAAGCCACGAAATCCCAAAAAATGGACCATGAGAACCACTGCAAGACGAATGAAATGGAAAATGTAAAGCATCTCCCTCCTTAAGGCGACATCAGCCATCAGGAAACAACAATAGAAAGTGAGGCATCATCAGACCAAAGCAACAAGGCACAGAAAGGAAAGAGGGATACGATGACTAGGGTTCCAGCTGTCGATCTACCTCATTGAGGAGACCAAAAAAAAACAAGCGACTAAAGTACTTACTCCTGCAAAATCTCTAGGAAATTCAAGAAAGGAATAATTTTTTATAACAAAATTATGTCCATAATGAATTTGTTAATTGATAATTATTATTTTAGTATTAAAGTATTGACCAATTCAAGTAATAATATTTAGATTCAATTTTTTTTTTAGATTATTAGATTTTTTTTCAAATATTTGATTGGAGAGTAACTTAAAATATATATATATATATATATATATATATATATATATATATTCAAGAACAGGCATGGTTTTTTAATTAAAATTCAAAGTCGCTAGATTCTTGTCGAGCTACAAAAGCTTACATATCTTTCAGGCTTTCAGACATAGAGCTTATTACAAAAATTGTGCCCACAATTGCTTCAGAATTAAGTTTTCTAGCTACTTAAGGAGTTCTAAGCTTCCTAGATATAATGTAGACCTTATGCTATACCGTTAAAAGGAAAATTGTAAAACACTGTATCAAAGAAAATTAGCAGAAATCATTATAACCCAGGACGTTGGGACAGTTACCATATGCTTTTTCTGTGCGACGCTGATACTCCTTGTTAGGCTCTCTGGTGCACAGGTCCGCTCCATTCTGGGTACGCAAGTTTATGTGCAAGTGGGCTAGTTGTGCCTCCTGCTGACTGCAAATATTTTCCACTGTTGGAGGGGGAGTCTAGATTCTAATTCCAAGCATCCATTTACTTCTTGCCATTGAGACGACATATTCCAACGTTGCATGTGCCTAAGTCTCATGTGACTGTGTAGGCGTTCACCTCCTAAGCACAAAGGAGGAAATATTTACCAATTTCTCTCCTCAGCACCACGCAAAGGAATTTCCCAGCCTGGTATCATCCACTCCCAAATGAGGCTCTGCCTGAGTTGCTAGTCTACACGTTGGAGGAATGATTCTGATGGTGGGAGCGGACATTTGTTATCTTGTCTCGCAGGATCAACATTCTGTAATCTCTCGGCCTTGTAATATTGATTCTATCATTTTAATATATTTGTAGGATGATTAAATCACACAAAACTAAAATCCTTGAAAATAGCTCATATTAGGGAATAACACATTTACCATCAATTACTACCCATCATAATTTAAGCAATTCTTTGCACAAAAAATGGATAAGAATAATATGTAAATAAATGTACTTACTAGGAGTTTCTCTTCACCATGAGATATGTATTCCCTAACACTTTAATAAGTAGTAGTAAAAATGTAAATGTTTAGAGTTTCTAGTGTTTACTATCTACCAAAATTTATGCAAGTCTTTCCATATGAGTTGTAGGTAATTAATTTCTATCAATTTATTACTCTCTACCATAGCAAGATTATAGAAATATATTTTCCTATTGACCACTATTATTTTAACATTGACCAATTCAATTTATAATGTTAAACTTTGAAAAACAAATATTTATTTTTTAATATTACTGAAATAATTGTTTTTTAATCCATGTCCATTTCATATTTAAATTCAACATCTTAGAACACATTTTTTACCTTGAGTGGAAAGACTAAGTTGCAAAATTTCTTTAAATTGTAGTTTTAAATGCATAAAGAAATTTGACATCTTCAAAAAAATTAGAGACAATGTAAATGATATAACTCAAATGTGCAATTCCAAGAAATTTCTCCTAAATTTTAAACAAACTGAACGAGATAATCACCAAAATGTACATAATGCTTCAATCATGTAAAAATAACTGAAATAAATTAACTTTAGGTATTGAACGAAAATGTTAGAGAATAAATTTCAAAAAAAATTAATTTTCCATAATTTTTAAGAAAAACATTTATTAATTTTCATTTTAAAAATATATTCACCCAAATTTTATATAATAAATATATTATAATTCTTTTTCAACTTTTATAAAAACTATCAAATTATTAAATATTTAAATTTTAAAAAAAATCATAAAACATTTTTACATTAACTTCTAAGCTTCCTCAACTTTTTATGCTTCAATTTTTTTTATCAAATATATATAATATTATTCACAAACACATTTATTGAAAAACTTTAAATAAATTACATTTTATTTTTAATCATAAACCACTAAACATTTCAAAAAATTATTTTCAAGAAAAGACTTCAGGTATAAGTGGTACCTCATGTATAAGTGCATACATTTGATCTCTTGGCGACGTGATTGCAAGGTAAGTTTTATTGTAATTTTTCGTGATCATTGCAGGTAAGTTTTCTTCTAACTTTTCTTTCTTATATTGATTTTATTTTTTTTAAATTAATATTGATGTGAATTAGTATGGTACCTTGTCTTACATCAATGCAATTTTTACACTTTTCAAAAAAAATAATGTATTGTAATTTTGCAGGTAAATTTTATTGTAAATTTACTTTTTTATATTACTTCTTTAAAATTTTAAATTATTATTGATATGTATTAGTGCCGTACCTCATATTACATCAATGCAGTTTTTACACCTAAAAAAATCATGTAATTGTTATACTCTATTTCCCTGTTGGGACAATCCTTTCCGAAATTTTAATATGCTTTATAGTCCGAAGTTCCATATAACGGCCTAAGAAACACAATCCGGTCGGGCCAGCAATTGACCAAGGATGTTTTCTTTCCTCATAATAATAACACATAATTTATTCACCTTTTACCTTTTTAAAATGATCTCTCGCATTTCTCCATTTTATAAATAGTCATTTTTATTAGTCTTAGCGATGACTCGATTGTTGATTCAAAATTAATTACATCGGAGGCATTTTTTTATGAGATTAGATAGGTAAACACTTTTCGCCCACCCAATCAGAAAGCTTTCTTATCGTCTTTTTAGCCAATTAATGATCGTCTTCGATTCCTCCACCTCGATTTCTCCATCGTCCTGGCTAATCTTGCACTAGTTTCTTGTTATTTCATGAGCATCCATTGACGTCCTCCGCCACTTCCTTCTAGACTTCCTTCCAGAGTGTCGACCAATAGCCGATTTATCCACAGGCGCTCCTCTAAATCCCCTAATTACATCAACACGTAGGAATAGAATGTATGGTTAATGAAACCTGCCACGGGTTGCCTAGTGCTTGGGCAGGTTGGAATCAGTGTTCGGTTAACAATATTGTCCCTGGCCATTCTGTATCTAAGCTCGGTGTTGAGCATAAACAACAGCACCGTGCACAGTATGACTGCGTGAAGGAATCACAAGGATTTCATCATCTAGGTACTCTTTTCTTCACAATTTCCAAATCTTTTGTGCTCATCCACCAGAAGTCTGTTGCATGCTCCTTGTCGGTAAAATCTAACTTGCGCCTCCGCAGTGCTAAAGCATGTAGTAAAGAAGACGCTGCCATCACGGGTCTGTTGATTTCTTGGCATTAACCATCACAAACATCCTTTCCTTCGTCACTGACTGCCTCCACGCCTCAATCATGGTCTCCCTTCATCTTGAAAAAGTTCCACCCGCTTAGAGTCCCCATCATGTTGCATCGATCCGACGGTTTTTACACCTCCTGAACCGAAGTTTATTTCGTCAGAAAACCTCTGGTGCCAGTGCTTTAAGGAAATGTAAAACTATGCAGAAATCTCGAAACGGATGGCTATCACGCCACACGAGACGACGATAATCGACTGTCGTGCACGCGGCAGGTGACCGAAGCTAATTGGAGTCCTTAACACCTGTGGTCACATGTAGAAGCTTCCATGTGACCATTCATAGCGTTTATTTGTCTTTCAACCCAAAAATCGTCAATGATAAGGGAAAAATCACATAATTCTCCACAAGAAGCCTTCTGAATTCCCCCTCAAGTTATCCAATGACACATCCAGCAAACCTCCATCAAGCCGGGATGGATCCTGATCCCTCTGCAATGCCGTTAATCCCTCGAGAGACTCCCTCAATCTGGGAAAATAACAAACTTCCCCTACATTATGCCTATCAATGTAGGCAACCATGTCTTGTAGCCATTGAGTGACCACAGTGCAATTCTCGCTCAAGAACCTAAGTGTCTCCTCAAGTCTATTTTGTTGGGTGTGGAGCGTGATTATCTTGTTTATTTTGTATCACAACATTGGACCCTTGTATCTTAATGGGGCAGCAACGTCGTCCGTAATTTTACGCTACCTGGGGGGTCCAGCAGGAGCAACTGCACTTTATTGAGCCCCCACTGGCAGGGGGTTTTGAGAGCAGTGCCCCCAAGCTAAAAACAGATGTAAAATTGTCTTGTAAAAGTATAGTAATTTCTAGTCAATCTAGGCCATTCATTAAGCAGATGATCTGACGGTAGAAGTTATGTTCAGTTTAGAGTTTTTTGCCCTAGAAAACAACCCCTTGCTTGGTATCATTGTATTGTATTGCCGCTGTGTACCATATCTGCATTATCAGAGCGAGAAACATATAGGGAGACTGTGAGAGAGAACATAGGATATTACAACGACTCTGTTGTAGGTTGTGTCTTTTCATTTTGCTGGATAATAGAAAGGAAGTTCTCGTTGTTCGAGATGGACGTAGCCCAAACTGGTTGAACCACGTATATCTGTGTCTTTCTGGTTTTATGTGTTTTGTGTGCTTGTGTTTTCCGCATATTTTATGTGTTGCATTGCTCTGTAATATTTAATTTTCTAACATATTCACCACTGCCAAATAATCCCGAATGATTGAATGCGGATTGGATAACAAGGTTTCCTCGAGCCCGTGAACGACATCAAAAACCCTCGAAACAACAACAATAGGGCCAACTACACGGTCTATATGCCCCCCTAACCCAAGTGATATTGTTTTATGGTTCCTCATGTGATAAATTGCTGCCTCCAGGACGAGCAAGCGACTACTGAGTTCTTCCAACCTGGCCCCCTTTGCTCCAATGTAGAGGCCAAAACCTTGATTTTCCAAGCATTTTTGCCACAGATTTTCTAGCGGCTAGCAGGGACTCGAACCCGGAACCTCCACCACCATCGCTCATCACCCCCATGGTAGCAAAAAGACTGTCAACCCCACCAAACCCAATACACAGAAACTATTCTTGCAAACCTTAAAACAAATGTTTCAAGGATTTCTAGGGTTTTTGAGATGTTTTTTTTTAAGATTCCAGAGCTACTTTCAGAGAAGAAGAACGAGATATCATTGATCGGTTTTTCTTCGTCCTCTTCCTCTTCATCGTTGCATCGTCGTTCTGAGTCCATTCTCTGTGCATGTTATTTACTCCTGCCCGGATTCGAACCCTCGACCGGTGGGTGATAGGTGGTTGCCAGAAATTTCGTCACAGTGCAATGACCTTGAAAGGACTGGTAGTTGAAATCAATGTGTGGCTCCTCGCACCCAGTTTCTAGTTTTTGTCGTTTCATCACGCCTTACACACGCACGAGCATTGTCAGATGTAAATTTGTCATGGTATAAACCATTTTTAAACCCCCGCTTATCTTAATATAACAACTTTCAGCAACTGTCATTTGTGTTTTCAGTTGTAATATCAACATATTAAAATGGTAGCGTTCCTTCTTTTATAGCGGATGAATCCCAATCAATTAATATTTAAATTTTTAATTAAAATATTTATGAAAAGGTCACTTTTATTATACAAATACTTTACCTTTGAGTCGAAATATTTTAAAACAAAAGAGTCCCAATGCAATAACAAATGATTTCCAATATGAAAATGATATGGTTTCATATTACATCACACGCTTAAGAATTTTAGTCAACCTTAATTCAGTTAATTGACATAATAAGTGGTTCATTTCCACAAATAGATACATTTATCTTTCTAACAGACATGATGTTAGTACCTACACGTAGACCAGTTCCTCTTTAATCGAAGGTAGTTGACAGCTTCTTTTCACTACAAGGCCAGGAACTGCATCTCCCATCCAAGTAAGGTTAACTTTATGGTAAATTGACTTGCCAGAGAAGGCTACATTCACTGCGTAATTCAACATTTTCTTTAAAATATGTTACTTTCGCAATAGTTATCATGTGCATCAGCCCTTTGCATATTTGACTCCCTTCACTAACACTACAACTTATTTAGTTTTTGAGCTAACTATTAATAACTATTAATGAGGTTTTGCTTAAAATTCATGTGTTAGACCTCCCTGCTTATAATCTACTCTACTGATATTTTTTTCCAATGTTTTTGTTTATTGTTCTTTTTGTCACACTGACTAGCATAGATCTATATTAACCTTTGCTTATTAAGCACCGAGAAGAAGAAAATGAATCGCAGGTGAAAACCTTAAATATATGAAAAATAAATTTCCATATATTTCACTTAATTATTATTTTCCACATTCCCCACTCCCAGGCGTTACTTTCCACCTCTCGGTGCAAATGCTAGTCTATTCTCTGACTGGATATTCACCTCTTTACCAAAATTTAACCAATGTTTGAGGGTGTCAGTTTCACTTCACCAACATTTTAACCAAACTTTTGGATTTGACATCTTATTCGAAACCAAAGTGTCCCGAGGCAACATTAGATGTCTGAAGTTTATTTTTACCCAAGGTCTAAAAACAAGATTAGACAATGTTGCATTTTTATCCAAAGTCGGAAATGAAGATAATGTCAAGTCGGGGCAACTTCTCATATCCCAATTGTTTTGGTATATAAGTTTGAAATGAAACTAATGCATAAGTCTATCTGCCACTTGCTTTTTCTATCTACCACCTACGTCTTCAACCTATCACTGGATGCCTCCTTCAACCTTCCACCTATTTCATATTTCATCTGCCACAACACATGCAAGTTTAATAAAATTTCAAAAAAAAAAGTCCTATTATTTAGAAATAAGATATGAATGGAAGGGTGTTGTTTCGTGCCTCCATCAAATTCGTATATGGAAAGAACAATCTTCTCAATTGCTACTAAGTTGCGGAACAACTAAGACAGATTTTATTTGGTTGATGGCCATTTTCCAGCCACTAATATGACTTGATATTATGATATGACTTGCTATTATGTTTTCCATACATATAAAACCCCAAATCTCCAATCTCCGTGAGCTACTTATATTAAAGTCCAAACTAGAAGTCCCATAATGCTCACAAGTGTTCAGAGAAAAAACAAGTAATACAAGCTAACAAAAGGAAAGTATTTTTAAATATCAAATTTCAAAAAGTAGCACAAGCTAACAAAAGTAAAGTATTTTAAAATTTGAAATTTCAACTATTATTCAATGTAGAGTAAAAATAATTACTCAATGTATAGTAAAAAGAGCTAGAGTAAAAATAAATAAAAAATACATTTTTTTTTTTGTCTCGATGTACACTAAGAGAAAAAATAGAAACCAGCACAAAGAAATTTGAAGTAAATTGTTTTTCAAAAGCCATCAAAACATTAGAAAAACATATCCATTGTCAAATATGTTTTGAGTATGAATAATTAAAAGGGTGGTGGTGGATAGGTACTATAAGATTGAAAACCAAATCCATTGCTTGTATATATTTTGACTCTTGTATTTTATACCGCGAAGAAGAAAGAAACATAAAAATTGATAGTAGGGGGGAAAAATTACCAATAAGCAATAAAACTACGCAACAAAAAGCTTGCAACCCTTTCTCAATAAGTTGAATCTCACATGCACCCATTTCTTGATGATAAAATGAATATTGTAACTTGCTTGTTTTGAGTATGAGTATGGAACCAGAGGTGTATGGGATAGTGAGGGATAGCAGAGGAGGTACAGTATAAGTTGATTTGATACATGCAAGAGTTTATACAAGAGTTTTAAACACCAAACCTTATTCAATTTGGGAATTTATCTCAACTTTGTTTATGAGGACAAGCATGATTTGAGAGTAGGACCTGGGATGAACAATTTTTGTTGGTGTATTAAAACATAGGCTTGTGATATGACCGTATTCGTTCTCTACATATAGGATAGTTTCTCACTAGAATGTCCATCTACCAATGTTAATCCATGAGTGTAGGATGACAAATATCCTAATGTCACCTATACACAACCCCGTGAATTCACATATTTCATAGTCACATAAATGCAATCCCTGCAATTTTCATATTTCATAAGAAAATATAGAAAACATATCCAAATTCCATCAGTAAAGGATTGTACATAGAATTAGTATAGCGAACGTATGAATTACCAAAAGGTTGGAACTTTTTTCATATCAAATAAATTCTCATGTCTTCCATGAAATTAATGGAATGGGTGATCGTATCCCAACCTACATTAAAAAAATGTTAGGCACTTTTTTCATTTAAAATCACCGCTCATGTCTACCATGAAATTAATGGAATGGGTGCTCTTATTGCAACCTAAATAAAAAATTTCTTGCAATAGAGCACTAACTCAGTGGTAGTAAGTCGAGCACCAGAGACCAACACTTCCAACGACAAAAAATTGGAACTTGTGAAGGTTGTGGTGGCTTGGCACAGTGAAATATTAGAACTTGTGAAGATTGCAGTTATGGATTCTTTTCAATAGCTTAGACACCTAGCATGCATGCAAGGTTAATGTGAAAATCCTTTATTTTTTTTTTTATTTTACTTTATTTATTATTTATTCTATTTGTGATTAATTATTTTAAATTTTATTATTATTAAATTCAAATTAAACAAACCTTGTGTCCTTAGTGGCATGCCTAGGCCTTGCATGCAACCCAAGTTTGCACCATATGTAGCCATGTCAACCATATTAATTGATGCTAACAGGTGTTTCCATATAAGGTTTGTTAGTTGAGTCATACATCCTATTTTTCATCCTCAGGAGAGATAACTAAAGTTTTTCAAGGTGTAGGAATTTTTCCAATTTAACTATCCAATTCCATGGTGGGACACTATTCAATGGATTTTCGGTCTTTTCCAATCTAGTGTTTTGGTACTTCAAGCACTTCCTTTAAGTGCTTCTTCTATGAAGTTTGTTGGAAAAAATGAATTTTTTGACCGTACGCTAATGCCACATGAATCACACATTGATCATTGCTTTGATTTTTTTCACCTATATGAGCTATGCATTTTAGTATTGTCATCCTCTCAATATCTATTCTCTACCTTCCAGTGTGCTAAATTTTTTAATTCTAAAATAATTGTTTTTTATTGCTCTCAGTTTCTTTTTAGGATATAATAGCGACAATTTTTTTTTTTTTTGTTATCACAAACTCAGGTTTTGGAAACGAACAAAAGGGAGGAGTCTCATAGTCATGTGAAAATGTTCTATTTTGTGGATACAAATACTCTCAATAGACCATGGAATTCACCTCACTCACCAAAAAATGAAATTATTGAGCTTGTGTAAGTGTTGTGTTTCTTTCTATGTTTAGTGTGTATATTTGTTGAATTTATGGATGCTTGTAGCTAAGGAGAGTAGGCATCAGAATTAAAAAAACCATATATTACTAGACTGATGAAAGTAGGTGATATTATACTTTATAATATATAGAGGATTTTGAACTAATTCAGGGGTTGATTTATAGTTGTATATCCTTTATTTTTACATATTTCATGTACTTAGATGCTTTTAAAATATTTATTTATTAATTTAAATTGGGTGACAGGGTAGCTTACAGGGACTGGATTGGGTGGGCGGTATTGTAGAAGAAATAACATAGGGAGTAAGAGTGACTAAGTGGTAAGTATTGCTACAATAGTATCATCATCATCCATATGCAACATAACATGAGAAAAATAACATATAGTGGGGGGAGTACGTAGTGCACAATGCCCCTTTCTCTACTTGGTTTGTAGTTGGATTGTTTCTTTAAAGTATTTTTAAAATTTCAAATATTTATTTCTTGTGATCAAGTTTTGTTTAGAACAAGGTATTGAATGGAGGGGAGAGAAATTTTTCAAGAAGAATATTAATCTTCACATTCAAGTTGTTCATGGAAATACTTTAACAACTCTTTCTCCTTTACTAGAACTTGCACACAATGTAGATCAAGTATTCCTTTCTAGCTTCACATAAAAAATTGATAAGGTTATTTCTCTCTACCTCTCTAAAACATGGGTTAGAGTCATGGCAAGTTCATTGAAATATTTTTAATTTTCATCATGACCGACACACACTACTTGAAATTCAATTGGTTAAAACATATTTTGAAATCTGCTGAACCTAATCAATCCATTCCTATGGACATTATTTTTTATATATGCTTTCAACATATTTTGAGTGATTCAATGTAGTAAGCAGTCAGGCTAGTTCTAGCTTAATATGAAGATTGACTGATATTTTTCTAGGTCCACTATTGTTGGTAACATAGACACCTTTAATAACATGGCTTTGAAATTTCAGGATTTTTATTGTCTAGTATGAGAGCTTTCATGAAAATATCATCAACAATCGTACTAAAGTAGGTATTGTTGGGTGTATGTTATATTCCTTGCATGACTAGTTGCACATGTGGGAGGGGCAATAACACCCCCTTTTCATTGCGTTGGGTGCATTAGGGGGGTCATAGGGGGGTGCAACACCCCCTGTTTGGGGGTTTTCATGGGGGTAGTATCCCCCATGCATAGGGATCGAGGCAATGGCCCGTGAATTTTTTTTTGAACCTATAGTAGGTTGCGAGGCCTAACTATGGTCTTGTGCATGGGTTTTGCATATGGTTTTGGGCATGATGGTTTTCTACCAATGGTATTTTGTAGATCCAGTAATGAGAACTACTATTATGTTCTAATCCAATGTTAATGGATTAGTGTTTATGAATGCTTCAACATGTATATATATGTTAGGAATTTTTCTTCTGTGATCCATAAATTGTGAATAAAATCTTTCGGTGAAAATCACATCAAAATAGATTTGGTCAACGTGTTTCGAACCAGCCAGTGTGGTTCATCATCAGGACAAGATGGAAAATCTGATCAAGTAACCCCTTTAAATAGAAAGTAAAGCTCTCACTAGCTGTTTGTAAAATAATGGCTAGTTTGACTCAAATAATAATAGTTAATTTATTTTATTTTTATTTTATTTTAAAAGAGTAAATCAAATGATTAAAGTTTATAATTTGAATTTTATATATTTATATTTATTTTAATAAAAATAATAATTATTAATTTAATATATTTTTAAAGAATAAAATAAATTTTTGCTATTTATATATTTTTTAGAATAATAATTATTTATTTGTTTTTATTATTATCGAATAAATTAAATGTTAAAAATAATTAAATAATATTTATAGTTTG
Organism: Pinus albicaulis; assembly: GCA_034641835.2. NCBI lineage: Eukaryota > Viridiplantae > Streptophyta > Pinopsida > Pinales > Pinaceae > Pinus > Pinus albicaulis. The sequence continues at coordinate 973,655,443 of CM076577.1, read as the reverse complement.
AATTTATATATTTATTTTATTTTTAATAATTAAATGCTATGTGATTCAAAACTCATCAAACAATTATCTATTTGATAAATAAAAAAATAAAAAAATAAATAGAAATAAAATAAAATAAATAAAGATAAAGATAAAATTAAAAATAAAAATAAAATAGATAAATAAATAATAATAATAATAATAATAATAAATAAAAATAAAATTAAATAATTTTAAAATAAATTTAAAATTATTTAATTTTATTTTTATTTATTTATTATTATTTTTATTATTTAATTAAATTTTATTTATCTATTTAATTTTTATTTTTAATTTTATTTATTTTAGTTTATTTCTATTTATTTATTTATATTATCAAATAGATAACTGTTTGATGAGTTTTGAATCACATAGCATTTAATTATTAAAAATAAAATAAATATATAAATTCAAACTATAAATATTATTTAATTATTTTTAACATTTAATTTATTCGATAATAATAAAAACAAATAAATAATTATTATTTTGAAAAATATATAAATAGTAAACATTTATTTTATTCTTTAAAAATATATTAAATTGATAATTAATATTTTTATTAAAATAAATATAAATATATAAAATTCAAATTATAAACTTTAATCATTTGATTTACTCTTTTAAAATAAAATAAAAATAAAATAATTTAACTATTATTATTTGAGTCAAACTAGCCGTTATTTTACAGACGGCTAGTGGGAACTTTACTTTCTATTTAAAGGGGTTACTTGATTAGATTTTCCATCTTGCCCTAATGATGAACCACACTGGCTGGTTTGAAACGCGTCAACCAAATATATTTTGATGTCATTTTCACCGAAAGATTTTATTCACAATGTATATATGTGTATTGTAATATTTAGAAGAATATAATTAAAAATCAATCTAGTAGTCTCGGTTTTGTGATATAGGGGAAAATATCTGCGTATATTTGTTTTATGTTTTATCTTCTCGCCATTGTTTTTTTTGGGTTTTTTAAGAATTCATTTGCAAATAATTTTTGTACAGGGTTAAAGCATACACATTGTATCAATGTTGTTTCAGGTTCAAGGGGAAACCTTTGCTGCTCAGGGGTTTTCCTTAGGCCTATGGAAGACCTTGTTTAGTGGGAGATACATGGGATCGATTCTTGTAGTGAAAAAATATGGGGAGTAAGGGAAAGATAGAGATCAAGAAATTTATTGGTTAGAGTTTTAAGTTGTGTAAACTCAATATGGATGATCTTCTAGTGGATAAAGATCAATGGATCATAGTATATCCAACTACGAAACCAACGAAAATTTCAGATGAACACTGGGTGAAATTGAATCAGAAAGAAAAGAGCACAATATGGTTGTGTATTTAATATTCACGATTGTTGAATGTATAAGGGGAAGTTACAATGAAGGATTTGTGAGACAAGTTAGGGACTTTGTACTAATCTAATTCTCTAGTGAACAAACTATTCCTATGGAAAATATGTTTAGCCTAAGGATGAAGGATGGAGACTTGATGAAAGAACATCTGAATGCCTTCAATACTATGGTAAGCTAGTTTTTATCTATTGATATTAAAAATTAAGATGAATATAAGTGCATAAGTTTGTTGTTTTCTCTACAAAATTCGTGGGATAGTCTGGTTGTTGCAATAGGTAGCAATACAACTACCTTCAATTTTGATGTAGTCTCATCCTTACTCTCGAAGGAGATGAGATGGAAAAATATGGAGTTACAGAATAAATATGCCTTATTTTTCTGAGGAATATCCCATAATAGAAACAAAAATAAGTCCTCAAGTGGGAGATATAATTATGGAGGGAGATCTAGATATGGAGGTAGATCAAAATCTTCCAAAAAAACTGTAAAGGTGTGATGGAAATGCGGAAAGGAAGGGCACTTTAAAAAGGATCATCTATCTAAATCTTTTGAGAAAGGAAAGGTATCCGATGATGCTCCTTCTATAGAGGCTAAAACCACCTCAGATAAAGGTAGGTATGTGTAATGTTATTCTTATTAAAGTACAGATTTAATTCATGAGGCATGGTTGATTGACTGAGGTGCATCCTTTCACTTCACTCCTCATAGGGAGTGGTTCTATGAGTATGAGAAATATGATGGTGGTGACGTCTTCTTAGGGGATGAAAGGAAGGAAAAAATTATCATACGTGGAAAATTAAAGATGAAGTTACAAGGTGGAAAGATTAGAAGACTTCTTTGTGTTCTACATATTCCTACATTGGCCAGAAATATAATTTCTGTAAGCAAGATGGATGATGCAGGTGTCAAAACAATCTTTGAGAATAATACCTGCAATATGATTCAGGGAGCACTGGTATGGATGCAGGGAGTTCGTATTGGAACTATGTACAAGATTCTAGGTAGAATTCTTATTGATGGGTGCAACAGTTCTGTGGTTCCTGAGAGTGGAGTTGAAAACCTTATGGTATTTGGAGAAAATACGATGTTATGGTATCAAATGCTTGAACATATTGGACAGAAGGACCTTCAAATATTGCATGGTAATGGTATGATAGAAGGTATGTATAATTTCTCTGTGGATTTTGACTTCTGTCAACATTGTGTATATGGGAAGCAGAATCAGGCGAGTTTCCGCTTTGGTGCTAAGAGGGAAAAAGGGATATTAGAGCTTGTACACAACAATGTGTTTGGACCTGTGTTGGTTCCATCACTAGGTAATTTGGTGTACTATGTATCATTAATATATGAATTCTTAGGGAATACATTTATATATTTCCTTAGGTGTAAATTTGAAGTCTTTGATAGGTTTAAGGAATTTAAGGCTCCGGTGGAAAACCATAGACGTAATAAGATAAAGGTGTTGAGGAAAGATAATGGTGGAGAAATCTACAAGAAGGAATTTGAAGAGTTTTGTAAGAAGTGTGGTATAGCAAAAAAAAGGACTACTCCATACACACCTCAACAAAATGGAGCTGCAGAAAGAATGAAAATCACATTGATGGAAAAGGAAATAATCCTTCTCAATGTTGTCAGGTTAGGACAAGAAAGAGGAAGTGGACACTGCATGTTACCTGATTAACAAATCACCATCATCAACATTAGAGGATAAGACTCCATATGACATATTTACTGGTAAGAAACCATCTCTTTCGAATATGAGGGTATTTCAATGTGATGCATATGTGCATCTTCCAAAGGATAAAAGAACCAAGCTAGATAGTAAATTTGAAAGGTTCATATTTTTTCGGTATAAGGATGGCTTAAAAGGTTATAAAATTTGGAACCTAGAAACAAGTAAGGTTGTGTACAATAGATATGTGATGCTTAGGGAGGTGAAATATTTTATTAAATGTGAAGTCCTACCAAAGTACCATGAGAAGATAGAGTTTGAGCTAAAGGAGGAAGAATCAGACTCTACACCAGAACAAGAATCAGAAGATTAAGAGCCACAAACTCCACATGTGAGAAGATTAGTTCGACAAAAAAGGAAACCAAAGATCTATAGTCCAACTTATTTCTATTCAAACTTTTCTTTATCTATTACTAATGATGATCCCATAATTTTCAGCGAGGTATTAGATTCAAAGGATGAAAAACTATGGAAAGAGGAAATGGTTGATGAAATGGCATCTTTGGACAAAAATGAAGTTTGGGATATCATGGAGTTTCTGAATAAAAGAAAACCCATTGGAATAAGATGGGTGTTTAAAAAGAAGATGAATCCAAAGGCAAGGTGGAGAAATACAAAGCTCAGTTGATAGAAAAAGGTTATCACTAGGTGTTTGGAATTGATTTTGGTGATATCTTTTCTCGTGATGCCAAGTTAACTTCTATTAGATTACTTTTATTTGTTTTTGCTGCCTTTGATTTTGAGACAGAAGATATGGATGTGGATACATCATTTCTTCATGGGGATATGGAAGAAGAGATCTACATGAAACAACTTAAGGATTTGCAATGAAGGGTAAGAGATAACTAGTATGTAGGTCAGAAAAGTTTCTGTATGGGTTAAAACATTCACAAAGGATGTGGTATCAGAAATTTGATACATATATATAGGGACTTGGCTTCACTAGAAGAAAAATGAATCACTATATGTATTTTAAATTAATTGGTGACCGTGTTATTGTAATACCCAAAGTTTTTATGTTTTTAATTTGACAATTGAACAAGTCCAAAGGGGCAAGTGGACCCCGATGGAGAACTGTTATGTGGATTTATTTTATTAATAAAATAAAATGAAAAATTATGTCTACAATGACTAGATTGAGAATTGAGATCTGAAAACCAAAATCATGAGGATGGCTAAGGTGATGAGACTTTCCAACACCTTCCAGAAAATCCTTGGAAGGAATAGAACAAGTTACTAAAAATTAGACTTGGAGATAAACATCTAATTTTCCCAATAAAGAGGAAAGTGTTGGGAAGAGGTGGACAAAGCTGGGAAAGCAGAAAATATAGCTTTAAAGTACCTCTGTGGAAGAAACAGAGAGAAAGCCTAGGCAAAACAAGAAGAAATCATCCTAAAATTACTAGATGCAGTAATTCGAAATAGGCTAGGGAAAGAAAAGCTTAAATAAGATGCTCCATGATAGACAAAGGGGTTATCTATCACTAAGAGCTAAGGTCTTGGCTCAGGGGTGAGTTACGAAGAGAGAAATCTACGGTTGGGTGGAAACTAGTAAGAGCAAATTGGTATGCACACCTAACTAGAATTTTATTGTTTGATATAAAATTTGCATATGTGTTAACTAACACCTAATTAGGATATTGTTAAGATAAACGTGAATTTTTTGAAGTTAAACTTGTATATTTCATATATTTTAATTATCATTTAGTGCAATGATCTATAAAAGGCCCATACATTTAACAGATTCTATTACAGTAGTAATACTGAAATTTGTATGGTTGTATGGAAGAAGTCTAGTTAGATCCAAATCTGAGAATGTCTAAACCGGGTGACAAATTTAAATCTAGGGTTAGGATTCTAACAGAGAATCTTTCTATTCTATTTAAATAATTAAATTGTTATTATTATTTTACTAGAATCTCAAAAGGAAAATATCATTAGATATATTTTATGTTTCAGATCTGTGGCATAACACTCTACACAGTGGGAAGTACAAGCCTTGATACAACTACCTAATTACATGTACAAGAGTTATTATACTTCCAGAAAACTCTAGGTGCTGACAGGAAATAAATGAATAAATTTCAGTATGATTCTAATTGTTTTTACTGCTATAAAATTCTGCTCGAAACAATTTAGTTCTCATTCATAATTCTAGATTTAAGTAGTGTACATATGCTATTTAGAATTTCAGCCTTAAGAACTTAATAGATGTAGTAGACTAATCTAGAGAAAACATCAAGAAAATGATCGTTTATAAGACAATCCTATATCCGATTGAAATAGCATATTAAACTCAAAATAGAAAAAACTAAATATGACATATCTATGTGGGAAGAGAAAAACGTTATTCTGTTCTGTACTCCTGTTGTAAACACTTTTACGCTAACAAAACATAAAGCTGACTATATGATATATATATATATATATATATAGATGTAGAAATAAATCAACATTATATGTTCTATACTACAGCAAGTAATAATATCAGAGGTACCTATGACATTATGTTGGATACATGTAGAGGTATAAATTATGACATTATGAATACCAGAAAGAGTGATACCATCACCAAATAATTATAAGAAATTACACCGTATTTCAGTATCATAATTACTTGAATAAGATGAGTCGGTAGAAATGTAAATGTAACATTTAAATGAACACTATTATATATCTATATATATATATATATATATATATATATATATATATATATATATATATATATATATATATATATATATATATATAGGTGGAAAGATATATATATGTTCTTCATATAGTTATAACCGAATGTTCATTTCTTCAACAGTAATGATGAATGCATGGAAAACCGTCAACATAGAAATTGCTCCGGGAAAAATTATATAGAAACATTTAATACAGTCCAAAATGGGGTTATAAACCCATAAACGTTTATATATGTGTTACAATAAAACATAGAACTCTGTATAGTACGTAATAGAGGTGGGGACATTGTGAAACAATATTCTATAGCTTTGGCAATGCGATAATGATGTCCAGTGCAGAGGAGACATCCAAGAATATCATTACCAACCTATATAAGAAAGGAAATATGATTGAAAAGTTAAACCAGTGGTTGGGTGAACCACTCCATCTTAAGACACGAAGACGAAACCTTTGACGTACTTGCATATCACAAAAAAATAGTTTAGAAACAATGAAATAAAATTAAATTGCCAAAGAATGAGAATCATGAGAAAATTGAGGTCCATAAGTTAACACAATATACCTTGAGACGTTCGGCTCCATGGTTATCACACTTGTAGCCACAAGAGAAAAATCAAATTAGAGAAGCAGTGTTGATATTAGAAAATACAGCGTAGGGAAAAATCGTAAGAGGAAACCCCCATGAGCAAAAAGCGAACTTAAAAATGCACAGAGGAAATCTGAAACCACAGAATGAATACTTGGTGTAATTGTAGGCGTAAGATAGATGAAGGATTGACCTCAGGGGTCGAAACCGTCCCTTTTCTGACGACCTTCAACCAGTTATATTCCTATGTCCAAACACTATTATGAATATACAAAATTGAAAAAAAATATTTAAGGTAAACATTATGACTATATAACTGGCTCAAACGAATAAAAAAGAGAGGGATTGTCATAGTTTTGCATAGGAAGAAAAACAGAAGCCCTGAAATGAGATAATAAGCCAAGTTTACCTCATAAATGTCTGAGGGAGAACTCCCCACCCAGCGTGACTGGAAATTGTAAAATATGAAGAAGAAATACTCCAAAAAGAGAGGTTAAAATGGAGTAGAAGAAGCTCGATTAAATTTGTAAATAAAGATGAACAATAAGTAAGCCAAAACGTCACTAAGACCAATCAACTCATAGCTGGAGATAAGAAATCTATTGACATAGTGAACTATTCTCTAAGAAGACAGTGTTATTAAAAACACAATACGACGCTCTTCCATTGAAACTAAAATCCTTTATGGCATTTTAGACAATACAACAGAAGCAGAGAAACTAGAAAATTTACAAAGTAGAATGGCCTTAGAGAATCTTACTAGTCCTCGAAGTCCATGAAGAGGAATGGCCAAAACGTGTCGCAGTGGTTCGGCACACTGGAATTCAAGGGTCAGTTCCCAACCGACATGTAAACTAGTTGTGGTGCTCGGTAGAAGACGCAAAGAATGAAAATCACTGTGTATTGCATCTTTTAAACAGAAATATGTGTTAAACCCTAAATAACCTCAGCCATACAAGTGTCAATAGATGAGGAACATCACTCGGATCAAGACTTTGAAATGGTGAACCCAAAACCCATTACATGATGAAGTACTTGAGGAGTTACGTCGATGGCAGAAAAATTAATACGATAGACAACTTGAAGTACAGCGAAATCTCCATAGGGTTTATACTGGGTTCAAGAATTGGATTTGTGAACTGGAAATATTAATTTCATCCCAAATACATACGTAGAGTTAGGTATAAAATTTGTGTCATGTATGTTGGAAAGTGGGTTGAGAGATATTATGCAACATCTCGGTGTACTGACAATGAAAATCAATAAAACATTGAAGGCCAATTTAGCATGGGAAATTATCAAGTCCGAGGACCAATTAATGGTGTGACATCGTGGTGATAGGACAAATATTTAGTCATACGTACAACTTTACATTGTGCAGGAGGAATGATATTGACCTAATAGATATAATCTTGAACGAATTATGGTTGGATGCATTTCAAACAAGCTCGAGGAATAAACTTCAAAACCATAATAATAGGCTAATGGAATAGAATGGGTATGAAAAAGAATTAATATAAAGTAAGAGAGACACTATATTTTTTATAGTATTTGTATATATAAGTAGGGTGATTGAAAGTGGTACTAAGGAGACTCCTTTTTAATATATAAATTCGATGGAGTGGATTAACTAATGACAAAGGAGGTAAGTGATTATATAAACATTATCAAAGGTATTGTAAAGAATAATGAGGAAATAAATAAAATATATCATTTCATAATAGATGTGTTAAGAACCTAACAAAGGTGAATTCATCACGGTTGCTTGAATAGGCTTAAGACAAAGGATAACATTTAAATAAATTAACAAATGGGTCTTGAGAGGAATAGTTAAGTAGGAGACTAGGATCTTGACTGTTAATGAATAATGAAAGCATGTCACTGACATACAGAAAAATGTGATGCACATATCGTCAAAATGTGATGATTTTTTTTTTTTTAAATTATGGACTGAGAGACATTACAAATGGTATCAGAGCACTAGCTAAAACATTGGGCAAATTATGTGCTCACAAAGAAATTTGATGTTGCTATAAAAATTTTATGGAATTTGAATTTTGCTAATGTTTAATTTCATGTACAGTGAATAGTACTGAAGTATACAGTCGCGAACTATGACTGAAGAGGATGAGCTGTATGTAGATCTGGGTGGTGGAGAAAACATGCCAGATCCAAATGCTCCATTGATGGCTATGTTGCATAGAATGCAAAGAGAAATGACGCAGCTTAAAAGCCACAATGAAAGGCTATCTTTAGCCAGTGAGGAGCAAGACAGACTAATCAAAGAATTGAATTCTCGATATGGTCAAGAAGGTGAAGATTATGGAAGGAAGAGAAAGGGAAGAGTTAATTTCTCAAAATATTTTGAGGAAGATGATGCCTCTAGACAACAGTCTAGAAGGAACAAGGAATTACAGGGTAAATTTCAGAAAATCAAACCTCCTTTCTATGATGGAGAGAAGGAGGAAGATGCTGAAGCATGGCTTCTGAATATGATAAAGTACTTCTAGGTTTATGAATATGAAAGTAACTTAAGAGCCAGGCTGGCTATTTATCAGCTACAAGGTAAGGCCACCTTGTGGTGGGAAGAAACAAAAAGGGTTCATGCCATTGATGAGATTATTTGGGTGGATTTTCAAGTTAAGTTTAAAAATAGATACATTAATGAACGCTATTATGACGATAAAGCAAAAGAGTTTCATGAACTCAGATTGGGATAACTCACGATTGATGATTTTGTAATGAAATTCACAAATTTGTTACGATCTGTACCTTATATCAAAGAGGAGAAGGAAAATTTACAAGGGTTCTTGAATTGTTTGCCCACTATTTACAAGGAAAAGATAGAGTTTGATAACCCTAAGACGATGGATGAGGTGGTGCACAAGGCAATATTATGTTACCACCAATTCAAGGGTAAGAGTGAACAAGGAAATAATTGGTCAAACAAAGGTGACTTCAGCAGAAAGAAAACAAAACTAGCATATCTGAAGAACTTTGGGAGAAACCAAAAAAGAAAGAAGTTCAGCAAAATGGGTGAAAATCAAACTACCCAATCACAAACTGGATCCAAACAAATGAATGGAAATAATAAAAGAGAAGGGACTATTAAAATGAAAGAACCTTTGAAGTGTTGGGGTTGTGGAGAACCTCATTTATTGAGGAATTTCCCACATCGGAATATCCAGACTATACAAGTACTGAGAGAGGAAACGACTGTTAATGATGTGGTAAGGAACATCCCAAAAATCAGCTATGCCTTATAAGATCATCAAGCAAAACAACAGTCCACTATGGTCGAAATGGAAGGTATGATTTCTAACCAATCTGTTACGGTTTTAATAGAGACTAGTGCATCTTTAAGTTATATCAGTACTCAAATGGTAGAAAAATGTAATTTAAAGTCTGATAAGTTTCAGCAATCTTGGTTAGTTCATTTAGCCGCTGGTAAAAAATGGAAAGTAACTCATAAGTTACCCCAAACAGTCATAAATCTGAATGGATACCAAACATAATGAAATTTAAATATTCTTCCCTTAGGGTCTTATGATGTACTAGTAGGGATGGACTGGTTAGAAAAATGGAAGGCTATGTTGAATTGTTTATACAAAATCTTACACTACATTGACAAGTAGGGGAAACCTGTTATAGTACAAGGAAAGCCTAAACCCATATCTGTGAGACAAATTTAAGCTCTCCAATTAAAGAGAATTTCTAGAAAAGGTTATAAGGTGTATTCTATTCATGTATAGGAGTCGGGACAACAAGCAAAGAAAAATCTGTTGGAAACATTACTAGTAATAAGAGAATTTAAAGATGTTTTTCCAGATGAAATTCCCCATCTGCCCCCTAGGAGAGAAATGGATTTTTGAATTGATTTAGTGTCGTGAGAAACTCCAGTTTCTAGAGCCCCATACAGAATGAGTACTCCAGAATTAATGGAGTTAAAAATTCAACTACAAGAGTTGTTGGACAGAGGTTACATTAGACCGAGTGTATCCCCATGGGGAGCACCAATGTTGTTCGTGAAAAATAAATACAAAACCTTTAGAATGTGTATTTATTATCGTCAACTAAACAAACTGATAATCAAAAACAGATATCCATTACCTAGGATGGATAACCTCTTTGACTAGGTTAGAGGGGCCACAATGTTTTCAAAAATTGATTTAAGAACGAGTTACCACCAGTTAAGGATTAAAGATGAAGGTATCAGTAAAACAACATTCAGAAATAGGTATGGAAACTATGAGTTTGTGGTTCTACCATGTGGTTTGATCAATGCACCATTGAATTTTGTGTGCTTAATGAAGTGTCTTAAATAAATACTTGGACAAGTTTGTACTAGTATTTAATAACGACATTTTGATTTATTCAAAAAGTGAAGCAGAGCATAAAGAACATCTTGGAACTGTTTTGCAGACTCTCAGGGAAAACAAATTATATGCTAAGTTTAGCAAATGTGAATTTTTCAAAGATAAAATTCAATATTTAGGGCATATAATTTCAGAACAAGGGTTGGATGTAGATCGAGAAAAGATAAAAGCAATCAGAGAGTGGTCTATACCTACTGATGTATCTATTGTAAGATCCTTTATGGGATTGTAGGATACTATCGAAGGTTTGTAGAAATATTTTCAGCCTTAGCCTACCTCAATACTTCCTTGCAAAGGAAAGGAGTGAAATTTGAATGGACTGAAAAATGTCAAAATAGCTTTGAGCGGCTAAAACTAAAACTTACTACATCTCCTATTTTAAATATTGCTGACTGAGATCAGTAATTTGTAGTATGCACAGATGCTTGTGGAGAAGGATTAGGGGGAGTACTACTACAAGAAAACGTTGTTATAGCCTATGAATCTAGAAAACTTAAGAAACACAAACATAATTACAGTGTTTATGATCTGGAATTAGCTGTTGTAATACATGCTCTCAAGATGTGGAGACATTACCTTTTAGGAAAAAGTTTTGTGTTGATGACAAATCGCATTAGCCTAAAGTATTTTTTTTCACACAACCAGATCTTAATGCTAGGAAAGCTAGGTGGTTGTCTTTCCTGAGTGAATTTGACATGGAGATCAAACATATAAAACGTAAGGAAAACAAGATTGCAGATGCATTAAGAAAAAATGCTTGAAAAAGTGTGAGTAATATTGGAAGTAGTGTCAACTTTGACTTGGAGGGACTGATACAAGGATTAGTGAACCAAGACCAAAACTATGAAAAGCTTCAGACACAAATGCTGAAAAAATAAATGAAAGGGTATACACAAAATCAAAAAGGGCTAATTTGTTACAGAGAGAGATTGTACATTCCTGATGTAGACTCCCTAAATAAATAAATGTTGGATGAATATCATAAAAGACCCTATGTTGGACATCCTAAATATCAGAAATTACTCACAGCTTTAAGAAAGAACCTATTTTGCATGGGAATGAAAAAGGATGTGGAAAATTACTTGGCTAGATGCATTGAATGTCAACAGGTAAAGGTTGAACATCAACATCCAGCTGGGTTGCTGAATCCTTTACCCATTTCAGAATAGAAGTGGGAAATTGTTTCCATGGATTTTATTACTGGTTTACCAAGAACCAAATATCAACATGACTCTGTCTAGTTGTAGTGGAAACTTTGACTAAAGCTTCTCAGTTTATACCTGTACATTCTACATTTGGAACAAATCAAGTAGAAAATGTGTTTATGAAGGAGATTGTGAGATTACATGGTGTTCCTAAAGTGATCATTTCAGAAAGAGACACAAAATTTACTGTAGCTTTTTGGAGGAGTCTGCTTGGAGGCATGGGTACCAAATTAAATTTTAGTACTGCCTACCATCCCTAAACTGATGGCCAAACTAAAAGAATAAACTAGATTATGGAGGATATGTTAAGGATGTATGTTATGGATAGGCCAACCTAGTGGGAAGACTATTTACACTTACCATAATTTTCCTACAACAATAGTTACCAAGATTCCATAAAAATGAGCCTATTTGAATCAATTTATGGTAGAAAGTGCCATACCCCTAAGTTAGAGTCAACCTGAAGATAAACTAATACATGGACCAGAAGCTTTAAAAGAAATTGAAAAAGTTGTGAAACAGATTCAGAAAAATATCAAAACAGCTCAGGATATATATAAAGGTTATGGAGATGAAAAGAGAATTCACAGGAAATTCAATGTGCATGATCATGTATATCTGAGGATTAAGCCTAAGAAGAGTGCTTTTCACACCGGAAGTTGTGAAAAATTAGCTCCACGAAACGGTGGACCTTCTGAAGTGCTGCAAAGAGTGGGACCAGTTGCCTATAAAATGGCCTTATCCATTCATATTAAGGTTCATGATGTGTATCATGTTTCGTTATTGAAAAAATATGTATATGATTGTACTCATGTTATTGATTGGAATGTAATTCAGGTGGAACTAGAAGGGGAATTATTTCCAGAGCCGCTTCAAATCTTGAAGTGGGAAGAAGTTTAACGTCGGAACCAGACAGTGGCCAGGTTAAAAGTACAGTGGAGGTAGTTTACACCTGAAGAGGCTACTTGGGAGTGAGAGGCTGATATGATGGAAAAATATCCATCACTGTTTACACAGTGATTAGGTTAACTATTTTGTCAACATCGAGGATGGTGTTTGTTTTTAGAGGGGGAATATGTAATACCACAAATTTCTATGTTTTTAATTTAACAGTTGAACAATTCCAAAGGGGCAAGTGGATCTCAATGGAGAACTATTATGTGGATTTTTTTTATTAATAAAATAAAATGAAAAATTATGTGTGCAATGACTAGATTGAGAATTGAGATTTGAAAACTTAAATCCATGAGGAGGGATAAGGTGATGAGACTTTCCCACACCTTCTAGAAAATCCTTGGAAGGAATAAAACAAGTTCCTAAAAATTAGATTTGCAGATAAACATCTAATTTCCACAATAAAGAGGAAAGTATTGGGAAGAGGTGGAAAAATCTGGAAAAGCAGAAAAGACAACATTAAAGTACCTATGTGGAAGAAACTGATGGAAAGCCTAGGAAAAATAGCAAGAAAGCATCCTGGAATTACTGGACGCAGTAATTGGAAACAGGCTAGGGAAAGAAAAGCTTAAATAAGCTGCTCCAGGATAGACAAAGGGGTTATCTATCACTGGGAGCTAAGGTCTCTGCTCGGGGGTGAGCTACAGAAAGAGAACTCTACGGTTGGGTGGAAACTAGTCAGAAAATATTGGTATACACACCTAACTAGAATTTTACTGTTTGATATAAAATTCGCATATGTGTTAACTAACACCTGATTAGGATATTGTTAAGATAAATGTGAATTTTTTGAAGTTAAACTTTTAGATTTCACATATTTTAATTATCATTTAGTGCAATGATCTATAAAAGGCCCATGCATTTAACAGATTCTATTACAGTAGTAATACTAAAATCTGTATGGTTGTATGGACGAAGTCTAGTTAGATCCAACTCCAAGAATGTCTAAACCTGGTGACAGATTTAAATCTGGGGTTAGTATTCTAACAGAGAATCTTTCTATTCTATTTAAATAATTAAACTATTATTATGATTTTACTAGAATCTAAAAAAAAAAATATCATTAGATATATTTTATGTTTCAGATCTGTGGCATAACACTCTACATCGTGGGAGGTAGAGGTCCTGATACAACTACCTAATTGCATGTACAAGAGTAATTATACATCCAGAAAACTCTAGGTGCTGACAGGAAATAAACGAATAAATTTCAGTATGATTCTAACTATATTTACTGCTATAAAATTATGCTCTAAACAGTTTAATTCTCATTCATAATTCCATATTTAAGTAGTGTACATATGCGATTCCAAATTTCAGACTTGAGAACTTAACAGATGTAGTAGACTAATATAGAGAAAACATCAAGAAACTGATCGTTTATATGACAATCCTATATCCGATCGAAATAATATATTAAACTCAAAATAGAAAAATCTGAATATGACATATCTATGTGGGAAGAGAAAAACGTTATTCTATTATGTACTCTTGTTGTAAACACTTTTACACTAACAACAAATAAAGCTGAGTATATCAGATATATATATATATATATATATATATATATATATCTGTAGAAATAAATCAACACTCTATGTTCTATACTACAGTAGGTAATAATATCAAAGGTACCTATGAGATTTTGTTGGATACATGCAGAGGTATAAATTATGACATTATGAAAACCAGAAAGAGTGATACCATCACTAAATAATTATAAGAAATTACACCGTATTTCAGTATCATAATTACTTGAACAAGATGAGTTGGTAGAAATGTAAATGTAACATTTAAATGAACACTATTAAAGATATATATATATATATATATATATATATATATATATATATATAGGTGCAAAGATATATATATGTTTTGCATATAGTTATACCTGAATGTTCATTTCTTAAACAGTAAGGATGAATGCAAGGAAAACTATCAACATAGAAATTTCTCTCGGAAAAATTATATAGAAACATTTAATACAGTCCAAAACGGGGTTATAAACCTAGAAACATTTATATATGTGTTACAATAAAACATAAAACTCTGTACAGTACGTAACAAAGGTGGGGACATTGTAAAACAATATTCCACAGCTTTGGCAATGCAGGAATGATGTCCAGTGTAGAGGAGACGTCCAAGAACAGCGTTACCAACCTGTATAAGCAAGGAAATATGATTGACAAGGGGTGAACCACTCCATCTTAAGACAAGAAGATGAAAGCTTTGACGTACTTGCATATCACAAACAAACAATTTAGAAACAATGAAATAAAATTAAATTGCCAAATAATGAGAATCATGATAAAATTGAGGTCCAGAAGTTAACACGATATACCTTGAGACGTTCGACTCCATGGTTACCACACCTGTAGCCACAAGAGAAAAATCAAATTAGAGAAGAAGTGTTGATATTATAAAATACAACGTAGGGAAAAATTGTATGAGGAAATCCTCATGAGAAAAAAACGAACTTAACAATGAACGGAGGAAATCTGAAACCACACAATGAATACCTGGTGTAATTGCAGGCGTAAGATAGATGAAGGAGTGACCTCAGGGGTCAATACCGTCCCTTTTCGAATGACCTTTAACCAGTTATAGTCCTTTTTCCAAACACTGTTATGAATATAGCAAATTCCAAAAAAATATTGAAGGTAAACTTTGCGACTATATAACTGGCTCAAACGAAGAAAAAGAGAGAGGGATTTCCATCATTTTGCATAGAAAGAAAACCAGAAGCCCTGAAATGATATAATAAGTCAATTTTACCTCATAAATGTTTGAGGGAGAACTCCCTACCTAGCGTGACTGGAAATTGTAAAATCTGAAGGAGAAATACTCCAAAAGGAGAGGTTAAAATGGAGCAGAAGAAGCTCGATTTAATTAGTAAAGAAAGATGAACCATAAGTAAGCCAAAACGTCACTAAGCCCAATCAACTCATAGTGGGAGATAAGAAATCTATTGACACAGTGAACTATTCTCAAAGAGGACAATGTTGTTAAAAGCCCAATATGACGCTCTTCCATTGAATCTAAAATCCTTCACGACATTTTAGACAATACAGCAGAAGCATAGAAACTAGAAAAATTACAAAGAAGAATGGCATTAGAGAATCTTACCAGACCTCGATGTCCATGATGACGAATGGCCAACACGTGTTGCAGTGATTTGGCACACTGGAATTGAAGGGTCGGTTCCCAACTGACATGAAAACTAGCTGTGGAATTCGGTAGAAGATGCAAAGAATGACAATCAATGTTTATTGCATCTTTTAAATAGAAATACGCATTAAAACCTAAATAAACTCAGCCATAAAAGTGTCAATGGATGAGGAACGTCACTCGGACCAAGAATTCAAAATGGTGAACCCAAAATCCGTCACGTGATGAATTACTGGAGGAGTTACATCGATGGAAGACAAATTAATACGATAGACGGCTTGAAGTACAACCAAATCTCCATAGGGTCCTCATTGGGTTCAAGAATTGGATTCGTCAACTGGAAATATTAATGTTGTCCCAAATACATACGTAGAGTTAGGCATAAAATTTCTGTAATGTATGTCAGAAAATGGGTTGAGAGATGTTATGCAACATCTCGGTGTACTGACAATGAAAATCAATAAAACGTTGAAGGCCAATTTAGCATGGGAAATTCTCAAGTCTGACGACCAATTAATGGTGTGACATCATGGTGGTAGGACAAATATTTAGTCATACGTACCAATTTAAATTTTGCAGGAGGAATGATATTGACCTAATAGATATAATCCTGAACAAATTATGGTTAGATGCATTTAGAACAAGCCCGAGGAATAAAATTCAAAACCATAATAATAGACTAATGGAATATAGTGGGTATGAAAATGAATTAAAATAAAGTAAGAGAGAGACTATAATGTTTATAGTATTTGTATATATAAGTAGGGTGATTAAAAGTGGTACTAAGGAGACTCCTTTTTAATATATAAATTCGATGGAGTGGATTAGCTAAGGAGAAAGGAGGTAAGTGATTATAAAAATGTGGTATATATATTAAAGCGAGGAGGCCTCATATATATATATATATATATATATATATATAAACATTATCAAAGGTATTGTAAAGAAGAATGAGGAAATAAATAAAATATATCATTTCATAATAGAAGTGTTAAAAACCTTACAAAGGTGAATTCCTCATAGTTCCTTCAATAGGCTTAAGACAAAGGATAAGATTTAACTAAATTCACAAATTGGTCTTGAAAGGAATAGTTAAGTAGGAGACTAGGATCTTCACTGTTAATAAATAATGCAACCATGTCACTGACATAAAGAAAAATGTAATTCACATATTGTCAAAATGTGACGAAAAAAAAAATTATGGACTCAGAGACATTACAGTTATTTATTTGGTCTTGTATGTGGATAATATGTTGATGATTGGAAATTGAAAAGAAATTATCTAGGATTTGAAGACCCTATTTTCCTCCAAATTCAACATGAAGGATCTTCTGGGTGCAAAATATATTTTTGGAATGGAAATTAAATGAGATCGGGGAAAGAGGAAACTTTGTTTAACCAAAGGAAGTATATCGAGTCGATACTATAGAGGTTTAATATGCGTGATAGTAAACGAGTTAAGGTTCCTATTCCTGTAGGTGTAAAGGTATCTTCTAAACAGTGTCCCGAGACATAGGAAGAGGAAGAGGAAATTTCTCGTGTTCCATATGCAAGTGTAATCAATAGCCTAATGTATAAAATTTTATGTACTAGACTAGATATTGCACATGCAGTCGGAGTATTGAGCAGGTTTATGTCAAAACCATGGGAGGAGCATTCGACAATCGTGATGCGGTTTTTCAGGAAATTGCATGGCACTAGTGATTATGGTTTGTGATACAAAGGAAGACTAGGATTGGATAGAGTTTTGGACATCCATGGCTTTGTTGATGGAGACTGGGATGGAGATATAGATCAGAGAAGACCTACAAGTAGGTGTGTGTTTAACCTATTTTGAGGAGCAGTGAATTGGATGAGCGAAAAACAATCTATAGGGGCCCTTTCAACTACAGAGGTTGAATACATGGCAGCCACTCATGCAAGAAAGGAAGCAGTTTCGTTGCGAATATTGTTGTTCAAGTATGAGGTTCATATAGAGAGATATAAGGATAGACTATGATAGCCAAAGTGAATGTTTTTTGGAAAATAACCCTACTCATCATTCAAAGACAAATCATATTGATGTTCAGTATCACTTTGTGAGGGATATGATTGAGGAAAAAAATGTATTTCTGGTAAAGGTGGACACTTTGAAGAATGATGTAGATGCATTGACCAAGTATATGAGCACTCAGAAGTTTTCTTAGTGTACAGAAACAATAGCCATTGGAGGGTTGGACCAATGACTAAGCTCTCCTATGACCCCCTATGTGGAAAAGAAAACAAGAAGTAAGAGAATGTTGGGTGTGTGTTATATTATTTCCACGATTAGTTGCATGCATGGGGGTGGGGGCGTTGGCGACAACCCCTCATGTTTGTTGCGCTGGGAGAAATAGAGGAGTAACTGGGGGGCACAACGCCCCCTATCGAGAGGTTCGTTGGGGTGGTAGCCCCCTTGCACGGGGTCGAAGGTAGTGCCCGAAGAATTTTTTTTGGACCCTATAATAGGTGGACAAACATATCTATGGTTTTCTACATGGGTTTTGCACATGGTTTATGGGCATGATGGTTTTCTTCCCATGGTATTTTGTAGATCCGGTCAAGGAAAATATGGTTATGTTCTAATCCAGGGTTAATGGATTGAGGTTTATGAATTCTTCGGCATGTATATATATGTATTGTAACATTGAAAAGAATATAATGAAAAATCAATCTAGTAGTCCCACTTTTAGGATCTAGGGGAAAATATCTGTGTATATTTTTTTTATGGTTTATGTTCTTACCATTGTTTATTTTATGTTTTTTAAGAATTCGCTTGCACATATTTTCTGTACAAAATTAAAACCTACAAGTATTTTGTAATACACTAAAAAAATGTCTATAACTTTCTTACTCGATAGAAAATTTCGATTCTTACCTGATGAAGCTTAATATTAAAATTAAATTTAGACTTAACAAAAACAAAAATTTGACAAATTCACATCATTAATAATACCAACGACGTTTATATATATAGATAGATTAATAAAATTATTTTTCAATATATATTTTATGAAATAAAATCTATTAAAGTGATATTGATAATATATTGTAGTTATCTGAACATCTTTGATAAAAAAATTTTTGAAAAGGGGGAGAGACGCGATGGCGTTTGGAGTCTTTAGGGTTTATGGCTCGGCTTCCCCGGTTCGTGCAGACTCTACCGCTCCATGCGATGGCCGCCTCCAGCACTCTTTCCAGATCACAGACTTGCACCCGCAGGCCTGCCAACCACTGCACAGGGCTTTCCACGCAGTTGCTGTTGCATCCGTCTGCGCGGCTACAAACTCTGCTTTAGATCCAGAATGCCGGGATGCTGCAGCTTTCACAGCTGCTTACAACGCCATTAAGCTCCTTTCAGAAAATCGCACGGATTTCTCCCCTGCAGCTGGCCAGCTGCGGATCTGCTTCTCGGATCTGCCAGATCGGCCTGCAGAGGTACCTACTCTGGCTTTTCACTTCGCCCAGGATGCAGATTCGAACTGGCAGGTTTGCAAAACTCTGTTCAGGGTTTCTTCTGGCTTTGATGATGCCGACAGCTGGGCAGCCACATCCCTGGCAAAGGCTACGGGCGGCTTTAATGCTGTCGTCTTCATGGACGCACACGAAGCAAACAAGAACGACTCTGAAACCCCTTCAGATCTCACCTCTGCTGCAAGCTCGAAGCGGTTCAGCTTTTCTATCTTGCCAGACATGCATGCAAACGCATTTAGGGTAGATAGATCCCCTCCCTATCATCACCATGACAGATCTGCCCTAGGAAGTAAGCGAGACCCTGGAACTGTGTCCAGACCCCTCCTTGACTCCTTTCAGATCCAGATTTCTCAACCAAGAGGCAATACCATCCTGCAATGGGTCAGTTCTTCAGATTTGGTGCTGGATCTCAAGCTGGATCTAGAGCGGCGGATTGGGATCCCTCCAGGCCCTCAAAGACTTCTCTTTCAAGGTAAACAACTTGAAGACCATCTACCTATTTCTTCTTACTGCATTAACAGGAACAACTCCTTGGTGTTAACCCTTCGTTTGAGAGGGGGTGCAGTGGGACAGTCTTCTTCCGCTCCTCCCTTCTCTTACAAATATGCTGTTCATTCCGAGATCCCCAAACCCTCGGAACCCCTCAAATCCAAGCCTTTTTTGGTTAAAAAGGCAGAGGAAGTTCCCTCTGTCGATATCACCCATGCAGATCCTGTAAATCAACTCCAAGAATTTGCAGAAAGAGCCATCATTTGCAGGTTCAACGGACTATGGCCGCGATCTCAGGATCTTTATGACTGGATTCATGCAAACTGGACACGTCATTGTAAGGTCAGTTTCTGTTCAAAAGGTTATTTTATTGTGCTTTTTAATGACAGCAAGCATTATGAAAAGGCGTTGGAAGAAGGCCCTTGGTTCATGGGAACTGCTGGACTCTTCTTAACTCGGTTTCCAGATTTTGATCCGGCAACCGCAGTCATCACCAGGACTCCTGTATGGATCAGACTTCCAAACCTACCTGTCCACTTATGGCTTGTTGCAGTCTACAAAGCTATAGGCAACACCTTGGGCAGTTTCATTACGGGGGATTACACGAAGGAAAGAATAGGTCTCTACACTTATGCCAGAATATGTGTGGAGCTGGACTTAAGTAAGGGGATTCCAGACCAAATCATTCTCAAGTTAAACGACTTTTTCTGGACCCAGACAATAGATTACGAAAATACTGCCTTCCGATGTCGACATTGCCACCAAACAGGGCATCTGCAGTCCACCTGCCCTTCTCTCCCGGCAAAAAAGAAAAAGGATAACCTCTCCAAGCACAAATCCAAACGATGGGCTCCCTGCTCTCCACCTCCTGTCGTGGATTCTGACTCTTCTAGATCTGAAGATGAAGCCAGCGACGCTGATTTGGATCTGGCCCCTCAAGCTGGGGCTCTTTCCAACGATGGACCAGCTCAGCCCTCCGATTTAGCCTTCGCCCAGAAACGTGCGCATTTGACCTCCTCCTCAGATTCAGAAAAGGAGGGGCCCCCCTCAGAGAACCCCAGTCTTCAAGTTGTTGTTGCTCATTCGCCCCTGGATGGGTGGGTCAAAGTCATAAAAAGGAAAGGGAAAAAGCTTCGTGTTGAGACTTCTACCCATTCTGGGTAGAGATCAGTATTTTAGCTTTCCAGTTTTTGGTTGTTGTTCTTTGCTTGCTTCACTTTTCCGGAACCGAGGTTGATAGTCCTATCATTGCCGGTTGCCGGCTCTCTGTCCCTCTTGATTGTATCACCATCTTGTATCATATTTTCGATTAATAGATTTAGTCCAATTCAGAAAAAAAAAATATATTGTAGTTATCAATCTCCTTATACAATAAATAAGGGATATTTTATAAAATAGAAAATTATCTATATAAATAAGATCGTTTTAAAAAATCCCTTCGTCGCTCTTGAGCGGAAATAGAATTTCAGGAGGCGGCAGAAGGCTATATTATGTTTGTTTCGTACAAAGGAAAGAAGACGGTGGAGACCCTACAAGCCAAAGTTTGCAAAATGAGAAACGATGTGGACGATATAACCATTAAAGTGGAAATCGACTGGATTATTGACCCAGGTACCCCTGCCACTCGAGCTACGCAATTCCTGCGCACCCAAGCCATGAGCTAGCAGATGAAGACCTTGTTGGCCAAGTATATGAATCAGCAGGAGGCCTCCATCCATGAGGCCATCCAAATGTGCAAAAATGGTTTTGCCAGAAATTCAGCTCGTCTGGACAGTATGGAAGGTACTCTGAGATCTCTGGCTCGGGAGATGCATGAATAGTCGAGGATACTCGGGGGATTTATTCAACTATTCGAGACATACCTGAATTATGTGGAAAATTTTTCCATCCAGTTGCTGGATGATACCAATAAGACAATGGTGATTCGCCGATTCAAACCTCGAAATGCTTCTTTGAAGAGGAGAATGCTGGTATGAGCAGTGCTGCCAGCAAGGAGGAAGAGATCGCCGGTGAACAAGATTTACCCCCTTGGTAATTTAGACAGGCGCATGTTTTGTTGGATATCCTATTTTGTGTTTGCGACCAATGCCATCGATTGGAAAGTTGGTGATGGCCTCCTACCTATTAGGTTGACTAAGGTTTGTCGCAAGCATCAGCAGTTTGATAAGTCCTTTTGGGCGAAGCGAAATATAGCTAGGTTTTATGTTTAGTTGAATGTGCAGCTTTTTTGTCACTCGTTATGTCTAGTTGATAGGGGTCCCTTTTTGAACCACAAACAACATAACCATTTTGTATCACTATGTACAATATTTTCTCATTAATACAAATGCTGATTTACAAAAAGAAAAAAAAATAAGGTAGTTTGAAACTTTTAATTATTATTGTATCTTTATTTTGTTTAATTATTTATTTTGGGTTTTTAATTATTATATTTTAATATCCCACATGGTGTAAAGAATTCGATGATGGGGTGCATTGTTAAGGCACCCCATTTGCAAGGTCACTTGTTCGAAACACGTGGGTGATTGGGATTAGTCTAAACGACCAATTTTTTATTATTATTATTTTGTAATTAGATTCAAATTGTAGATGGTTCTTAAATGTATATAGCTTAACTCATTACAAAGAAAAATGTGTTAGGTTATATATGAGTCTTCAAATTGTTTATAAAGGTTGTGTTTATAATACTAAAAAATTTCATAGATTTATTTTAATTGCATATTTTTTTTATTCAATGAGTATCATGTCGTTTTGATTTTAGGTATAGAAGGGATATTTTAATTACAAATTCCATTATATGAGTATGATGGAATTACGATTTTATGTATCAAAGGGATATCGTATAGAGCACATTCAACTTACTCTATGAGTGTTGGATACCTGAATGTATAATGAGCATAAAATCTGATAGAAAATGCAAATAATCACCATTGGTAATGCGTCAAATGTCATGGAATTTTTGGATTTAGAATATAACTTGCACAATGGGATGATGCAACAATATTTGAATATTTATGAGAAGAAATTATGAGTTGAAGAGTGACTAATGGTTATTATGACCCATTTTGGATATGAGATGTAGTTTTTTGTTTTTTTTACAAAATACATCATTATCAAATCCAAAGGGATGGTAATTATCAAATACATGGTGAATTAAAGATTGTGTTTATAATATTAAAAATGCCAATATATTTATTTTAATTGAAAAATATTTTGAATTCAACTGAATATCATGGAGTTTAGATTTTATGTATCCCAGGGATATTTTAATTATAAATTCCATTATATGAATATCTTGGAGTTAAGATTTTATGTATCAAAGGGGTGTGCTATGGAGCACATTCAACTTAATCCATGAGTGCTGGAATCTGAATGTACAATGAACATAAAATCAGGTATAAAATGCAAATAATGACCATTGGTATTGCGTCAAATGACAGTTTTTGTCGTGGAATTTTTGGATTTAGAATATAACTTTCACAATAAGATAATCCAACAATATTTGAATATCCATGAGATGAAGTTATGACTTCAGAAATGAGCACTGGATATTCTTGCATTTTGGATACTGGGCAGATTTTTTCATTTTTTCATAGCCTATGTAGTAAGACCATTTAAAAAATATGGCTTCAAATGGATTCTCGGGTGGAAATAAAATACACGGCGAATTCGTTTTGATTATATATTAATTGTTTTTTTTCTAATTATGATTTTATTAATTTTAATTGTATAATATTCAAAGAGAAAATATTTTTTTAGAGAAGTTAAACAAAAGCAAATATTCAACTTCTTCCCTAACACATTGATGTTGAATTTATTTCAATTACTTAAATTATATATTTTTTTTATTAAATCAATTTTTATAATTCAATAAATTTTGAAGATTTAGTATAATTATTTTAATGTGAGAGTTTCTATGTTGTTGGCTTGACTCAAACTGATATAACTTTTTGATAATTACAATCTACTTTGTATTATTAATTGTTTTCCGACCTGGTAGCTACTTGCAACTTAAAATACTAGGGAGGTTTTCAATTTAAAAACAAGTTGTTTTATTCCCTATTTAGGATTATTATTTTCAGAAGAGACTTTAGTTTAATTTAATGTTGATAATAAAAGAAGAGATTGTTTGTTTTCGTTTGTATGTCCCATTCACATTACACTTTTTTGAGTTTTTTTTAACAATGAAACCAATTCATATTACAAGTTATTGGCTTTTTATATGGTGTATCCCGACCCCTTTCCACATGATTATGATGAAGATCATGTGACCTTTTCCTTATGCATGTTAGTTTTTTTTTTTTTTTAAAACTAAGATATTTTTTTATTGTATTGAAAAATAAATTTATTTTGACTCAATTGCATATGACGATGAAATTATGTTAAGTATTTTTTTTTATGGTGGAATGTTGAGTAGTAATAGTTATTTTCAACATTTCTTTGATTTTAATATACATTTATATTAAATGGTATTTATAAAGTATTCAGGAAATTTAGATTGCTACTAAGTATTGAGTAGAAATTGCAATGTATTATTTTGAGTTATATTTTGCTATATTGTGAAATGTATTTTATTTTCTAAAAATTTAAGAATTTACTAATTAATAGTTCTTTTTTACTACATGTAACATTATTTATTTCAAAAAATATATGAGTTTTGAATAATATTTGATTCCAACTTCAAATCCTATTTATTGTGTTCTTGGTTCCTTTTTTTATCGTTCTTTCATTAGAATATTCCAATGGAGGTAGCCACACTTACTCATACATAATGATTGAATTAGGAGGAAAAAATGTGGATCGGTCATTAGTTTCCATTCCCAATTCATTTGGTGCAACCCTTAATGGTGAATATAAAAATCCCTCAACATAATGCTACTAAACCTGGTAAATGGAAACCAAGAAGTTGATTTTTGAAAGAATCAATAGACCCCAAATTTGAGGTTCGCTCAAATCACATCAGAGAGTATACATAGTATATGCAAGATCACGTGCTCATTGGAAAATTTATGGGCATCTTGCCCTTACAAAAATATTTATCCTAATGTGTTCGGAATAAATGCAAACGTAAATGTCAAATCAAAATAAAATTTATGGCTAAGGGTTTATTTATTATTGTTTTTGCTAGTTTAGATGATCATAACTAGGCTTTTGAGGATCAAACTTTTTTGTTTAATTCATTTTGGATTTACATACCAAGACAAATTATGGAAATAAACTCTTGATTATGGGCATATTCCCTTCCACTATTAGTGGTGCCATGAATATGGAAATTTATACTTCAATTTTCCTCTATTGGATTCAAAGGTAAATCCAAACTAGTCTTAAGGCAGGATAATGATGAATTCACCATTGTTGATAGCAAACGCATAAAACCTAAACCTACCCCTTCACAATTGAAACATTCAAAGGTGAAAGGGATCGAGTTTAATTGTTATGAGCTACTTATTTCATTTGAACACTCAAATCCCCCTTTAATTGAGTAGTACCATGAAGTCGAAATGAAATATTCTATGGGTACTCCCTTTTCCTATAAACCGTACCCTTCATCACATGATTCCCCTATACCACCTCTGCCTAACCCGTTCTCTTCTACCACACTTCCTCTTGAATCCATTACCGTTACCTCCTTTAACACCGGTCATTCTCTTTTTTGTTTCAAAATGGTCAGATAAAAACCTAGAACAAGCTTAATACATGGACCAGGATGCTCTCAACTTTTTAGAATTAGCCAAGGTCTCAAATAATAAATATGCATCTTCCTCTTTGTAACACAAAGTTTTATTACTAGGTTGTGCTTAAATTGTATTTATTTCCGTATGGTTACTATTAGGTTCAAGAGAAGCAAACATTGGGCTACTTGGGGTCCAAAATCAATCATTAAAATAATCAAACAAGTTATATCTGGATAAGAAGAAATGGGGAAGAAAGTGTAATTTCCAACTCTTGGATGAATTAGGAGGCACTATGGTTAATTAGGGATGAATCAGGTAATCACATAATCTTTTTGTGCCTATAGAAAACCCAAATCATTAAAATAATCTCATGGAGTATGTGGGGCCTTAAATTTAAAGGAAAACATAGGCTCCTTGAGCAAAAATGTTTTTCCTTAAGGAGCCTCCATACTATCGATAACCATCTAAATAATCAAATTAATATCGTACCAAATGCAGGATATGCAGGATATGTGCCATTAGGAATTTTCAAAGATAATTACTCACGATAAATAAGTTTTCCATTATTATTCTATGTTAACAAACACCAAAGAAATATGTTGAAAAACTTTACATATCAAAAGATTTGTGAATGGAAAGTCCTGCATAAAAATCATCACCTCACTTACGATACAACTAGCTTGTTCTATAAAGTAATTCAGACGATCATAAACTAGGTATTGAATACCATGTGGATTAAAACTAGCACAATCACATTTACCAATGTGATTGATATACGTCGATAGGCTTATATGAAATAGATTTACAACCACATTCACCAATGTGGCTGATATATGCCGATAGGCCTATATCCACTACACACCACATATATTTCACCATAATAAATATTATATATTTATGATTAAAATCACCAAAATATTTTATATCTTTACTTATAATATATTAATAATATTAACTATATACATACTATATAAATTAAATTGAAATATATATGAATATAAAATATTAGAATATATAATATTATATTATTCAATAGTAAAATACATAATAAAAATATATTATTAAATTATTTCAATACATTAATAGTTTTAACTCAAACTATAATATGATTCTATTATAACATAACAATAATATTTTATTAGTATTAAAGAACTAACAGACCCAAGGGCTTAATACTCCATGAGATTATTTTAATGATTTGGATTATTTTAACATAATAATAAAGAACTAATAGACCCAAGGGTTTAATATTATAAACCAAAGGAATCAGCGAACCCAAGGGATAAATATTATAAACCTAACGAATGAATATTAAAAACAATAGAGATTAATAAACCCTAAGAATTAATATTTTAAACTGAAAAATATAAGACATTAATAAACCCTAGGAATTAATATTTTAAACTCAAGATAGTAATAAACCGAATGTGTGATTAACATTATAAACCAAAAGAACTAATAAACCCAAGGGTTTAATATTATAAACCAAAGGAATCAGTGAACCCAAGGGATAAATATTAAAAACCTAAGGGATTAATAAGGCTAAGGGCAATATTAAAAAAAATAGAGAATAACAAAACCCAATAGTTTAATATTATAAACATAAGGAATTGGTGAACCCAAGGGAAAACCATTACCCAACAAATTATAAACCAAAGGAATTGGTGAACCCAAGGTAATTGATTTAAACATTGAGACAATTGTTGTCACAATGCGACGTTGGACCAACTATGACCAAGGTTGGCCATGGGTGATTTTCATATTGAGACAATATTTGTCAGAATGTGTCATTTGATCATGGATGAAATTGATCAATTATTCATATTATAAACCAAAAGAACTAATAAACCCAAGGGTTTAATATTATAAACCGAAGTAATTGGTGAAACAAAGGAGAAATATTAATATTATAATCAAAGAAATAAAAAAAAACATAAGAATAAATAATTTAATCTGAAGAGATTAAAAAACCCTGAGAAATAATACTTTAAACCCTAAAACATAAGAAAGTAATAAACTCTAAGAATTAATATATTAAACTCGAGATATTAATAAAGCATATGAAATAATATTTAAAAACAAAAAACCTAAGAAATTGATAAACCCTAACAATTAATATTTTAAACTAAATATATTAATAAACCCAAGAGATTATTAATAATACAAACCAAAAGAACTCATAAACCAAAGGTTTAAATATTATAAACCAAAAGAATTGGTGAACCCAAGGGATAAATATTATAAACATAAGGGATCAATATTAAAAACACAAGAGATTAATAAACCCTAAGAATTGATATTTTAAACTAAAAAACCTAATAAATTAATAAACCATATGAATTAATATTTTAAACATAAGATATTAATAAACCAATGGGATTATTAACAATATAAACCAAAAAAACTAATAAACCCAAGGGTTTAATATTATAAACCAAAGGAATCAGTGAAGCCAAGGGATAAATATTATAAACCTAATGAATGAATATTAAAAACAATAGAGATTAATAAACCCTAAGAATTAATATTTTAAACTCAAGAGAGTGATAAACCCAATGTGTGATTAACATTATAAACCAAAAGAACTAATAAACCCAAGGGTTTAGTATTATAAACCAAAGGAATCGGTGAATCTAAGGGATAACTATTAAAAAACTAAGGGATCAATAAGGCTAAGGGAAATATTAAAAACAATAGAGATTAATAAAACCTAATAATTAATATTTTAAAATAAAAAAAACTAAGAAATTAAAAAAGCCTATCAAATACTATTTTAAACTCAATAGATTAATAAACCCAAGGGATTATTCATATTATAAACCAAAATAACTAATAAACCCAAGAGTTTAATATTATAAACCAAAGGAATTCATAAACCCAAGGGAATTGATTTAAATACTGAGACAATTGTTGTCACAATGCGACGTTGGACCAACTATGACCATGGTTGGCCATGGGTGATTTTCATATTGAGATAGTATTTGTCAGAATGTGACATTTTATCATGGATGAAATTGATCGACTATGGCTAAAGAAATTAATAAACACTAATAATTAACCCAACGTATTATTCATATTATAAACCAAAATAACTAATAACCCAAGGGTTTAATATTAGAAACCAAAGGAATTGGTGAACCCAAGCTAAAAATATTAATAACCTAA
Source organism: Pinus albicaulis (assembly GCA_034641835.2). Taxonomy (NCBI): domain Eukaryota; kingdom Viridiplantae; phylum Streptophyta; class Pinopsida; order Pinales; family Pinaceae; genus Pinus; species Pinus albicaulis. The sequence goes on along the minus strand of CM076577.1, from coordinate 973,626,528 downwards.
GGGACCAATAAGGCAAAGAATCAAGAAAATTAATAAAAAAATACTCAAGTTGAAGAAATTAATAAATACTAATAATTAACCCAAGGGATTATTCATATTATAAAAAAAAAGAACTAATAAACACAAGGGTTTAATATTATAAACCAAATTAATTGGTGAACCCAAGGGAATTGATTTAAAAATTGAGACAATTGTTGTCACAATGCGACGTTGGACCAACTATGACAATGGTTGGCCATGGGTGATTTTCATATTAAGACAATATTTGTTAGAATGTGACATTTGATCATGGATGACATTGATCGATTATTCATATTATAAACCAAAATAACTAATAAACCCAAGGGTTTAATATTATAAACCAAAGGAATTGGTGAACCCAAGGGAATTGATTTAAACATTGAGACAATTGCTGTCACAATGCGACATTGGACCAACTATGACCATGGTTAGCCATGGGTGATTTTCATATTGAGGCAATATTTGTCAGAATGTGACATTTGATCATGGATGACATTGATCGATTATTCATATTATAAACCAAAAGAACTAATACACCCAAGGGTTTAATATTATAAACCAAAGTAATTGGTGAACCCAAGGGAATTGATTTAAACATTGAGACAATTGTTGTCACAATGCGACGTTGGACCAACTACGGCCATGGTTAGCACTGGGTGATTTTCATATTGAGACAATATTTGTCAGAATGTGACATTTGATCATGGATGACATTGATCGATTATTCATATTATAAACCAAAAGAACTAATAAACCCAAGGGTTTAATATTATAAACCAAAGGAATCGGTGAACCCAAGGGAATTGATTTAAACATTGAGACAATTCTTGTCACAATGCGACGTTTCACCAACTATGACCATGGTTGGCCATGGGTAATTTTCATATTGATACAATATTTGTCAGAATGTGACATTTTATCATGGATGACATTGATCGATTATTCATATTATAAACCAAAAGAACTAATAAACCTAAGGGTTTAATATTATAGACCCAAAGGAATTGGTGAACCCAAGCAAATTGATTTAAACATTGAAGCAATTGTTGTCACAATACGACGTTGGACCAACTATGACCATGCTTGGCCATGGGTGATTTTCATATTGAGAGAGTATTTGTCAAAATGTGACATTTGATCATGGATAACATTGATCGATTATTCATATTATAAACCAAAAGAACTAATAAACCCAAGGGTTTAATATTATAAACCAAAGGAATTGGTGAACCCAAGGGAATTGATTTAAACATTGAGACAATTGTTGTCACAATGCGATGTTGGACTAAGTATGACCATGGTTGGCCATGGGTGATTTTCATATTGAGACAATATTTGTCAGAATGTGACATTTGATCATGGATGATATTGATCGATTATTCATATTATAAACCAAAAAAACTAATAAACCCAAGGTTTTAATATTATAAAGCAAAGGAATTGGGGAACCGAAGGGAATTGATTTAAACATTGAGACAATTGTTGTCACAATGCGACATTGGACCAACTATGACCATGGTTGGCCATGGGTGATTTTCATATTGAGACAATATTTTTCAGAATGTGACATTTTATCATGGATTACGTTGATCGATTATTCATATTATAAACCAAAAGAACTAATAAACCCAAGGGTTTAATATTATAAACCAAAGGAATTACTGAACCTAAGGAATTGATTTAAACATTGAGACAATTGTTGTCACAATGCGACGTTGGACCAACTATGACCTAGTTGGCCATGGTTGATTTTCATATTGAGATAATATTTGTCAGAATGTGACATTTGATCATGGATGAAATTGATCGATTATTCATATTATAAACCAAAAAAAACATTGAAATTAACATATGCTTTTTTTTGTCTTTACATAAAGAAATCCCACCACAAAAATGGACTCAAAACTCTCCATCAAAGGTCATTTATCAAATAGCCTCTTCGAGAACACAACGAGATCGACCATAAAAGGAACACCAATTCAAATCAACAGGATAATGATCATAGTACTTAACGCTTTCTAACGAATCCCTTCTTGTTTTTCTCCCAGACTCCCTCATCTGCACATGCAACAAGTATTTTACATTCATTTTCATTTCATCTAGCACACGAAGATGCTCATCAATAAAAGCAGGATGGAAGCTGTGTTTTCTATCGAGCTTGTTCCAAATATAAGAAACAAGACTGATGAGTCTAAAAATGTTTTCCACCGCTTGATCATAATAGATGCCATTATTATTATCCATATCTACATTTGAAAGGAAAAACGACAAAATAAAAATTAATACACAAAAAAATAGAAACATCTAGGGAGATATATATATATATATATATATATAATAGAACACCCCATTTGTATTGTTGTTAAAAAACTTAATCTTTAAAACGTCATGCTATAAACCTCATTAGAAATAACATAAACCTCATTAGAAATACATATTGGACACATGAAATGAGTGATAAAATTAAATGAGTGATATGACCCCTATTACAATAATCAACAAAAAAGCACAAAATTTTAAACTTAATGTTCAAAATGAAATATTAATAATGTTAATAATTCAATATTTATATTTAAATTAATGTCAGTGTATATATTAATTTTAGTTTAATATTATTATCAAATATAAATATATTTTCATTGAAACAAACCACAACATATTTAGCAAACCACATTGATAAATATTTTTAGTTTCATGCAATAGGGATATGGACTTCAATATTGATTTTTAATGATTGGCTAATATAACTCACTGTATATGTCTGAATGGTTTATTGTAAACAAAAGAACAATAGCGAATAAAAAAAGGAGGTAAATGGAACAACATGAAAAACGATGTAAGAAATTTCTCATATATTACTATATTGCATCTCATGAATGTATTCATTTAATTAATACATGAAAATAATTATTATACTAAATGAAAAAAGAGACAAAAATTTAAAAAAAATAAATAAAAATTCTATAAATATGTCAGAATACTATTAGTTACATGTCACAGTGATATGGAATTCCATCTTGATACCGTAAATGACGACTTTCATTAGACTTGTCACATGATGCTGGTGACTGATTCCTTTTACTTGTACACTTACTTGTCACTTCAGATGACATGTCTACAACGAATAATAACATATTTATTATAGAAAAATAAACATGGAACAAATATAATATATCCAATATACATTAACAAAAAAGAATGAAAAAGGAACACATTTTTTTTTTCAACAACATAGAAAAATTAAAATTTTATACGTCATTTTTCCAACCATATAAAGTTATGAAAACATAAAATGAATTTTCCAAATGGCTAAAAAGAAAAATGGATTTTTCCAAATGGACAAAACAAAAAAGGATAAAATTTGATGTCTCATATTATAATTTTAATGGGAAACCCATATAAATGGAACAAAATTCTAAAAGAATTATATGAATTTGAAATATATCTAAATATTTGGAACTATATACCATCAAATAACCTAAAGATATAACATTGTTTGAGAATCAATGAGAAAAAACTAATGGAAACACCATGTATAAAATAAGTCACAGAAATTATAATTATAAAAATAAATAAAAATGGATAAAATCCAAACACATTCAAATGCAATTAAGAGAACTTAACGGGACACAAAAATAAATATTTTCAAGCAAATTGCAATGGAATTCAATATCCAACATCCGCTGCATACACATATAGAAGACACCCCCCTCAGAATGGAGCCATATAAATATCCATAGTATTAACATACATAACCAAAAGTATGCAAAGTAAAAAAAAAGGAAATATTTTCCATGACGATAGAGAGAATATAAAATGACTAATAGCCTAAGACTCCATGTCCATATCTAATGGTGGAATCTCATCAATAGAATCCATATGCGGAGCAATTGAAAAAACATTTCCAGACTCGATCAAGTCATTGCAATCCTGCAACGTTGGAGACCAAAATCCATGCATCTGTTGATTAGTTGAATTATCAATATCTGTTGGGAAGCAGAGGCCAATCATCATGTCATATAATAGGAAAGGAACTTCACTGCAATTGCACATAAGAACCACACCTTGGACTCTTCGAAATGGAAGATAACCAGGACATTTCATATTTATATCTATAGACATTTCTTCCAACAACTTCCATCTGAAGCCCCAATCATCCTCAAATTAGTCAATTCTTTGTTCAATACATGGGTGACCAAATTGAAAATTATCTATTTCTTCAATTGACCATACAGAAGTGGAGCCATCATTGATAAGACATATCAACTGACTCTTGCATATTGCCAATGACATACACCAGATGTTAGTGATTGGAACAAATGAAAATCCCCATTCATTTTTTATTACATCAAACCAGTAGATTGTATACCCATATCGAGGATAATCTTCATACTCTATGTCGAGATAGATCCAAAACAATTTACTTCTATAAAACACTCCATTTTGAGGGGGTGAAGTGCCACGAAATGGAAGATCAACCCTTCGCCAAACCCTATCAAGACTACTATAAACATAAAATTTAGACTGCATTCTATCATAGATATGTTTTAGAACAACCCAGTCATATTTGTTGCTGCTCACATTTTCCAATAAAGAAAAGAATCCCTACTCTCCAATTCGTATTCACCCAATGTTTTTTAAGGCCTTTGTAAATGGATTCATCACAAAATAGTTTCGTGAATGGGAGAATTTTGTTGGTAAGGATAAAACTACCATTGGTCCAATAGTAGACTCCACTTTGTATCTTGAATCTATGAATCGCAAACAAAAATGAGATATGTGCCCATTTTGATTAAGGTATTAAGTAGAAAAATAATTGTCTTCATCATTCAAGAAAGGAACCATAAATCCAAATTCATTTGTACATATATGCTTGCGACGCAATAAGAAAGAAGGATTTTGCAAAACAGTCTTCCATTGCTGACAAACAATGCTAAACTTTATCACAACCGATAAAGGGAACCAAAGGAAGACAATTTCAAGAATTCCAAATGGAATACAACTCCGAATAGCTGGATCCATGATAAAACAAAGAAATCACCTAACATAAAAGAAAACGGACATGATATCAACAAAACAACTTTCAATTAATGGTGAACATAATAAGCAATATAGATAAGCAATTTTCCATCTACAAATATAGTAAAATGCACATATACATAATGTATAATACCATATGAGCCACAAGAACATTATTACAATAGTTAAAAAGAACTCACAAATTTACTATTAATCTTAATAGGTATGTTTTTTTATGTCTGTATTAATGTATATATTTCTTAAGCCACAAATCAAACTTGATTTGTGGCTTAAGAAATATTAATTATATATTTTAATTAAATAGATATAGCACCTGGTCTAAGCCACACAAATATTCATGTATTTTCACAATCTCAAACAAAGAACGCACATGATTAAGATTAAAATTAAAAATCCTATTTACATATTAAGATTATTTAAGATTATTTAGTGGTAATTTAAATGTGTCTTTCTTTAAAATTAAAATAAAAAATTAAACACTTTGAATGTGATTATGTTTAATGTTGTTTCATGAATATGATAATAATTAAAATTTATATTGTAAATGTAAATTTTACGAAAATAAATGTGTCTACTTAAAATGTATTTTGGTATGTGTAAATTTAAGAAAAAGCATTAAAAAAAAAATCCTACAGTACTCTAAGAAGAATAGGACTAAGAAAAAGCATAAAAAAGTCTTTCACTACTCTAAGAAGAATGGCCCCATTCTCCCCAAAATATTTGGTAGAGGTTTTACCTCTTTCATGAAATTTTTTTTTTTATTATTAATAATTGTATGTATATAATATTTTCATAAAATTTCTAATTAAAAAAAAAATGAACATAAACACTTGGATGCTTCTATGGAAGTAAGATATAATCCAATACTATTTGTCATAATAAATCTGCAATAACCAACTAAATATAATCCACAATCATTTCATTTCCAGAGATAAACCTGCAATAACACACATATATTATATATATATATATATATATATATATATATATATATATATATATATATATATATATATATATATATATATCATTTAATTGGATGATATCATTGGATAATGATATTAGTCAATTTCATTTCATATTTATATTTAAAAATTAATAGTATAATGTTAAATTAGAAATTCCTGGTTTTGATATGACTTGTATTCTCTTTTTAAATTAACTTAATTATTTTATTAAAAAAATATAAGGAATACAAATATATCAGATTATTTATATTTAATAAAAATAAAATGATCTGATGAAATTTTTGCACATAAACATAAAGCTTTGGGCAAAGCACATTTAAAAGAGACAAGTTGACTTGGCATGCATACTTAGACGCTCGCGCATACCAAAGGACATTCCTTTGGTAGCTATCCGCCCATGACTCTGCTAAGCATAGCCTTTCTATTTATTCCGTTCAAACTCTACCAAGTACCCGCTACGAATGGCAACACATATTTAGGTTAGGTTATTTAATACTGGTGGGTGTTAAATTTAAATTTGTACCAAATAAGCACTATACATGGCAACACATATTTCACATTTTATAGGCTATTTAATAAGCGTGGGTGTTAAATTCAAAAGTCTGATCCCATTTAACATTTAAAACTCAAGTATTAACATAATATTTGTTTGGGTCCCACAACCTTAATAACATACTTCTCCATTAATCTTCAAGCAGCTTGATTACATGAACACCGTAGATCCTCTGATGGTTATCATCGAATGGATATCGTGTTCAAACGGCCTTCAAACTTTAATGACCAAAAAGCACACAAAATAGGTTGTATTTGAATATCGCCCATTGCTACATGTCACTCTCAGAGGGTTATTGCGTTCGTTTGGAAACTTACCACTTACCATCTTGAGGCCACGTGAAACCTGTTAATGGTTTTCAAAAACCATCTTTGCTATTCCCTCACTCAAATTCACCGCAATTCTATTATCTTTGAGCAGAAAGACATAGGGATTCCCGAGACATTATGAAGACTATAATTTTTTTCAATGGAATAGGTCTAGTTCGATGCCTGAATTTTAATAATTAATTTTGTATTTTTAAAGGGAAAGACGAAATCAGAGAAAAGACAATACATTCTGATCTACTATTTTGAAAATTTCGAATGTGGGTTTTCCCAGAATTGAAAATGGTCCCATTGCATCTAAATATATACTAAGAATTTCCACCAATTTCCATTTCAGATCAAGCAACTGCCACAAAATCCCTTGCAATTCACGTAGGAGAGTTGTATGAGAAGCGATTTGGTATCTGTTCCAACATAGGCTTGCCATTTTGACGAATATATTGTTCAAATTAGGTTCTCATATGAAATATTTGAGAAAATTTTGGAGTTTTCCTATGGATTTGAGAAAATTTTGCAACACGAGAACAAAACTTTAAGAAAAAATACAAGATTTCTCCAACCCTTTATTCACTTTGGGGATACGGCCTTTTTTTTTCTCGAATCATAAATTAATTTCTACAGAAATGAATGATTTCTCTCTCAAAACTAATGGTTTTCTGAGAAACGTTATTCTGTTCTTTAAATCTCAAGAGATTTGTAGTCTGTGGCTGCTAGGAATAGCACTGAATGAAAGAAAATGTATAGGCCATCAATGAAAAAAGAAAATAGGTCATGGTTTCCAGCCCTACTTTATATTTTTTTTATTCGTTTTAGTTCTGTAAGGTGGAGAAACAGAAAATCAATAGGAACCCAAACTGTTGAATTAGTGCTACTACTCTCAAAGAAAAAGAAAAAAAAACTGTATACTAATGCATGCTATATCCGCAGTCGCAGCCATGAGCATCCTTTAACTTATCCACATCATAATATTTTGCTTGGGTTATGTTTTTCTTTAAAAAATTTGTTAGACCCGACTCGTCTATATAACCTTTTTTCTCAGAATCTGAATCTATACTCTCATTAAAATTGGATTAATGATATTATGATGGCAAATGTCAATTTTTAGATTTCATCTTTGTGGTTGAACGTTTTAATTTTGAAATTGATGTTTGTAGTTCATTTTGATTTTCTGAATCAAAATATCTTGGAGGGATGGCTTTCATTACATAATCCTTTCACTACGTGATCATATAGTTAGAAAAATAGACAATCTCACACCGAAGAAAAATTGAACAATAAAAAAAAAATATTGAACAGTAAATGTCATGCATCAATAATGGAATTTATGAACAGTAAGTCGATTTATATTCCATAATACCTTACTATGTCGAGATGAAGGGAGAACTTAGAGAGAATAGAAAAGAGGATGAAAACAAGAAGTATTCGAAAGCTTACCGTCCAGAGGATGCGTTCTACAGCTGTGAAGCTCCTCAGAAGGATTTATTACTTCGATCTGACCAGCCCTGGTTCTTTGCCTCCAAATTTCTCGGCTGCTCTAAATGGGGTGGCCTTATGGTTTGAAATAAATTGAGCATTACGGAATGTCAACCATCACAACAGACAAGCTGATCGAAAACCAAACCTAGTGCAATTAATCCCACGTGCCGTTGTGGAACAACTCCATGGAAGCACTTTGTTCGTTCGTACCCTCTACCCACGTCAAACACAAATATTTCCACCTCAACGACGTCCACCATACGTTTGGCCGACGCTCTGGTTCATCTTCCCGTAATGGTTCTCGCTAGTTATTTCCAGAGATGGCCGCATGCATATAAATCCCATGATTAAACCTGATATGTTAAGCTAACCACATGCCATGCGACTTCCACGATAGAAATTTCTCACCCGACATGTGTCCTTATTTCGCTCTAATTCCTCATACCCTCATACATGGAGATAAATAAGAGGTACAGTAAATTTTTAATGATAATTTGGTAAAAAAATAATTTAAGTATGGTTTAAACACTTGATTTAGACATGCAAGGAGGTTATGGCTTTTAATTTCATTCATTGATTGAGTGGCGACGACCAGAATATATTGGAATCTTTCAATCTAGACCATCATATGAAAAAGATTAATTAGCAAAAGAATTAAAGTAGCCAATTCCAACAGGGGGTTACGCCTATCAGCATAATTACAAAAGGTCAGTTGAAAGGAATAAAATTACATGTAAAAAATGTGATATGAAAGCCAAATTTGGATCACATTATGAAATTTGACTTTCCGTACATACAATTTAAAATAGTTAACACTTCACTAGACTACCATCAAAAAATGCGTAAAAAAATCTATGCAATGATTTGGCATCTAGGGCCACTTACTTATTTGTTTGATTTAGTAGCACAATGCATCTTTTGGAGCCTCTTATTAGTGCATTAAGGCATACAAGGATAAACAGTACAAGTTCAAGTGAAAATGAATTCGAAGAAAATGAGCACCACTTATTAATAATATATGATCCTATAACTTTTACACGTTACTATAGATATAGGATGTATGTACTATGTAAATTAAATTCTCATATTAAAATTACTATGGAGAAATCAATGATTTCTTCTATGTGAAAAAATTCCAAAATAGAGGAATTGTGCATGAACATGGCTTATTATGGATAAAATTTGCATCAATCTATGGTAAAGACAACCACTGGCATCAAATATTTTGTAGATTAACACATGATTAATATATACATGTTATCCAATGTGCGCTAAATCAGAAAAATTTGTTGTTCCAATGAAAGCCAACAAACATCTAGACAAATAGCTTTGCATGCCACATTCCATCCATTTGGATTGCAAACATTGAATCATAATTTATACTTGATTCATATGCAAAGATAAATGATACTACAATTCTTACCCAACAAAACAATACAAAACACTCACATGAACATTTAAGAACAAACACAAAATCATCTCCTATGGAGGAACACACATTTGTTCTTAAAAGAAAAAAAGACTTGCAAAAGCAACCAGATGAATTTGAAGACAAAATGTACCCATCAATCATCAACTATTATATTCCACAACCTGTACCTATTGATGATATATCCTTAGAATAATTTTCATCTAGTTATACAAATAAATGACAAAAGCACAAAGTGAAAATAAGTCATATGCCATTCCATACATGAGGTATAACAAATACAATGAACTTGAAAATTATTTGAGAGGACAATTAGTTTTATACTATTATGTATTGATCCAATGAGGCTATGATCAAGAAACATCACCCAACTAGGGAATCTATGTCTGTTGCATTGGGAAAAACAATTAAGCAAAATGGAAAAAATTAGATTTATTACAACACATACATGGGGTGACATTGATGATACAATCAATGAAACATAGATAGTATCAAATTAAATGAAACAAAGAGTACACGATAATTATTTAACATAAATAATCTCAATCCAAATGAAACAAAGAATATAATATTTGATAAATCCATGGATGAAAAATATGAAAACGATGACTTCCAAATTGATTTACAACATTTTCAACATATAAATAATTTACTCTACGATCTACAAGACCATATTAAATTTTCAAACAACCACATATATTAGAAAACATAGAGTACTATAACATCATGTGAAAATTAAACAAAGAACAATAAAAAATGGTAATTAATGTGTTAACCAGAAAAATATATATGATATATGAACGAGTCCATTTTTTCTTGATAGGAGGTGTAGGAACATGAATAACATTAAAGGTTAACACAATTTTCCAGTCCTTAGTAGGCATACATATTGATACATTTCCTTATGATGCATCACAACTAAAAGGAATGATCACTACATATCTAGGAAAGGATGAAATCAATGCCGACTATGTCACATTGCATTATGTGTTCTATCTCATGTTTAACAAGACATATTGTCCTTCACTAAAGAATGAAAAATTATATACATTATCAAAGAATTTCAAACAATGTTTTGTAGTTCTTATAGACGAGGAGTCACTTGTTGGCACAACAACATTTTACTAGATTTATAGGGAACTTCGTTAAAACCCGCACACACCAATTTCATATTTTGGTAACATTGACATATTTTTCTCCAGATATTTCTACCAGGAAAAACTTTCAAGGGACTCTCTTATACTTGAAATCCCAATAATCAACAAAAATGTAATTCCATGTTACTTTTGGAAAGAGAAAATACAATGTTATCAATTACATACAAGAAGTCAAAAAGACCCATTGTTCATTGATGCATTAGGATGAGATTAAATATCGAAACTGATAAAGATACCAAGTGTTCTAGAAGTAGGTGAATGTTGTGTGAATCTTGTATGTACACCCACCAGATTCTCTCTCCATGCATACAAAGATGAAAATTTCCATAAACACCAACCTTGAAGTCCATGTTTTCCATACATTTTCTCTACCAACAAGGATGTCCATAATCATAATCCAAAAATTCTTTTTCTATCACATTATCAACAAATAATAGTAAATGTTATTAATGAGTATGATATTGTTGGCTCCATTTCTTTTCCTGTGGGAAGACAATAATATTTCCAGAAATTATAGTTAAACAAAACATGTTAGTTGAGCTATATGCAGGAAACTATAACTCTAATGATGGATTAATCAAATATGGTACATGAATTTTGAGCTTGTACACATGTAATAACAATGGAATTGAAATTTTTTGGATAAATGTTTCAGACACAAACATTGGGAAACACAAAAGAAACAAATTCAGTCAGCTATATGAAATAAATATCTTTCCAACTTTGACACCAATATTTCGAAATCAAAAACCACAGTTAATGTATCACAAGTTACTAATCAAAATACCAAAATAATTTCTAATATAGTTATCTTGTGCATGAACAATATACCAAAGTCAAAAAATAACATCATATGCACTTGGATTTGACCCAACTAATGCGGCAAAACATGGGTTAACATATACTGCAATATCACATGGTTTTACAAAACATGGGCTAGCATATCTTGCATTATCACATGTTAAAACCATTAACTTATTATACTTTAATAACAAAGTATCACCCTGAAAATTTCGTGTAAAAAATATATATTAAATGATACGACACAACTAAAGAGAATTGCTCCATGGAAACTAGGATTTGCCCCAAAAAAAAATCTAAAAACACCATTGATTTACCAATTGAAAGCATAAATACACATAATTTACATGCACATATTGGTGACGTCATCCATGACACTGACTTAATGGACATTATGATCATATATTTTCATGAAAATCACTTGCACATTCCATCAAAAAAATAAATAATTCATACCAATGTTTTATCAATTGCAACCATAAATACACACGACTTACATGTACATATTAGTGACATCGTCAGTGCCACACGATTAAATGAAATTATGATCATATATTTTCAAGATACTTGTTTCCACATTCCACCAAAAAATAAACAATTTCTATCATTCAACTTTGTCATAGCACGTTCCACACATGATGTCCTTTCTTGTATAGAAACAAATATCGATCAACGAAAAACATTTTGTGAAAAAAAAACTGAACTCATATTAATTTAGATTTACTTTCAACAACCAATTTTCTTAATAACATTTATGTAGGACCATTTGAACAAATCTCTACAATAATAGAAATAATTAAAAAAACAAAGTCACATACTACACATGTTGATTGTGTTTTCCTAGTTATTAGTAATTTCAACATTCATATTTAATTAGAAATACCTCACAGTAGAACTTCGACAGAATATATGGAAATAGAAAAATTACAAGAAATAACAACTAAATTATATCCATGATAAAAAATAATAAATCATATATGGACAAATTTCCCTATTCAACAATGTGAAATCAATGTCGCAAAAGCATATTGGTCTAATAATATCATAATTTATTCTTTGCTACCTCTCTAATAAAAACATGCTATACACCTTTCAAAATATCTAATCATAACAAAATCTAAATTTTCTATATCTCTATATTACTTGGAACAATCCAGGTATCTAACAACAAATTCAATACTATTCTTGTAGTTTTAGGTTTTAAACAATATTTTGAAACATAAAACTTGAAATAAATGCATCCCACAAGTATTTTTTTCTATATATTTTCATCCTTAATTGATATTTACTATTGAATGAGATACATTTATCTTGCAAACCTAAGAGTAGACAAATAATATGAAAAAGCAACACGAGGACATATAGGAAAAATGTATACTAGATAACCTAAAAAGAGGTAAACATTCTCTATGTCTAATTTTATCAACTTGACTTAGAAGTCATTATGCTCCCTTAAACCCACTAAATATATTTTTATACACAAACGAAATATTTTCGTATACACAAAACACAAAGAAGATCTTCCAATAGAGGACAAACATAGGGAATTTAATCCAATAACAATACAAGAGCTCAGAATCTTAAAAGTAGGAATATTCTTTCATGGTGATGTGTTGGTCACATATAAAAAAATAATTGGTCGATTAGATGGACTTGACTAATTGCACATTGTTGACTTTTGTGACACCAGAAAATATGAAAACCATAGCAAATGTGCCAGACAACCTAATCACATATTGTGACAACCCCAGGTTAATAGTTCATGTAATAAAAGTTAATAAAGGTAAAATAAGACCATGCGAAAGGGACACTTACTCGAAGTTGGGTGTTGGGAAAAATATCTTAATGGGAATAACTTTTTGTGTTTTGTGGCTAAAGAGAAATTGGAAAAGGAAATGACGAAAGCTTTGGAAAGGAAAGAAGGAAATTTTGTCACATTATTTATGCAAATGAAGGAAACTAGGAGAAAATGAAGGTGAAATGTCACAGGTTACATGTGAGAAGGAAAATGAAGGAAAATAGAGTAAATTGAATAAAATAGAGGCATTAATGATAAAAAGGATTCTAAGGATCAATTCACAATATTTTTCCAGTTCATTGTTGCAATTAGTCTCATAGATGATAAGAGAACCAAGAGGAGAAGGAAAGAAATCAAGAAAAGGAAGGAAAATAAAAGAAGGACAAGGAAAGAAAATGAAGACAAAAATTTAACACCTTCAACAAGAATACTTGTAGCTAACAGGTTGCGTGTATTATTTCCTAACTGGTTTTCACATGAATGGTATGTGCATGTTGGTATTTGATTCTTTTGTTGTCATTGGCATGTATTTTTCCAGGTTTTGACAGTGGATTTTAGCCGATGCTTTCCATTTTTAGATAGCCATGGTGTGATGGGATTGTTCTTGGTTTGAGCTTTGGATTGAGGAAATATTTTGGATCCGGGTGAGGTGTTCTTAGGAAAATTCCCAATTTCCTAGGAATCCCTTGACCAGTAATGGTAGGATACATGGTAAAGCCTGATGGTGGAAACAAGAAAATTACTCAGGGTATTGGTGAAGAAATTTTGAGGCATCCAAGCTCGCTTTGGTTTTGTGATTCTGACACCGATTTAGGTGAGATTATAGTATGGTGAGGGTGGAGGTGGTTTAACCTCTAGCTTCCCTTGATTGTGTTTCGATTGGCTTATCCCATGAGATCCCACTTTCATGATTGGAATATGGCACAGGGGTGATTGGTTGAAAGAAATATTTGGTTTAGCCAATCTATGGTCGGGTGGTTCGTGGAAGTCCCAAACCTGGTCATATTTTTACTATGCCTAATAAGAGCTAAGCTTCTCTTGCTTTCAATAAGGAAATGTACATGTTATTATGTGTATTTAATTCTTGTTCTATCATTATTATCTATGTTGTTATGTGTTGGTTGTAAGCATGGTTCTATGATAGATTGAAGTATGACTCTTCTCACTTTTTATTGAGTTAATATCTAGTTAATGAAAGCATGACCTAATTTGTGTTATGAAAAATATGGTGAGAAGGTATTGGTCCTTCTTTGTAAACCTGAGATACGTTTTCATATATCTATGTTCATATACACATTCATGACCTGTAGATTCATGTTCATGATGTGTTTTACATAATTTTTGTCATGGTTAGGCTTGGTTAGATCAAGTCATTTATTATTATTTGTGTTAGAGGATTTTCCTTGGTAAAATTTATTTTCTTGAAAAGTGTCATCAAGTTCCATGCATTGGTATGGAGACTATCCCTAAAATAGTGGCTTAAATCTCGTGGTCTCTCACATAGAACTATCTGAAAAAAACTGTAGTCTCTCCCTTGTAGGAATTGTGGGATCAACTATAGGGGTCCAATCGCATGCGTTCCTTTTCATGGGAGTGACTGGGGTTAATTCATGGAAAGGCTAGCTTAACTCAGGTGTTGGGAACCGAGAGTGGTGGATTAGCTCTTGGAGGTCCAGAAGCACCTGAGGGAGGTTTGTAAGGTCTTCTTTTGTTGACTCCATTTCCTTAAGGTTATATAGGAGTTTTAATAATGTCATAGTAGACCTCGTGTCATGTTTACTATGTGAAACTGTGTAAATGTGAGAGAGGATGTTACTCACATTTTGAAAATAAACCTGTTGGTCAAGGAGTTTGCATAAAATTTTTTTAACTCCCCCAAAAACTAGAGTATGATCATGGAGACTGAAATTTCATATTGGTATTTCATGTTACAGGTACAATGGAAATAGTAAAATTTGTTTGTAAATAATATAAATTCATCTCAACGACAACAATAAAGAAACTAACCACCATATCTACCATTGCAATTGGAACAATTGTTGAACTTGTAACATTCACAAAGGATACAAGTGTGCAATACACATTAAAGTTATATGGGAAATTAGAATAAGTTAAATCAACAATATGTACAAAATCAATCATACATACTTTTTCACATTTACATAAACACATTTTAGACAACATACTATTGATAATAATTCATTTTTCAACTACAATATTACTTGTTCTTTACAATTATTTCATGTTTGATTTCAATACAACAAACATACATACACCATTGGTGCTATTTTTAAATATTTTTAAATGAAGAGAAAAATAAAAATAATCATTGTGCACCTGCAAATCAACATTAATAAGAATCAACAAATTGATTTCTTTAACAACAAACTTAGCTTCCCAAAATATAGAATATCGATTGTATTAAAATATTTTTTGTTTTTATAGCATATTATATTGTAATATATATCAATTTAATTATATTGAAATATTAAAATATTAACTAGGTTAAGGGAATGTTAAACATAACAAACATCCATGCCAATCAATTTATTGCAATGAGTAACATTTGTTGTTTTCCGAAAGTGGCATTTGGCATAGGTAGTAGTTCTAAAATTCATTATTCTACATGCGAACAATTGAAAAAATATCAGTGTTCCCTTAAACTACATTGCATAATTCAAATGACAACAAATGTTCAAAACAAATGCATTCTAAAGTGTGTAACGCAAACAACAAAAAAATTTCAAAATGAATGTATTCCTAAGGATAAATTGTTATTGCAACTCCGTCCATCCTTATTGAATGACATATGAAAAGTATTTGGAAGACACATTTGATGTTATCTATAATCTACATGACTTCCATATACAAGACAGTTTGACACTAGATCAGGCAAATGCTATCTTGTAAAAATAATTATGTACAATTTGTGCATCATGTGTATCTCACGTTCAAGAGATTTTGAAAACATTATAATCTAAGTGACTTCCATATAGAAGAAACATCCACACTAGATCATGCAAATGTTATCTTGTACAAAGAATGATGTATAATTTTTGCATCCTATGTATGTCATGTTCAAGACATTTTGAAAGCATTTTACACTTAGAATTCAACATTTTGTATATTGCAAAATATTTCCTCATGTACTATGTTAATTGAGTTATTCGGTTGTTTAATATAAATTTCCGTATTAAGTTAATTGAGTTATTTAGTTGTTATATGAAATTTTGGAATGAAGGTCTCTACACCAATATTTGAAATCCATAAGAATTATAATATAAATTTTATGTTGTTTACTATTTTTATTTGGTTTTAATAAGAAATTTTGAAACAAAGGTCTCTACACCAATATTTGAAATCCATAAAATTTATATAATAAATGTTATGCTATTATAAATTTTACACTTTTTACGATTTTTTTGTTTTAATTAAACATATTTAACAATTTATTTTATTTACTTATTCAATAAACAATTTGTGCATCATGTGTATCTCATATTCAAGAAGTTATGAAAACATTATAATATATGTGACTTCCATATACAAGACACTTCCTTACTAGATCATACAAATGTTATATTCTACAAAGAAATATGTTAATTTTGTGCATCCCGTGTATCTCATGTTCAAGACATTCTGAAAACATTTGTACCTCATGTTCAAGATATTCTTTTACATTTGTAGTCCAATATTTTGTATATTTAAAATTATATTTGCTAATGTACTAAGTTTACTGAGTTATTTGGTTGTTTAATATAAATTTTTGTACTAAGTTAACTCATTAATTTGGTTGTTATAACAAATTTTGGCACAAATATCTCTACATTAATACTTGAAATCCATAAATTTCACACTTGATTTAATTTTTTTAATTTATTTATTTTAAAGAATATTTTTAAAAAATTATTGTTTCATATAAGAAAACATAACATGATTCAATTTACTAACAAATATTATCTTAATCTTAATATATTTTAACAACAACACATAATTTAAATGTCTTCATTCCCTATTCCACTTTTATCTTACTATATTCTAACAAAAACACACATTTTAAACTTCTCCATTTCGAATTCCACTTTTATCTTACTATATCTTAAAAACAAAACACACTTTAAACTTCTTCATTCCCAATTCCACTTTTTTAACACACTTTAAACTTGTGAATTAAAATCTTTCGGTGAAAATCACATCAAAGAAGATTTGGTCGACAGGTTTCGAACTAGCCAATGTGGTTCATCATCAGCACAAGGTTCTTTGATGTGATTTTCACCAAAAGATTTTTAATTCACAATTTATGGATCACAGAAGAAAAATTCTTGACACTTTAAACTTCTTCATCCCCGATTCCACTTTTTTTTTCAAGGGAAGAGGAGGGATTGACTGATTCACATCTTCTCCCATTTACTTGCCTTGTTTAATTATCCAATTAGAGAAGGAAATAAAATATTCCTATATATCCTAAATTGCACAATTATTATATTTAGTTAACATCGTATAAAACTCTCATTATGTATTTTAAATGAAAGTGGTTTTTGGTTTTATGAGGGTGAATACATTGAGATATTAGTTAAAAATAAATGATTTCATTGTGAACAAAATCTATGCATGATCTACTCAACTAGCCAAAACTTGTTAGTGCACATAGCCAGAACATGAAATGGTACCAATGGTCATGGCGTTCTCAATATTTCTAGTCTGTAGGCATTAGAGAAATTGGCATGTCAACAACGAGGCAAAGGGAAATGTCCTAATTATTGATTGTGATCTCACCCCTCCTCGCAAATCCACTGCAACACCACCATTATTAACCCTTTTTAAGTATTTATTGCTGCAAAAAAATGAGACTGATTAAATTAAGAAACCTATATCATGTCATGAGCTCGTTATTTCATTGTGAATTTTGGTTCGAGTAGGAAATATATATCATATCATGAGCTTATTTATGTATTTGTACACTTTTTTTTTAAATATATTTTAATTAAAAGTAAAAAGGAGTTTAAATTTTAGTTTCATTATTCACTATTATAAATTAGATCTCAGGAAAGTAGGAAAAAAATTTGTAATCCCACCAGTTCTTGGACCAACCAACCAATTCCTATTCCAGCCTCAGCAAGACAACAATAAATAAATCTCGTAGCGGGGTGGCCAAATAGTTGAAACAACCCCACTTTACTAAACAAAAATGCCATTTGAGGCATGATCCTTTCTAGAATTATAATTAGGTAAAAACGTATATGACCCCACTTTTATGATCCCTGTATTTATATATCGACATTATTATTCAACTTATTCCTTTCGGGACTTCCTATTCCCTTGTTATACCAAATGATGGGATATTTGTGTCTCATAATTCATGCCCGCCTATTATAAATTATACAGTTTTAGTTTCATTTTTCACTATTATAAATTATATAATTTTGGTTTCATTATTCTCTACTATAGGTTTAATCAATATAACTTGAGTGAGGTCTTTCATTCTAGTTTTTTTTACAATAAAATGTAAACTTAACAAATGAATTTTAGTTTCATTGTTCTCTATTGTAGGTTTAATCAATATAACTTGAGTGAGGTATTTTCGCTAGTTGTTTGTAAAATAAAATGTAAAAATAACTTATGAATTAGATGCATGCTTTTGTTGCATGCTTTTGTTTTAATTCAACATAAGAGAAGTAATGTCGGGAGTAAATAAAGGGAGGTTGCATCATCCTACATACGTACCAAACCCTAAAGCAATAGAGTGGTTACTAGCTCAGTGAATTGAGCATGAGTATGTGCAATGTCTAATGGGAGTCAATGTGTGTAGCAATAATGGAAATCCAACAAGAATGGAGAGAGAAATTGAGAAGATGAAAATAGAAATAAAAAAATGGAAAGATTGAAATTGAAATACTAGATGAAAGAAACTACATAGAATGTGGTGTCACGTGGTGAAAAAAGAAGACTTACTGAAAGGAAACGTGTGCCTAAGGATAAAGAACAGGGAAATGACAAGTGATGAAGAAGGTAAAGGAAAAATGTGGTTCAGGAAGAAGAATTGGGACATGAAAAGTGGTGAAGAAGGAAAATATCGTGAGAAAGGTAAATAGTTCGTGAAAAACAAATTATGGTTAACTAAAATGAAATGACAAAGAACAGGTAGTGAAAAAGGAAAATGTGGTTAAGGAATAAGAAAATGCGGTGTTACACTAAAATTTGTCACCATGACATTTAGCTGTCTATTTGGGTTCATCATTACCTATATTTTTCTCCCTTAAAGGTCAAAAACCCAAAAGTTCCTAAACCAAGTCTTGGAATTGGAGAAAAGCTCATTAAAACCTTAAAAAGACTAACTCTGCATTTCTCCTAGTCCTTACCTATGGTACCGCAGTTTCTTGCTCTATAACCTGTGGCACATTCTGCACGTTCTACTTATTAAACCTGCAGACCCCCATAAAAGGTAAAATAAAAGAAAATGTAAGTTCTAGAAGCCGAGCTGCTCGAATATTCTCCCAACTAGAGGCTTCTAGAATCATTATCAGGTCGAGCTTCATCCCTTCATTCATGAACCTCTATCCCTTCATTAATGGATTTTATCCCTTGGTATTTGGAGCTCAAATCCCTTCATAAGAGTAATTTATCCCCCTCTTTATGGAACCGAAATCATCTCCATTTTCCTATAAGTTGAACTCATATTTCAGTCTCAAGGGTAAAGACTAGATGGTAGACATACATATTAGTTGCTGAAGAATTTCATAAGAGAGAAAACTCTCTATACTAGCCATTTGTTATATGAGAATGATCACACACTCATGTCCATAATTTCATGCTAGTTCAGAGAGAAGAAGAGTTGTCAATCTTAGGAGGAACGATTGTTTAGGACCCCGGAAGAACCTGTATAACATCAGGGTGAAAGGATGTAAGGTTACTTCTTTTATACAAGTTAATACAAATGGATTCTATTTTCTCATTAAATTTTTCATGTATCTATTTGAGTAATTTAATTCTTGGACTCCTTGATCACTGAGATAGATTAGTGTTTTTTGAATTATTATATCTTGTAGCTTCTTTTAATCCTTTTTTCTGTCTTTGATTGCAGGTCTCACATGCTAAAGTGACCTCTTTTGGAGCAACTAGATATAAGTATTATAGCAAGTGTTGGACTTCAGGTAGGGCTATGTCCTCAGACTTTGTTAATTAATAATTTTGAATCACAAATGATCTAGAGAAAATGGTTTGCATTTAGTTTTTTGTTTCTATATATCCTTAGGATACTAGGGAGATCATTCTTGTTCGTAAGAAGGATTTATCCGCATAACAAAATGGTGACTCCACTGGGGAATAGAGTTTAGTTTTCCTTTTTTATTTTCAGTTTGACTTTTTAAGAGTTTTCTGATTTTGATTAGTCTAAAACTGGGTTGGGTAGATAACTTATTAGAATCCCTAAAAAGCAAATCTAAATTTTTATTTTTTCTATATTTTTCCCGGCCTCCGCAGTATATATTTAATAACATTGTGGTAGCCTCTGCAATTTTTAGTTTAGAATAGTGCGGTATCGCATTGTTCTCCATTAGAACCTGCAGACCTATGGAAAGTTTTTGAAAAATTAAGAACTCTCTTTTTAGGAACCAGATTACCAGATTCTCTGTGTTTGCCACAACTTGTCTTGACTGTCAAAATCTTATGTATGAATTTATTTTCAACAACTTTTATAGTCTCATCAGTCTCCGTTAAGTTAATTGGGTTTTTTGAGTTTCCTTTTTGAGGAATTCTTAATTTGATTTCCTTTGGTCATTACTTTTTCTTCTGTCTTAGTCTCTTAACAATTTTGCATCTTTTTTCTTTTGTTTTTGTGTTTTTCTTTTTTCTTTTTCTTTTTTCTTTTTGTGTGTTTGTTTTTGTGTTTTTGTTTTTTCTTTTAGGGGGCCTAAATTGTGTTTGAGTGTTAATCGTCTTTGAGTGTTTTTATTTTTTGACCTTTGGAATTATCACCCAATTTTCTTTACTTACACTTGATTGGTTCTTTAGATTACATTAGAATCATCTCGTGTCTAAGAATTCTCTTGCATAGACCACATTTGCATAATTAGAATTCTCATTTTCAGAATATTAATGAAAAATGTGCATAGATTACATTTGCATAGTTTTCAAGTGAATTGTGCATAGATTACATTTGCATAGTTTACATTCTATAAAAGGCATTATTTTTCCTTTATAAAATTAGTGCATTAGAGAATTTGTTACATTTTCTCATATTTGTCAATATTTTCATTACTGGAAGTGAATGGAATCTCTTTCCTTACTTTAGTTGGGATTCATCGAATTGAAAAGATTACATTATCATATTCAATTGAATTCAGTTTTGGGTCAGGTCATAACACCATTGGTTTCATATCCATTTACCCTTTGAGTAATTGCAACCCAAATAACACAGCGCTTAATAAAATTCATCTAGAATTTTTTACATTTTTAGGGCTCTCTCCACCAATCTAGCTTAGGCTAGTGCTTTGGAATAGGTTGTAGTCAACTTTCCAAAGCAGCTAAACAAACAAGAAGCATCTTGCGGTAGGAAAAATTCCAATTGTTGCATTTGTACTCTCGGAAGCTCTTCTTAAAAGATTCAAGAATGAGATCATGTCGGAACCAATGAGGTAATCTTACCTATCTCATTGGGAAAGATAACAGATGTGCACGTACTAAAAATGGTAAAACTTAGATAGACCATTGTCGAGGAGCATGGGGTCACTTGTTGGTAAACATTGGATTATGTCAAGGAGCCTTCAAGGGGATTGAGCTTGATACTCTGCCCTTCCATGTATATTGGATCGTAGACTGTTCCCCCAGGCGCATTTGTCTCAGTTGGTGACCTTATTGGCCATAATATTTAGGATTTTTCCCAAGGTGACGGTGGAGCGAAGGTCCCACTGTACCTGGAGCAGACGTTGACTAGACTCACTTGGACTTTTCGAAGGGTGCACTTCACTTCGAGATGGCATAGTGGAAGTACTTGCACCAGACTTTTTCATTAAGCAAGTTGTTAGGGTAACTATTCCATCCACTATTTTTACACATTGGTCTCTATGACATTGGATTTCATCACAAACTAGTGATTTTTCTATGAAAACACAATTTTTGTGTTTGGTTTGACTCCTAGCTTTGTTAGCATGTGTTCATTTGTTTGTTTTTACTTTTTAGAGACCTTAGGTGTGAATTGTGAATTTTAATTGTTAGGTGTGAATTGTGAATTGTGAATACTTTTAAATTGTTAATAAAATTCACTGAAGTTGAATATAATGGCAACTGTTCCAGAATTCACCAACCAAGGAACCCCTCTTAACGAGAATCCTAGTACCTTTCCTTGCTTTGGAAATGTTGGTCCTCCTTATATGGCTACATTTTCATTACCTAGATTTACAATAGGTTTACCGATATGGTTATTTTAAACTTCATTGGCCTCAAATACTCAGATTGTTCCACCTCAACCAAATTCTTCACCTCAACAAAGTTCACCATCTCAACATCACCAACCACATGTTTATCCTTTACCTTATTTTCCCAACATGCCTTCCTCCCTTTCTTCCTTTTCGCTTGGTAAAATCCTTGATGCTAGTAACCAGGTGGCTAAGAAGAAGGAGAAGGGGAAGAAGAAGAAGAAGTAAGATAAGAAATAAGTCAACCAACCAACCATGGTTGTAAGTGTTAGTAGTGTTCAGGAAACCTCCAACATGCATCACAAACCCAAATTCCCTTGCAAGCTTTGTAAGGGTGAACACTTCCTTATCAATTGTCGTAGTATTCCAAAGGTCTTGGAAGTATGGTCAGAAAAATCCCATCAATTTATTGCTGATCCATCAACCAGTGATTTTCAGGTTCATGGGAAAAAGGGTAAAGTCAGGTTTCCTTGTAGGTTATGCAAAGGGGCTCATCAAACTTCCATTTTCCCTCACATGAATGAAGCCTGAAAATTGTTGGAAAACCTTACTGTTCCATGACAACAACTTCCAACTGGTTACCGTAAACTTTATCGTAACCTACCGTCAACTGACGAAGTGATTTACCTAATTCCAAGTACATTCAATCCCACTCTTCCATTGGAGAGTGAACATCATATCACTCAGGTTGATGATCCATTAGTTGATCAAGTGGTCGACTCAATCACATTTGGTCGATCTGACTCTCCGTGGAGAGAGTGAAATTCATACTGCTCAGGTTCTTCATGTTACATCAGATTCTTCTACGCCAGTGGGAATTTCACCTATTCCTATAGAACCCCTTCCAAGTACTAAGGTATTTTCCTTTGATTGGAATAGACTTACAGAACCTCATCTTCCTTCCTCCATCCCTTTCCAAATCATTGTGAATGTTTGTGGTAAGAATGTGCGTCGCACAAATATAGATGAAGGTGCTTCTATTAGTATTTTATCCTCAAATACTTGGCAAGCTTTGGGTTCCCCTCAACTTATGCCCGTTACATAGAATCTATTAGCTTTTAACAAAACCATTAATGAACCTTTAGGGATCCTCCCTAAGTTTCCTATTACCTTGGAAGGTAAAACTATCTATATTGATCTTATGGTAGTCTGAGTCCCCTTGGATTTAAATTTTCTCCTTGGGCGAGACTATATCTATGCAATGAAAGATGTCGTAATGACACTCTTTTGCGTGATGTCTTTCCCTCACAATGGAAACATTGTGACTATTGACCAACTTTCATTCGCTAGTCTTGATTCGACTACCAATAATCTGACACCCCTAAATGTTCCTTATACGGAAGTGGTATCTACCCTGCCACGGGTTAATTATGTGGCAACCAGTCCCATGTTTTCAGTTATTGATGCAAGCGAGCCTCTCACTATTTGTTTGACTTCCTTTGACTTACATCCGGTAATTGACATGGAAAACCCTATGGGATTATTTCAACGCGATGTTTTTATCCCTATTGAGTCCCTTGTCATTTGTCCCTTCCAGAGAACTGTTCTTCCAACTGATGAAGACCTCTTGGAGGCCATGATCAAGGAGTGCCCCTTGACATCTGTTTCTTCTGGGTGGAAGCCATGACAAGGTTACCATGAGGAGAGTTCCTGTTACTATGTCAACCTCATTAAAAAATGAAACATGTAGACGAAGATAGTTATTTTCGTATGCCAACCTCGTTAAAAAATGAAACAGGTCACCATGAGGAGAGTCACTTTTACTGTGTCAACATCATTAAAAAATGAATCAGTTCATTATGAGGAGAGTTCCTTTTACTATGGCAACCTCATTAAAAAATGAATCAGTTCACTTTGAGGATAGTTCTTTTGCTGTGTCAACCTCGCTAAAAAATGAATCAAATTATGAGGATAGTTCTTTTACTGTGTCAACCTCATGAAAAAAATGAAACAGGTTCCAATTGTGGATAGTTCCTGTTACTGTTTCAACCTCGTTAAAAAATGAAACAGGTTTCCATGAGGAGAGTTCCTTTTACTGTGTCAGCCTCGTTAAAAAATGAAACATGTCTTTGAGGATAGTTCCTTTAACTGTGTCAACCTCGTTAAAAAATGAAATAGGATCCTATGAGGAGATTTTATTTTACTGTTTCAACCTCGTTAAAAAATGAAACATGTCTTTGAGCATACTTCCTTTTCTTGTGTCAAGCTCGTTAAAAAATGAAACAAGTTTCATTGAGCATAGTTACTTTTCCTGTGTCAAGCTCATTAAAAAATGAAACAAATCCTCTCCTAGTCGAGTCTTTCATATGATCTTGTAAACTAACCTTCATTCCATCCAGCTATTAGTAATCAGTAGTCTACTTAATTGTATGAAATGAAGCTTGGGGGGCATGCGCTCTAGCAAGTTACGCTTGGGGGGCATTGAAACCATTCTCAAGCATGATTTTTACATTTTTTCAAGCTTGTGTAAAAATGAAACAAACCTATCTCAAGCATAGTTTTCTTTATTTCAATCTTGTGTGAAAATGAAACAAACCACTCTCAAGCACAGTTTTCCTATGTTTCAAGCTTCTGTAAAAATGAAAACACTCTCAAGCAAAGTTTTCTCTGTTTCAAGCTTGTGTAAAAATGAAACCTATCTTAAGTCCATTTGGTTATTATATTCAAGAATCATTAAAATCATGAAAATCCAGAGATTATCTTGCTATCTTTAATTCTCATAAAACACGTGAAAATTCTGAGTTCTTTCCGTCTTTTCTTGCTCGTAAATTAAAATGAAATTCGGTCAACTCAGTATACTTTTAACACTTTTTCGGGCTCTGTAAAAACACGAAAAATCGAAATGTGGGAGTTCTCTTTTAATCCCTTTTCAGACTCTCTAAATATGAAAATATCATCGAGTACTTAACTATTCAAAATTTTTAAAGGAAATGAACAGTTGTCCCTTCAGTATAATTTTACCCCTTTTCTGGACCGAAATGGACTATTTACGAAAAAGGTATGCGTTGACTAATAGTGGTCAATAGAGTTGTCTCCTACATTATTTTATCCTTTTTTGGGCTTGAGATACTAAATTTATGAAAAATTACAACCACAGAGTTTACTTATGTTTTTATTTTGACTCCCTAAAACGCAAAAACGTTGAGTTTCTCCTATACTGGACTCGTTAAAATTTAACAGTAAAGGACCTGTCGATTACAAATAGGAACGAACCACACCTTCTTAGGGTTAGATTTTAATACTAAGTTGGACTCATCCCAAAGATGAGCTTACACAATAAGAAAATGTTATCCTCCTCAAGCTTGTCAAAAATAAAGAGGTACTTGCCAGAAATGATGGGGGAAAAGAGAGAAAATGAATCCACTTGTCACACTTTGTTTTGAAAAGTAGTATACCACTCTTGAACACGAAACTTTTGTCACACTCATACATGGGTTGGGAAAATCCTTTGTCTAATAGTTAATCAAACCATATTGAAAGTCTTGAGCCAGTTTCTGGGTATTAGCTTTAGGTCATTTTTTACCAAACCATCTGTAATGTCATTATGTGTTCAACAGAAATTTCAAGTAAACCATTCATTGCAAACATTTGTCTCCATTCACATTCGCCATCCCTAAGTCAGTCCTTGCAAATATTTCTTCAAGAATTCATCTAATGGTTTCATGTCGTGGGCTTTCCTACGACGCGCCACTTTCTATTGACGACATATCACCGTCTAGAAATTTGACCTAGAATCCTATACATACCTTGGGATCTGAATGCCCTAATGGCAGGTTTCTCACCTTCAATGATAGGTTGCATCAATGAACTTCATCAAATGATTCCACGAAGTGTTTGACTGCAAATCATTCATTGACACTTCATGGATTGTACTGAGTACTTTGAGATCAATTGTCATTATTGGTGGTTTCTCTCACACTTGTTAACAATTCACATCATTGACTAGTAATCAAGTAGTTTCTACCATTTTCGACTTCGGCACAATCAATCACATGGATAGAATCGTACTAGTTCAGGAAGCAAGAATAAAGACCCGGGATCTAGTTTCTAGCATCCCGGCTGTGAGGAATTTTATTATTCATGATATGGTAGACTACTTATGACAAATAGTTGCGTCCATGCTGTGTCTACTATTGATGTAATTCTAAAATCATTTCTGTATCAGAACATGTAGTTAGTTTTTATCTGAGTATGGGAATGCCTACCTCAGCGATGATATACATATATATGTTTGTATTGAATGTTTTTATAGGTTTCAACCAGTATGTCTGCAATCCAAACCCGGGAATGATAAAGCACTTCAATCTTCAGAACTACTTCAGACTTCATGCTTCAGGGGGCAATCTGTTACACTAAAATTTGTCACCATGAGATTTAGCTGTCTATATGGGTTCATCATTACTTATATTTTTCTCCCTTAAAGGTAAAAACCCCCAAAGTTCCTAAACCAAGTCTTGGAATTGGAGAAAAGCTCATTAAAACGTTAAAAAGCCTAACTTCGCACTTCTCCTAGTCCTTACCTGTGGTACTGCGGTTTCTTTCTCTATAACCCACGACACATTCTGCACGTTCTGCTTATTAAACCTGCGAACCCCCGTAAAAGGTAAAATAAAAGAAAAAGTAAGTTCTAGAAGCCCTGCTAGTCAAATATTCTCCCTACTAGAGGCTTCTAGAAGCATTATCAGGTCGAGCTTCATCCCTTAATTCATGAACCTATATCCCTTCATTAATGCAGTTTATCCCTTGGTATTTGGAGCTCAAATCCCTTCATAAGAGGAATTTATCCCCATTTTTATCAAACTAAAATCATCTCCATTTTCCTATAAATTGATCTCATATTTCAGTCTCAAGGATAGAGACTAGATGGTAGACATACATATTAGTTGCTAAAGAATTTCATAAGAGAGCATACTCTCTATACTACCCATTTTTGATATGATAATGATCACACACTCATGTCCATAATTTCATGCTAGTTCAGAGAGAAGAAGGCTTGTCAATTTGAGGAGGAACGATTTTTCATAACCCCAGAAGAACCTATATAACATCAAGGAAAAAGGTTGTAAGGTTAATTATTTTATACAAGTTAATACAAATGAATTTTATTTTCTCATTAAAATGTTCATGTATCTATTTGAGTAATTTAATTCTTGGATTCCTTGATCACTGAGATAGATTAGTGTTTTCTAAATTATTATATCTTGCAGGTGCTTTTAATCTCTTTTTCTGTCTTTGATTGCAAGTCTCACATGCTGAAGTGAACTATTTTCGAGCGACTAAATAAAAATATTATAGCAAGCGTTGGACTTCAGGTAGGGGCATGTTCTCATACTTTGTTAATTAATAATTCTGAATCAGAAATGATCTAGAGAAAATGGTTTGCATTTGGTTGTTGGTTTCTAGATAAACTTAGGATAATAGGGCGATATTTCTTGTTCGCAAGAAGGATTTATCTGCATAACATGTGGTTAAGTAATAGGAGATGGGGTTGGTGAAGAACCACACACATTGTGAGAATAAGCAAACATGCTTTCATGAAGGTAATAAGGGAAATTAAGGAAGAAAAAGAGAATCTCTCTCTCTCTCTCTCTCTCTCTCTCTCTCTCTCTCTCTCTCTCTATATATATATATATATATATATATATATATATATATATATATATATATATATATATATATATATATATATTGTTGAATTTTGCAACAAGAAACAGTGAAATTGACTTCCAAAAACAACATGATGACACACAAACGAGTGTGGGATCATGGGTCCAAGCGATAGTCACACAGTGATGGGTCCAAGTGATACATTAGAGTGATTATAGTTGTATTATAGTTCACGTTACATTTAGTGTATTAGTTTAATGCATGATAAATCAGGTAACTCAATCTAGGTCAGTTAAATTTAGTTGAACTAGTAGTAATTGTTGTTGCACTAGTGAGAGATCAAGTGAATTAAATATTGTTTAACTGAAAATCAATGATCTAACATGAAACTGATGATTTAATATTAATAGCTTCATGCATGTCAGTTCCACTGGAGACCGAGTTGAGACAAAGGTTAAAGGGAGGTTAACTATCAGTTGTGATATTAGCAGGCTACCCATATGTAGTTTAAACACCACCTGATTCCCATGATACTCAGCGTAGTGTAGCAAGGCTGAAATTCCTTGAGAATAGGGATTTCATTCCTCATGAACATTTTGAGAGATGCAGGCTGAAGACAGGTTGAAAATTCACTAAGTGTTGGCCTGATTGTTTCTGGATCAGTGTGAGACGATAGGTAGAGTGTAGGAGATTCTTATGAGAAGAATTTCATTGTAAATGTCTCATGATTCCTTGTGGAATATACAATATATGATAGAGGGGTTTTGAGAAACAAGCTTTCCCTAGGAAATCATCTCTGTTGTGTAATGATTTGCTTCTTTCTTTACTTCATGTAATTGGCGATTGTATTTATTTTCTACAATTTATTTGTAGAATTGATTTAGTATCTAGCTTTACTACATTGTTAGATCGGTTTGAATCCCTAATATACATATATGTTGTATACTTTCTACATGGTATCAGAGCTGCGTTATAAATTTTCTACATGGTATCGGAGTAGGAATTGTTTGGGTGCATGAGTTTGCAAAGAATATCTGAAAATTTTGATGTGCAATTTTCGAAAAAAATAGCATATTTCGATTCCTTCTGGAAAAATACCAAAATTTAAAAAAACAATCGGTCGAATCAAAGGTCGGATGAGGGAGATATCGTTTATTTAAAATCAACTCTCTTTTTTAGAAAATTTTGTGATGGTTGGACAATTGCAATGTGCGCGAGTAAGAAAAGGGAAGTATGAGAAAGTCATGCAATTATCCCTTGAAAGGGAGCTTCAATTGCATGCAGATGAGGAACTCTTGGTTCCAAAGGATGAACTTGAGGATGTGGAGCAGCCACAAGATGAGGATCATGGAGTGGCAGAAACCACTCATGCAGAGACCTCCAGGAGGGTTAAATTTAGAGCGATAAGGGAAGAGGGAGTACATGTAGCTATAAAACGAGGTGTGAAGTGGGGCGATGTGCAGATATAATCCCAAGAAGAAATTTTGGCAGGATTCATTAAGATGGTGTGTGTCTCATGGATTGGACCTCACCACAAGGAGACCATAGTATAACAGTAGTGGGAAGGATCAGATAGATTGATGTAGTCAGATGTCAGGTAGACATAAATTTGAGTGACAGGTGTCAGAACCTGGAGCACAAATCAGAGTTGGTAGTAGTGCAGAGTGCATGGATGCAGATCTCAGAAATACAGTGAGTCCAGTAGACATGTGCAGTAGTTAGCAACAGTCAGAAGACTTTGATGACGGATGAATTATGCATAGTCAGTTGTTTGGAGGCTATTCAATTTCATAAGTGTTGCATGCAAGAGTTGCATGTGCGAGAAACATTAGAGAAGTGTTGCATGCAAGAGTTGCATGTCACGTGCAAGAGGT
Organism: Pinus albicaulis; assembly: GCA_034641835.2. Lineage (NCBI taxonomy): Eukaryota > Viridiplantae > Streptophyta > Pinopsida > Pinales > Pinaceae > Pinus > Pinus albicaulis. The sequence continues at coordinate 973,596,065 of CM076577.1, read as the reverse complement.
GCATGAGCATATGCAAGGACACTCAAAGGTATAGGATTGGGATAGATTGATTCCTTTGTTTTTGAGAGGGAGTGTTGAAGTTTTCAACAAGAAATAATGAAATTGGCATCCAGAAACAACATGATGACACACACACTAGTGTGGGATCATGGGTACAAGCGATATTCACACAGTGATGAATCCAAACGATAGTCACACAGTGATGGGTCCAAGTGATACATTAGTGTGCAATGCAATTTATTTAATAAATTGTAAATGTGTCTAATTTAATTATCCCTTAATAAATTGGACAATAAATTGTAATCTTATCTCAAAAATACATGTAATAGTTAAATGAGTGTGATAGAATCAATTAGCTCATGAATTTCGAGTTGAGGGTCGTTAGTGAAGCATACATATTGATTCTAGTTGTATTAGAGTTCAAGTTTTAGTTAGTGTATTAGTTTAATGCATGAGAAATTTGTCAACTCAATCTAAGTGAGTTAAAGTTATTTGAACTAGTTGTAATTGTTGTTACACTAGTGAGAGATCAATAAAATTAAATATTATTTAACTCACAATTAGTGATCTAACATGCAACTGATGATTTACTATTAATAGCTACATGCATGTCAGTTCCAGTGGAGACCGAGTTGAGACAAAGGTTAAAGGGAGGTTATTAGGAGCCTACCTAAATGTAGTTAAAACACCACAGGATGACCATGATACTTAGCGTAGTGTAGGAAGGTTGAAATTCCTTGAGAATAGGGATTGAATTCCTCATGAACTGCGTGAGCAAGGAAAGCTGAAGTGTTAGGTCCCTATATTACTAGTATAGTCCCTTATTGTTGTTAGTGTAACCCCCTTATTGTTATTATTGTACCCTTGTAGCCCCCATATTGTTATTATTGTGCCCTTAAATTATTATTGTTAGGTCGGCTAGGATTACATTGTGGCCCCACTAGGAATACATTGTGGCCCCATGGACTCCTATATATAGAAGGGAGGTTTTGTAATTTGAATCATCCAAGAATTATTCATTCATGTAATGTGTTGGAGGTTTCCCCCTTGAAGTGGATTATTTATAAGGCATTGATATCTCTTTTCTTCTCTTTTTGGAGCTAGTTTCACAACATTTGGTATCAGAGCTTTGGATTCTAGGGTTTTCGCTGCTCCAAACTAGTCATCGTGGCATTTTCGGTATAAATTTTTTTCTACGAAGGTTCAAAAGTTGAAAGCTTTAGAGTGCGAAGCCAAATTCCTAAGGAACATTGGCACAAAATTTCGGAGCTTGGTTCGCAATATTTTCAGAGATATGATCTGTGGAAGTTAGGGCTTTTTGCAGGCTCCTAAACTTAACCTAAACATGTCATCACGGCATTTTCAATATAAATTTTTTCTACAAAGATTCAGAAGCTGAAATTTTTAGAGAGCAAAGCCGAAATCCTGAGGAACATCATCGCAAAATTTCAGAGCTTGGTTCGCAATATTTTCAGAGATATGATCTATGGAAGTTAGGTATTTTTCAGGCCCTTGAATTTCATCTCAAAGAGGTTATCATGGGAAAATATTCATAACTCTCTCTCTGAGCACCAAATTGGAATGCTGTAAAAAGTGGCCGCAAGTACACAGACTATAGTTTCCTTTCTATCAATTTCAAAGCCAAAGGAGGAAACATGAAGATGTGGCAAGTCGTACAATTTCACTCTACAGAACGAGTCCATAATTGGGTCATTGTGGGATATTGGACATATCTCTGTCTTGAAGAATCCAAATCAGGCCAGACCTGTGTCATTTGAAAGAAGCTTCAGAGGGCTACTACAAGGCCAAATTTCAGATGTTGAGGATCCAAAATTATATAGATAATTCAATTTCAATATAGATCTCCTCAAAAACAAGTAAAAGGTGTGTATTTTTTTCCCGAATTGCATAAGTCTTGTTTCAAGAATCAACTTGAATTGATTCCAAGGGCATATTATAGAATAGATATCAGTATTACATTCTAAAATGGCCCTTAAAAAGAATTCAAAACCCATCAAGCCTTTAGAAGGCTCTACTATGACTCATGAAGACGAAGAATGGCAACATGACATATCAAAATTACAAGAGCAAGTGCAACAATTTTTTCTCTCACAAAGAGCAACAAAAAATGACATGGAATTTTTGAAGAAAGTCATGGAAACTAAGATGGACGGTTTGAATAAAGGCGTGGAATCTAAGATGGATGGTTTGAAGAATGGTATGGAATCTAAGATATATGGCTTGGAAGCTTGCATGGAATCTAAGATGGATGACATGGAAGCTAAGATCAATGGCAAAATGGAAAACATGAAGAATGATCTAAAAGTAGACATGGAAGGTTTGACAAATTTGATACAAGAAATGTTGCGTAATGGTGAAAAGATAATAGAGGAAACTCATGATGAGAACAAAATAAATGTTAATCATGATTCCATAAAATCTAATGCTGGCGGGAAGAACCACCATATTCCAAAAATGGATATGAGGAAGTTTGATGGAAAGGATCCTGTAACATGGATACTATATATGGAACAATATTTTGATCTCCATAATGTGCAAAACACACAAAAGGTATGCATTGCAACTTTACATTTAGAAACAAATACATTTGTATGATATCAATGGCTTTGCTCCCGTAAAAAAATTGTCACTTGGTCAATTTTTATGGAGGAAATGATAACACAATATGAGGATACAAAGAGCAACACCTTCTTTAGCCAATTGATAAATATCAAACAAAAGGGTTTAGTGGGGAAGCACATTGAGGACTTCCAAAAATTGAATATAAGGGTAATTGATATTCCAGAGGAACACAGGATTGATCTCTTCATAGGTACTTTAAAGGATAACATCCAACATGAATTTCGCATTTTGGAACCTGATTCATTGGAGAAAGCATTAAGGTTTTCAATAAAAATTGGATGTAAAATTATGGCGACAAGGAAGGCTACCACTCACTTCTGTAAAGAGGGAAGTGTTGCTACTTCTAGATTTCCACAACCTACAAGGTTGACACCACAACAATTGGAAGAAAAAAGAGAGAAAGGGCTTTACTATAGTTGTGATAGAAAATACACTAAAGGCCATAAGTGTGCTGAGAAGAAATCATTTTACATAGATTGTGAAGAGGAAGAAGAAAATGAAGAAGAAGAGGATATATATGAGGAACCAACCCAAGAAGAGGAAGAAATGAGTTCGGCCATATCGTGTAATTCATTGGCAGGAATTACCACTCCTGAAACTCTCAAGATAGAAGGACATATCAAGAAGAAAAAGGTAATAGTGTTGATTGATTCAGGTAGTACCCATAATTTTACTCATTGTAAGGTAGCCAAGGAATTGAATTGTTTCCTATACCCAGCACCATAATGTCAAGTGATGGTTTCAAATAGAGGAACTATAAATTTCTCTATGAAATGCCATAATATCAAGCTAACCATGGGGGAATATTCATTTAATAGTCCAATTCTTTCCATTCCTATGGGAGCTGTTGATGTTGTACTAGGAGTACAATGGTTACAATCTTTGGGGACAATAGATTTTAATTTTCAAGAACTTTTCTTGAAATTTTTTTCAGAAGGAAAGTAAGTAAAATTATGGGGTATTGCAGGGAAGCTGGGAAAGATAATAAGCTTTGATGTCATAACAAAGCTTCTAAATAAAGAACAACGAGGAATAATTAATGCACAATTATTCTCACTAGAAGTTCCAACATCAAAATCATCTATTTCTGCAGATCTCCAAAAAGTCTTGGACAATCATTCCAAGGTTTTTGAAACTCCCAAAGGACTCCCACCTATTCGTGATCATGATCATGCTATTCATTTTATTCCAGGAAGTTTTCCTCCAAACATCAGGCCTTATAGATATCCTTATGTCCAAAAGAGCGAAATTGAATGTATGATTGCAGAAATGATAGAGGTGGGTATAATTCAACCTAGTCAAAGTTCTTTCTCTACTCCTGTAGTATTGGTACACAATAAGGATGGATTTTTGGTCATGCCCTTTTGCCTTACCAATGCACCTTCTACATTTCAAGGGTTGATGAATTCCATTTTCAAACCCTTCCTTAGAAAATTTGTGCTAGTATTTTTAGATGATATACTAATCTACAACAGGTCTTGGAAGGATCATGCTAAACATGTTGATAGGGTGCTCAAACTATAGCAGGAGAAACAATTATAAGAAAAAACATCCAAATGTTTCTTTGGAGTACAAGAGGTGGAATATCTGGGTCATATTGTATCTCACAAGGGTGTTAAGGTAGACCCTAACAAAATTAAAGCCATTAAGGAATGGGAAGTCCCTACAACCATAGATCAGTTGTGACGATTTCTCGGGTTAACAGAGTATTATCGAAATTTTGTTAAGAGTTATGGGAGAATAGCAACACCTATAACAACATTATTGAAGAAAGATGCATTTTCATGGACTCCTGAAGCAACTAAGGCCTTTGAGCATCTTAAAGAGGCAATGTGCCTAGCACCAGTCTTAGCTATGCCAGACTTCACAAAAACCTTTATTGTGGAATGTGATGCCTCAGGAAATGGAGTTGGTATTGTTTTAATGCAAGAAGGAAGACCCATTTCTTTTGAAAGTCATTCAATCAAATGAAAGTATTTACAGAAACCTATTTATGAGAAGGAAATGTTAGCAATACTGCATGCACTAAAGAAATGGATAACCTACCTAATGGGAAGACACTTCAAGGTAAAAATTGATCATGATAGTCTTAAAAACTTTTTGAAACAAAGACTATCTTCAGAAGAGCAGCAAAAATGGGTTACAAAGATATTGGATTATGATTTTGAAATAATCTACAAAAAAGAGAAGCTAAATGTTGTTGCAGATGCACTCTCAAGAAATAATGAAGAGGTGGAAGCATTGTTTTGTGCCATTTCTATTATCCAACCAGATTGGATAACCGAAGCAAGAGATGAATGGAAGAATGATGAAGAAGTGTGGACACTCATTCAAAAGTTGCAGCAAGATCCTAGTACATTTTATTCATTTAGTTGGAAAAATGATTCCTTATGGTACAAAGATCACTTATATCTTTGTAAGAATTCCCAGCTAAAACAAAAGATTGTTTTGGAATTGCACACTTCTCCTTTAGGAGGACACTCAGGAGTTTTAAAAACTTACCACAGGGTGAAGAAAGATTTTTTTTGGGATGGCCTTAAATCTGATATTCAAAAGTTTGTTGCAGAATGTTTAGTTTTCCAGCAGAATAAAGTTGAGACAATTAAGGCCCCGGGTCTTCTATAACCTTTATCCATTCCAAGTCAATGTTGGGAGGATATTTCAATGGATTTTATCACAAGTTTACCTAAGTCCGAAGGAAATACTATCATCATGGTGGTAGTTGATATACTTACCAGGTATGCACACTCTTGTGCATTATCTCATCCATTTAAAGCAAGTACAGTTGCTACTACATTTATGGACACAATTGAAAAGCTACATGGAAACCCAAGGGTTATTGTGAGCGACAGAGATCCCAATTTTACTGGAAATTTTTGCACAGAGTTATTTTCTTGTTTGGGTACTCAATTAGCTCATTGCTCATCTTATCATCCTCAATCTGATGGTCAAAATGAGATAGTAAATAAATGTTTTGAAGGATATCTTCGTTGTTTTGTATATGATAAACAAACACAATGGGTCAAGTGGTTACCTCTCGTTGAATGGTGGTATAACACTTCCTTCCATACTGCAAAAAAAATGACCCCATTTATGGCACTTTATGGATATCATCCACCATCCATCACATCATTTTTTAGAGAAAATTCGAAGGTTCAAGCAGTGGAAGATCACATCGAGCATAAAAAAAAATTTCTCCAATAAAGGACAACATGAATTTGGCACAAAATCGAATGAAACAGCAGGAAGATCAACATCACAGCGAGAGAAGTTTTGATGTAGGACACTGGGTATTTTTACAGCTACAACCATACAAACAAATGTCCCTCAAGCAAGATAAGAAGGATAATAAATTATCGCCAAAGTACTATGGTCCTTACAAGGTGTTGCAAGAGATTGCTACTATGGCATACAAATTGGAGCTTCCTGCTTCTTCACGAGTGCATCCAATTTTCCATGTTTCATGCTTAAAGAAGGTTATAGGTGAAAATCTTCCAGTTCAAACAATATTGCCCGAACTTGATGAGGAAGGAAAAATCATATTGGAACCTGAAGCGGTCACAGAAACAAGAACTCGACAGCTATGAAATCGATCAATTTCAGAGTATCTCATCAAGTGGAAGAACTTACCCACTGAAGATTCTACATGGGAGGATGATAATTTTATACATAAGCACCCAGAGCTACTCAAGCGTTGAGGACAACACTTTTTTGAAGGAGAGGGGCATGTTAGGTCCCTATATTACTAGTATAGTCCCTTATTGTTGTTAGTGTAACCCCCTTATTGTTATTATTGTACCCTTGTAACCCCCATATTATTATTATTGTGCCCTTAAATTATTATTGTTAGGTCGGCTAGGATTACATTGTGGCCCCATGGACTCCTATATATAGAAAGGAGGTTTTGTAATTTGAATCATCCAAGAATTGTTCATTCATGTAATGTATTGGAGGTTGCCCCCTCGAAGTGGCTTATTTCTAAGGCATTGATATCTATTTTCTTTTCTTTTTGGAGCTGGTTTCACTACGCGTTGAGGATCATAGTGTTGGAAGGTGGAAATTCCTTGAGAATAGGAATTGAATTCCTCATGAACTACGTGAGCAAGGTAGGCTAAAGATAGGTTGGGAATTAGCTATGTGTTGGCCCGATTTTCTCTGGATTAGTGTGAGATGATAGGGAGAGTGGAGGAGATTCTTGCGAGAAGAATTGTGATGTAATTGTCTCATGATTCCTTGTGGATACAATATATGATAGAGGAGTTTTGAGCAGCAAGCTTTCCCCAAGAAATTATATGTGTTGTTTATTGATTTGCTTCTTTCTTTACTTCATGTAATTGGTGATTGTGTTTATTTTCCGCAATTTATTTGTAGAAGGGGTTCAATATCGAACTTTAGTACATTGTTAGATCGGTTTGAGTCCATGATATATATATATATATATATATATATGATTTAGTTATTTCTTAAAAAACCATATTTTTAATAAAATGTCATATTTTAGGGTAAAAATGACATAACTACATTAATATAAATCAAATGACATAACTAATTGAAATAAGTAAATCTGAAACTTTTATTACATGAGATATATCAAATGACATATGTAGCCATTATTAAGGTAAAAATGGTATACCTTAACTTTGATAACTTTGATATGTATCCATTAATAAAATATTCAACCATATTTTGAGGCTAAATCCCTATAATCCCTATAATAATAGAATTAATTATCATCCATATAATTTTAATAATTTTAATTAATTAAAAATAATTCCAAAATAAACATAGCTACAAACATTGATATAAACACACCTACACCTACAAACATTTATATGTAAGTACTATAAAAATTAATCTACAATATTCTACTAAATCCCTACCATCCATACAATAATTTTAATAATTAATTATTAAAATTATAAAAAGCCTCATTACTATCAATATAATAATTTTAATAATTAATTAAAATTATAAAAAACTCATTATCACTGGTAGGGTAAATCCCTACCATCCATATCCATATAATAATTTTAATAAGTAATCAAAATTATAAAAACCTCATTATCAATCCGAGGCTAAATCCAACATAGCCACAAATGACCCGGTTATGATTCTAGTTGTATGATTTTCAGGCTTGCGGGCAATCTTGTTTTGAAATATAATTGTCGTTTTATTTCGTGGTTAAACTTCTAGGAGAAAGTCCATAGGAGTAGAAATTCATAACTGTTAAAAGCCTTGCGGGGCTATTTAATGGATTTGCGTGAGTCTACGAAGAGTATTGGGGATGAAATGGGATGAATATTATGTGATAATTTTATGGTCAACTCCCTGTTGTGGGAACTTTTCAACTTTTATGGCTTCGCTAGTTCTTCAGTGCATTTCACATATATGCGGAGTAGATGACTACAACTTTGGCGGTGAAAATATGGATAACCCCATTGAAAAATTAAAAATTACTCAAACAAGCAGACAAATCAACAAAATGCTCTAAACCCCCATATTATGTCAACAAACATATTGTGTACAGATTGTGTCAACACACAGGAGAAGGGTTTCTAGATTTTGGCCAACTTATAAAGCCGTGTGTGACATTAATGAAATCATTAATCCAAGACATGCAATGGGAGTATATGACCACATGCCATGTTGGTATATGACACTACTAAGCTTTTGAAATGAAAATTAAATTATTATTTTTTTTAAGGGTAAATACAATTTTATAGCCGAGAAGATGTTGATGTACGGAGTTTTTTTTTTTTTTTTTCTGTAGAGCATAACATAACATAACTATTCACATAGTTTTATATGAACTTTCTTTATGTCATATGTATGGTCAATCTGCAGTAGTAGGACAGCTAGGTAATGAGACTTACAGACTCATGAAACAATTTCAATTTTGGTATGCTTTTCATGCTTTCAGGTGGCCAATAGACCTGGTTTCTTGCGAGCAAGTCGAGGTCTGAATTTTATATGTTGTAGCCTGTACTTCAATTATAAATAGAACACACAATTTAAAAAAAAAAAAAAAACATAACTATTCACATAATGGTTGATTTATACTAATATTACAGGGTTTGAAAAAATAATCCTACTCCTACAAATCTTTTCTAGAAATGAGTTATTTTGAAAAAGGGGCGGTATAGTAAAATTATGACGAAAATTCATTGGCTTCATTTCTTAAAAAAAACTTGTACTAAACTTGAATATTTATCATGTAAATGTAAAAAAACAATTGAACATGCACACATACCATTTCTTTCCAATTCTACCCATTCCATACAGACCTCTATGCACTGCATCAATATTCACAGTTTTGCCTCCACCATCCATATAGAAAAACTGAAATAAATTTATGGAAAAGTCCATTATCCAAAACCTTTTCCTTCACCCTCTGTACAAAGAAACTCAAATGATTATGAGCATGGATAAAACCAATTTTCTCTACTAATAATATAGGAATTCCCTAGCTCAAATCGCGATGGAGTTCAAAAGAAAATAATGAAAACAGTCATAACATTCACAAATCCAAATTCCAAAACGCACCAGATAATGAGATGTATAGAGTACTGGGATTTTGGGGTCGGGTTTTAATGGAGAGTTAAATTGAAAACCCAGGAGTCCCTCTGCATGTTTTAGCAGCTAGCACGCTGAATAGTGTGGCACATTGCTTGCATATGCATTTACATTTCTACAGTAATGACACGTATAATTTTTTTTTATGATGAAAGCGTATAGATATGTCGAATGATTCAACATGTCTCTCAACTCGGATAACAAGAAGATCCTCTGTTACAATATTTGTCTATAAGCAAACCCTTTACAAAAGCATTTGGGATGAATAATTTTTTTATCATTTTCCTTCCCTTTGAAAATTATATTGTCCAATAATACAAAATGGAAAACATTAACCATTCGTCATAAACTTCATAATGATAGAGTAGTCACTACACAGAACATGCAAAATTCAGATTGGACCATATGAATTCCAAGGTGTAACACCTATCCATGAAAAGTAAATATTTGACTTAATTTTACTAAAGTAATTTGGCATATTTCCTAGATAATAAATATGAATTATTATTTGTTTATTTTTATTAATTGAAATTGGTTATGGTTACCAAAAAATTACTGAAACCAAAAGTAGCTAAGCAAGAGCCTTACTTCCAGAATGTTATGAGATAGCTATTCCTCTTCTTAGAGATAAATTGTCTCTATGAGGGAAAAGAGGGCGAAGAGGGTTAAATGGAAGGAAGCCTAAGGAAGCATGGAAACTTGGAACCTGGTTGGAGGAGGTCCAAGGGAGGAAATGAAACTATTTTCTGAGACAGGACATTGTTTGAGGAATGGTAGGACACTACCACACGAAGGGATTCTTGAGCTAGTTGGCTAGTTGAATTCCCTATTATACCTGTAAGGTCTATGATAATCCTAGACAAACCTAGTGTGGTCATGAAATTATAGGGGGGCCTGTTTTAGCCATCATCTAAAAAAAGTTTTGGAGAAGTAAGATGGCAGAGGGAGAGTTGTGGTAAAGGGTACTTGAAATCATTGAAAGGGTGGAGAAGACCTTTCTCTTTAGTAATTTTTGGTAGTATAAGCCCTAACAGACAAGTAATATGATTTGTTATGTTTAACAAAATAAAATATGTTTATTGTAAAATCTTTCCTTGCAAATTTTTTTATTATAGGTTACAACCGTAATATATTATGAAGGAGTGCTAGTTATTTCTGTAAAAGAAGATGTACTTGGATAGAATGGTTATAAAAGGGTTTATATGCTTGAAGGGAAAAATGTGCAAAGAAAAAAAAAACTTGTATTTTTTCTTGAAAGTCTAGCATGTAAATATTAAGTATGCTTAATATTGAAAAAAAGTTTGTTCCAACATTACGAGAAGAGTCTATCATTGAAATAGTCCTTTCTCATATAAAAATATCTAAATACTCTAAAAGGTAATAGCAGGTCCCCAAGAGAGGAAATGTCCTCCTCACTTACTAGAGTAGGTTGTAATAATTGAATAATAAGAACTAATAAAAAAATTGAATTGAAATTTATAAAATAATTCTGAATGTTTAGTAGGAAAGCGAATTGATTAAATATACAATAATATCATACATATAAGAGGAAAACTATATACACTAGTAGCGAATACATGGTCATATTGTGTACCATAAAGAAAAACCAATGTGCAAGAATAATAATCAAGTATACAATTAAATTAATATTTATCGACAAAAAGTTTAAACAATCTAAGGAATTCTAAGGTGTAGAGGAACACTAGTAAAACATCCTTTTTATACAACGCAACGACAATATAAACCAAAATTTATAACTATCATATGAAATTAAGGAGTACTACTTTCAAGTAAAAGAATTTCAAATGGACGACGAGAAATTTGAATTAAAAAAAATTAGTCGTAACCAAACCTTATATGTGAGGATAAGTAATTCATATCAAAACCATTTTATTCTTTAAAAAATATGTATAGAGCCAAGTTGCTTGGTAGCCCAAGATAAACTCATTAATACGCATGAAATATAACAATATTTAGGTATAGTAAATCTTGCATAAAATGTTCAGATGTATAGAGTAATTTTCATTATCTCCGGTTGGGTACGATTTAAAAAAAGAGGTATTATAATCCCGAGGGTTTCAAAAAAGAAACTAGAAATTATGTACATTGAATTACAGAAAAGAAACCCTAAGGCTAGCAGGCCATAAACCATTCTAAAGAAGAGAGGTAGGAATAGATAGAGTCACTCTTGAAATTTCGGTAAGAGTGAGAACCCTGCAATAATAACGAACTAAGATTGTGAGCACTTGAATTTGAAGTTGAACCAAGGATATAAGTGAATGTGTACTCCTGTGGAGAAACTCTATCAACGAAATCCTACATGAAGGACGACGGCCGAGAAAAAAATTCTCTTAGGAATGTCATTATATAAGGAACAAAAAACAAAAGAAATAACCACGAAACCTTGTCTAACTGAAGTTTCACAAAGATGACATTAAGCCCTTGCCGCACTGCAGAGAAGAAAAATAAAAATTAGACTACACAACCCCGAAATAAGATGTAACAGAAATTGGGAACTAATTCAAGCATAGGATGTTCTCCTTTCTACCTAAGAACCCTAGAGGTGCTCGTCTTAAGTAAGTCGTTGCGGGGTAAGAGCGCATGTTGACAAAACTCCAACATGTATTCAGAAAAACTTAAACATTACCCACTTGTGTACCTTGAAACAAAAAAATTTGACCCATAGAGCAATGCAAATATTGGAGAAGAGGCTAAATATTTTACCGGTGAGCTGTATGTTGTAGCCGAAGCCAAGACCTTATTGGTCTAGATAGGGCTGAATGAGCGTATCAAAGCTCGAACATTAGTTAGAAGAGTTGCAAATGGGGAAAGGTGAGTGCAGTGGGGCTGTGGGATAGTTACCCCAAAGCAATCCCCAATTTCCATCAACCATTCGATTGGACCCTTACGATCCAACGATGGATCTGCCTACATGTTAACCATGCGAGGACAGGGAGTGTACCGGATGGAAAAATCGATAATATAGGCATGAAAGGCTCGGAAGGGTGAAGGGTTAAGAGATATTAGCAGAAAATATTAATTATGATAAAATGGATCAACATTGAGACCCCCTTCCACATGGGATAGCCTAATGTTAATATAATGCAACCTTGGAGTATTAAATTAAATGAAAATACCATATTATGAGCGACCATGCAACACCTTATTTAGTGAAATACATTAAGTTCAAGAAACTAGCTCTATTTAAAAGTGTGCACTATTGGAATATCAAACGAAAATGTAGAGTCATACATATAAATCTAACACGGTGAAGAGATTAAACAATGAATCTCTAAAAAAAATGATATAGATACTTAGTTTTATATACATTAATAACCTTAGGTACAGGTTCAACTTAAAGGTAAATAAAAAAATTATTGTGTATGTGGTGGGGATGGATGTTACAAGTGGTATTAGAGCTCAAGTGTTCAACATTATGGCCTCATTAATGGCAATGGTAATAAACTGTTATGTTCCTTAGAGTAAAATTTGGTAACGAACTATAAATTAAGAATCAAATAAATTTGTGTCAAAATCTTGGGCAATGAAAAGAGAAATTCAAAAGTACATCTAAGAAAATTAAGTCAACAAAATACTAATGGAATTATCATTGGGGTACCCTCAACTATAAAAATGATATGTTTGGTTCCTATGGGAGGAGACATATGTGTGGAAAACTTAAGTATTAGAACGCCTTAATTAGCAATTTATACTCTATGACCGAGGGATAGTGAATAGAAACAAAATTATGATATGTGATCTTAAGCAAGTGTACAACTAAATAAAGAAAAAATTAAACAAGTATTAAATATTGGATGGCTATGTTAAGAGACAGTGGAGGGTATTGCACATTGAATCACCCTAATAAGTGGGTACTGCACATTGAATCACCATAATAAGTTTAGGGTTATCTGCAAGGTGATTTCATTTGTTCCACTTGCAAGACTTTCTTGTTAAATTTCAAAAAAAAATTGTTTCAAAGACTTAGTTTATAAGGTTAATAACAATAACGATGCTTCCATTTAAAATATAGTATGTGTTTTTAAAGGAGGTAAGTATTAAAATGGGAAAGTGGTACCATTGGTGTTAAGTAATATTTAATTGATTATATCAAATACATTGGGAAAGTAAATACTTGATTGGTATAGAATATCTCCTTGCATATAGGTTAGGGGTTGACCAAGATTCAAGAACCTAGATGAGGGTGGGGAATGAGAAAAATACTTAATAGTAAAATACATTATTAAATACTAACAAATAATAATTTCCCTATATGTGGGAGACAACTCAAAAAATGAATGAGACTAGAGCAATGTTGTGAAACACTTGGTACTCCATAAGGTGCTGGAAAACCTGTAACAAATATGGCCAAAATATATGTTGTATTGGTGTATTAAGGAAGTGGTCTAACAATACTTAATGATAACGTTTTCCAAAACTTTAATCAACATTTATAAATGTATGAAATAATTGGAATTAACTTGGGTGAAATATGGGAATCGTTGGAATCCCCTTTTCACCAATATAATCGTAGGTAATAAAATGACGAACTTTAACAATGACAACCAAAAATAAATAAATAAAACTATATGTGATCAATATAAGTTAGATATAAGTGAGTTCTATAAGGTAAAAATAAACTGGTATAAGTCATTTAAGAATTCATGATTGCAGAAAATCGATCGTTAAGGGAACTCATCAAGTTTTCATAATGAAAATATTCTTCATAAAGGGAGTGACAAGAAAATAAAAATGGGTGCCATGGTGTAATAAGTGGAACAAAATATCAGCATAAGGTTGCAAAATTTAAGAAATAAGAAAGAGGTGATAAACTATTATATTTACCTATGAAGGAAGGGGACTAGTTTAAGGAAAATGGTGAAGTGGTGAATTTGGAAGTTTAAGTTGGAAGGGACATAAAAATATTATTGAGACACTCCAAGACACCAAATAAACATGGAATTACTTCAGAATGACCCTGATAATACTCAAATATATAAACCTTATATTTATTTAGTAAGTACTAAGTAAGAAAGTTTTCAGTCAGTTACAAAATATGGAAAGTTTTTAGGAGGAAAATGTAATGACTCCCTAGATATAAAAAGGAACCTATATGGATGTTGCATCCCCTGTACTTGATGGATGCAGGGGGGCGAGTCAAGACTTTTGTGATTCACCAACTTATAACACTCAATCACAAAATTATTACCTATTTTGTCTAATTTATAACCACCTCACAATTTAAAGACTAAGTTTGTTATCAAACCAACTCACAAAATATAAGAAAATAGAGAGCAAGGACTTAGAAATCAGCCACTTATAGGGGGAAACACCTTCACATTACATTAATGAGAAATTATTATATGATACAAATGAAAAAACATCATTTCTATATATAGGAGTCCATGGGGTCATGATATAATCCTAGCTGACCTAACAATAATAATGTAAGGGAACAACAATAACAATAGTGGGTTATTGTGGGGAACAATCATAACAATATGGGGACAAAAGGGGTACAACAATAACAATAATGGGGCTACACTAATAACAATATGGAACTACACTAGTAATATAGGGCCCCAACATGCTCCTCTCCTTCAAAAAAATGGTGTCCTCAACACTTGAGTAGTTCTGGATGCTTATGTATAAAATGCTCATCCTCCCATGTGGAATCTTTAGTGGGTAAGACTTTCCACCTGATGAGATATTTTGAAATTGATCGATTTTGTAGCTGTCGATTTCTTGTTTTCATGACTGCTTAAGGTTCCAATATGAATTTTCCTTCGTTATCAAGTTCTAGAAATATTGTTTGAACCAAAATTTTGTCATCTATAACCTTCTTTAAGCATGAAACATTGAAAACTGGGTCCACTCGGGAAGATGCAGGAACCTCCAATTTGTATGCCATATCACCAATATTTTGCAACACCTTGTAAGGACCATAGTACTTTGGTGATAATTTATTATCCTTCTTAGCTTGCTTGAGGGACATTTGTTTGTATGGTTGTAGCTGTAAAAATATCGAGTCACCTACATCGAAACTTCTCTCGATACGATGTTGATCTTCCTGTTGTTTCATTCGATTCTGTACCAAATTTAGGTTATCCTTTAAGAGTTGGAGAACTTGTTTTTGATGAACGATGTGATATTCCATTTCTTGAACCTTAGAATTTTCTCTTAAAGATGATTTGATGGATGACGGATGATATTCATAAAGTTCCATAAATTGGGTCATTTTTGCTGCAGTGTGGAAGGAAGTGTTATACCACCACTCATACAAAGGTAACCAATTGACCCATTATGTTTTTTTATCAGATATAAAGAAACGAAGATATCCTTCCAAACATTTTTTCACTACCTCAGTTTTCCCATCAGATTGAGGATAATAAGATGAGCTATGAGCTAGTTGAGTACCCGAACAAGAAAATAGTTTCGTCCAAAAAAATCCAGTGAAAATGGGATATCTATTGCTTACAATAATCTTTTGGTTTCCATGTATCTTTTGAATTGTTTCCATAAATGTAGTGGAAACTGTAATCACTTTAAATAGATGAGTTAATGCAAAAAAGTGTGCATATTTGGTAAGTCTACAAAATACCACCATGATGACACTATTTCCTTCAGACTTAGGTAAACCTATGATAAAATCAATTGAAACCTCCTCCCAACGTTGACTTGGAATGGATAAAGTTTGTAGCATACCCGTGGTCTTAATTTTCTCAACTTTATTTTATTGGCAACCAAACATTTTTCCACAAACTTTTGAATCTCAGATTTAAGGCCATCCCAATAAAATTCTTTTTCACCTCATGGTAAGTTTTCAAAAATCCCGAGTGTCCTCTTAAGGGAGAGGTGTGCAATTCCAAAGGAAACTTTTGTTTTAGTTGAGAATTATTGCAGAGATATAAGCGATATTTGTACCATAAGAATCATTTTTCCAAATAAATGTATCAGATGTACTAGGATCTTGCTGCAACTTTTGAATGAGTTTCCATACATCTTCGTAATTATTCCTTTCCTCCCTTGCTTTGGTTATCCAATCTGGTTAGATAATAGAAATGGCAAAAATAAATGATACCACATCCTTATCCTTTCTTGAGAGTGCATCTACAACAACATTTATCTTCCATTTTTTGTAGATGATTTAAAAGTCATAACCCAACATCTTTGTGACTTATTTTTACTACACTTCTAAAGATAGTATTTGTTATAAAAAAATATTTAAGACTATCATGATTATTTTTTACATTGAAGTTTCTTCCCATTAGATAAGGTCACCATTTCTTTAGTGCATGTAGTATTACCAACATTTTCTTCTCATAAATAGCTTTTTTTAAATACTTTCCTTTGATTGGATGACTTTCAAAAGAAATGGGCCTTACTTCTTGCAATAAGACAATACCAATTCCATTTATTGAGGCATCACATTCTACAATAATGGTTTTTGTGAAGTCTAGCATAGCTAAGAATGATTCTTGCCACATTTCCTCTTTAAGATGTTTAATGGAATTAGTTTCTTTAAGAGTCCATGAAAATGCATCTTTCTTCAATAATGTTGTTAGAGGTGATGTTATTCTCCCATTATTCTTAAAAACTTGCGATAATACCATATTAACTCGAGAAATCGCCGCAACTTCTTTAAGGTTGAAGGTACTTTCCATTCCTTAATGGTTGTAAATTTTTTAGGGTCTATCTTAGCACCCTCCTCAGATACAATATGACCTAGATATTCCACCTTTTGTAATCCAAATAAAAATTTGGAACTTTTTGCATATAAGTATTTCTCCTCTAATAGTTTGAGCACCGTGTTAACATGTTGAACATGATTCTTCCAAGACCTATTGATCTGAATATGGGAAAACTAGTTCTGTTGTGCTAACTCCCTCATTAGTTAAATACAAATGTGTTTAGGATCGTCTCAAGTTAACCAATTGTGAAGGGTTTTGTCTATCAATTTTTTAATTATCTTGATGAGAAATTTATGAGTTTATTAGCTTTTAAAAGCTCATGTACAACAAATAAAATGCATATAAATAAAACACAACAAACACATTACACAATAGTTGATAGCGAAGTTCACCCCTCTTGGGCTACATCTCCATGGACCTGCTTCAACTAGCTAGGCCCTCTTGGGATTAATGGTAAGTTGTCTAATTACATGCACCTAAAGTGCTCCAACAGCTTTTAAAATTGCTCCACTGGGTTTAGAAGACGCCAAAACCTCAAAAAAGACTCTTCAAGCTCTGAAAATGGTCTTTAGTTGATATAGGCATGACCTCCTCTCGTGGTGGCCCTTAGCTTCTTTAATCTTAAAAGTGGAAAAATCACTTACATAAGTGCTCCAACGCCTCCGCAACCTGCAACATCATGCTAGCAACATCCAAGTAAGCTAGGAATGACTCTTCTTGAGCTACATTTGGTTGACATATGCAAAATTTATGTCTTCATCGATATTTCATAGGAAAACTCCATTAAATCTGTAGCATCTCAAGTTAAGCTTGCCAATTTTGGTAGTGTCGCGGAATCTGGGGCTCCACCAAACATGTCGCTATATTAAAATCTGGCTTAATTAAATATAAGCACAATTTAGTTAAATGTTAAGTCTCGTTTACTGGATGCTTAACGCAATTAACAAATTGTGCATTTAAACATTTGATTATCGCAAATTACATTTAATTAAGGGTTAATACCCTATATTAAATCTAATCTCCGCATTTGCATGGAGCGCTCTACTCCTACTTCTGGCCCATGGTCTCATGGAAACTGTGGGCTGGCCACTTTAAACTCTACCAAAATCCATTTAAAAACTTAAATACACATTGTGGCCTTTGTATTATAAGATCTAAAGTGTGTGGTAAATCTTGTGGGTTGTGTGGGGGAGGTCGCGAGCTCGACCCTGACCTCTTCCCATAAATTTTGTTCCACCAAAAATTACATACTACCTTTGAAATATAATTTAAATTCGGAGTTTGGATATATTTCCGAAATTTTGCCTTAGAGGAGGGGCACGTGGCAGTCTCCAGGCTTGCCACGTTTCCTCTTCCTATTGGCTTATTAATAACCAATAAAAATTGACACATGCCCAGAAATTCAAGCCATTCATAGTCTGACACTTGTCATTCTGTCCTTGGGAGGAATGGAGGAAAACCCAAATTTTTTACCTTTGACCCTGTTTGACCAAGTTTTTTTAAATTCTCTTTTTTGACATGGCGATCAACGAGGTCTAACTTCCTCATACATACTCTGCTTTGAGTGAAATGAATTGCGTGAGATTCCTGGAAACATGCATGGTCCAATTGTTCTAGATTGGTGCACTTTTGAGCACTTTGAATTTTTGGCAAATATTTGGCCCCAATCCAGATTCCGATCACCTATTGTAGATTAGTATATCATCAAAAAATACTAACACAAATATTATAAGGAAGGGTTTGAAAATGGAATTCATCAACCCTTGAAATGTAGAAGGTGGATTAGTAAGGCCAAAAGGCATGAACAAAACTTCCTAATGACGCTCATGAGTTCAAAATGTTGTTTTCAAAAAGCCTTGAGCCTTCATTCTAATTTGATGATATCGTGAACGAAGACCAAAATTAGTGAAAATTATTTATCCATGTAATTCATCAAATAATTCATCAATCACAGGACTGGGAAATTTACCTTTAATATTGAGCTTATTGATTTCCCTATAATATGGTCACAAGGTCCATGATCCATCCTTCTTGTGCACCATTACTACTGGAGTAGAGAAAGAACTTTGGCTAGGTTGAATTATACCAGCCTCTAGCATTTATGCAATCATACATTCAATTTCGCCCTTTTGGACATAAAGATATATGTAAGGCCTGATGTTTAGAGGGACACTTCTTGTAATAAAATTAATATCATGATCATGATCACGGATAGGTCAGATTCCTTTGGGGTGTTTCAAACACCTTGGAATTATTGTCCAAGAACTTTTGGAGATCTGGATAAATAGATGATTTTAATGTTGGAACTTCTAGTGAGCATAATTTTGCAATTACGCCTCGTTTTTATTTCTTCAGAACCTTT
This sequence comes from Pinus albicaulis, assembly GCA_034641835.2. Classification (NCBI taxonomy): domain Eukaryota; kingdom Viridiplantae; phylum Streptophyta; class Pinopsida; order Pinales; family Pinaceae; genus Pinus; species Pinus albicaulis. The sequence continues at coordinate 973,576,796 of CM076577.1, read as the reverse complement.
GTCATCACATTAGAGCTTATTATCTTTCCCGACTTCCCTACGATACCCCGTAATTCAAATTCCTTTCCTTCCGAAAATATTTTCAAGAAATTTTCTTGAAAATTAAAAGCTACCATCCCCAAATACTGTAACCATTGTACTCCTAGTACAACACCACTAGCACCAATTGGAATGGAAATCATTGGAATATTATATACATATTCCCCCATGTCTATCTTAATATTATGGCTCTTTATAGAGAAATTTATAGTTCCTCCATTTTCCACCGTCACTTGGCATTCTGGCACTGGGTATATGAAGCAATTCAATTCCTTGGCCACCTTACAATGAATAAAATTATCTGTACTACCCGAATCAATAAGCACTATTAAATTTTTCTTCTCAATATGTCCTTCTATCTTGAGAGTTTGAGCAGTGGTAATTCCTGCTAATGCATTAAATGATATGGTCATATTTATTTATTATTCCTCTAGGTTTGGTTCCTACTGTATATCCTCTTCTTTTGAATTTTCTTGTTCCTTTTCTTCCTCCTCTTTGCAATCTATGTAAAATATTTTCTTCTTGGCACACTTATAACCTTTACTATATTTTCTATCACAACTATAGCAAAGCCCTTTTTCTTTTTTTCTTCCAATTGTTGTGGTGTCAACCTTGTAGGTTGTGGAAGTCTAGGAATAGAAACAATTCCATCTTTATAGTTGTGTGTGGTAGGCTTCCTTGTCACCATAATTTTTCTTTCATTTTTTCTTGCCAACCTGAATGCCTTCTCCAATGTATCAGGTTCGCAAAGGTGAATCCCATGTTGTATGTTTTCCTTTAGAGTCCCTATGAAGACATCAATCCTATGTTCTTTTGGAATATTATTTACCCTTATATTCAATTTTTGGAAGTCCTCAATGTGCTCCATCAGTGAACCCTTTTGTTTGAGATTTATTAATTGGCTAAAGAGGGTGTTGCTCTTTGTATCCTTATAATGTGTTATCCTTTCCTCCGTATATATTGACCAAGTGACCAGTGTTTTACAAGAATAAAGCCATCAATACCATAAAAACTGATTTTTTTCTAAATATAAAGTTTAAATGTGTACCTTTTGTGTGTTTTGTGTATTATGGTGCTCAAAGTATTGCTCCATTTGTAGTATCCAAGTTATCATATTTTTTCCATCAAAATTCCACATATATATATTTGTAATATGGTGGGTCTTAAATCCAACATTAGAGTCTATGAAATCATGATTAAAATTTATTTTGTTCTCATCATGAGTTTCCTCTACTACCTTTTCGCCATTAGGAAGTTTTTATTGTAGCAACTTTTCAAAACCTTCCTTCAAACTTTCCATGTTTTTCTTCAAATTTTCCATGTTTCCTTTTATACCATCGATCTTAGATTCCATGCCATCCATATGAGCTTCCACACCATCCATATTAGCTTCCATTCCATTCTTCAAAGCATCCATATTATATTCCACAAATTTCTCTAATCCATCCATCTTAGCTTCCATTTCATTTTGTGTTACTCTTTGCGAGAGCCAAATTCGTTGCAGTTGGTCTTGAAATTTTGATATATCATGTTTCATTTATTCCTTTTCATGATTCATAATAGAGAATTTTGAGGGCTTAATAGGTATTAAATTCTTTTTAGGGGAATTTTAGAACCTAATACTGATATATATGCCTCAATATGCCCTTGGAATCAATTTAAACTGATTTTTCAAACAAGACTTATGCAATTTTAAAAAACAAATACACACATTTTTCTTGCTTTTTAGGACCTCGATATTGAAACTGATATATCTCTGTAATTTCACATCCCCAATATTTTATCTTTAGTCCTCTAGCAGCGCTATGAATCTTCTTTCCAATGCCATATGTCTGACCTGATTTGGATTCTTCAACAAAAAACTATTCCCAATCTCCCACAATTACCTCATTATGGATTGGTTTAGTAGAGAAAAATTGTACGTCGTGCCACATGTCACTATTTCCTCCTTTGGCTCTGAAATTGATACACAAGAAACTACAGTCCCTATAATTTTGACCTTGTTTTACATAATTCTAATCTGATGCTCAAAGAGAGAGAGTTATGACTATTTTCCCAAGGTCACCTCTTTGAGATGAAGTTCTAGAACCTGAAAAAACCCTAACTTCCACATATCATATCTCCAAAAATATTGTGAACCAAGATCTGAATTTTTTCCACGAAGTTCCTTCGAATTTCAGAGAAAATAGGTTTTTTTAGCTTCTAAACCTTCGTAGAAATATTTTTATAGAGAAATTTCCACGATGACCTCTTCAAAGCAGTGAAACCCTAGAATCCAATGCTATGATACCAAATGTTATGAAACAAACTCACAAAATAGAATAAAAGAGAGATCGACGTGCTAGAAATCAGCCACTTCAATGGGAAAACCTCCTTTAAATTACATAAATGAAAAATATTAGATGATACAAATGACAAAACCTCATTTTTATATACAGGATTCCATGGGGTCACAATATAATCCTAGCTTACCTAAAAATAATAATGTAAGGGCTCAACAATAACAATAGTGGCCTATTATAGAGCAAAATAATAACAATATGGTGACTACACTAACAAAAATAAGGGACTACACTAGTAATATAGGGCCCTAATAAAGTCTCACTGAAATCAAGAGGACCAAATAATTTAGACTTATTGAATGATCGGTAGTTGCAATTTTAATATGTAACAGTTTAATTTGAAATGGAACAAAATGGTAAAGAAGAATAAATTTAGGCTAGACTCTATGAGAAATCTAGCATAACTATTATATATATATATATATATATATATATATATATATATATATATATATATATATATTAAGGTCAAAGATATTACCGCAACCTGCATGGGAAAATTTTTAATTTGGTTGTTGATGGTGTGACATTTTATTTAAATTTTGGAAAGAAACATCGACTGAAAAAAAAAAAAAAGGTAGGAAATTATGTACTCCCAACAATGGATGAGTATATTAAATACTCTATGGACTCTATTTTCCTAATGATACTTGAAGGATTGATGAAAAACATAGATATAAATAACTTTATTAGAAACAGTTAGCTAGATAAGGAAATGTGGCGGGTAATTTTTAGGAAAAATTGAAGTGATGACAAGAGAATGTTGGTGGTCCATTGGCAGACACGATACCTCTGTCTAATAACATGGAAAGAGTAGAATGCCACCAATCAATTTTTCCCTCGATAAGTACTTAAGGAACTTTAATGTTGTTTTAAAGACGCAAGTGAAGTCGAGTCAAAATACTGACTAGAAGGAACGTATACTTACGACATCAGTGTGTGAAGATAACCACATTAACATAATGATATAGGGAGCTAATAGGTATAACCTTTCAGGGAAAAATATCTCATAGCTAGGGAACATGAAATCGTAGACACCTTAATTGATAATTTTTAGAATAAAAGGGATACAAAACCTTAAGAAGAGAATTGTCAAAAACCTCTAGGTGAGGCGTGTTGAAGAAGTATGGATGTAAGATTAGGTAGTAAATATTTCTTTTGTTGAATTTAAAAATGCTCGTATCAACACAGGTTGTGCCCTGAAATTGTAATAAAGGTTTATTTTAATATTAACTTGAGCCTTTGGCCTCAAGGGCTTACTGGGAAAGATTGAGAATAAAAACAAGGAAAACATATAAATTATAAAATAATGATGACAGTGTTTGAATAATTAACATGGACATATCTTGGTATATATTGGATAAAATTTTTGTCAATTAGATTTTTGAGTTGACTCAGAAATCCTCCTTTTCTCATGTAGACTTTCAAATTTTTGTTACTTTTCGAAATCTTCATACATTTTAACGTTCGGGAAGATTTCTTTCCTTTTAATATATTTTAAATGAAATTAACACTAATGTATTACAGATTCATAATCTGTATGAATTTATCATCTTTACGTTTATATATCTAATTGCAAAGAATATGATTTTATGACATTTATCAATTTAATAAAATCATACATTGTGCAAGAACAATAAATTTTACAACATTCCTAAGAGTTTGACAAGCACTCTGTTGACAATATTTCAGGTAATCACTTTCCCTTCCATCATTTTAATTTCTTCTTTCTCTTTTGTTTCCTCTCATTCTCCCACTTAACCATTTTCCTCATATTTATATGTAGTTTTACCATCACTGTCTATTAAATAACAATAAGGTAATGATTACATATTTAATTACCAATGTCACTTATTTATGTATTCATTGCTTTACTTGAATTTAAAGACAATTGTAGACTTATTAATTCATATGTATAATTGTATGTGTCGGTACTCCATTTCCTTTCCTGTGCACTCGTAGAGTTAATTTATAATTCTATAAGTTTTTGGTCAATAGGATATGTCATTCATTGATAGTAAACTTTGGTTTCATATTTACAGTTTGGTCCATAATTCTTTAAGGAATTCCTCCTCTCGTATTCTGAACTAATTTCAAATGGATAATTTGGTTGTAACCATGGGTTTGAACCCCAGACTTTGTCGAAATTTTATGACAACATTTAATTGACATTTATGTATATAATAATGTCGAGACTTAATTTTTTGCAGTATAATATAATATACTTTATTTTCAGAAGGTTGAGTTATGTTTACCTTTCTACATGTACTAGGTTATGTTTTGACCTTTGCTACATTTTTGAGATAATGCTATGATTTATATGTATATCCAAAATATTCTAGATATGTTACAGTAGAAGATATTAATTGGAATTCACATTTTCATTTTTAAAAAGAGAAAGGAATTTTCCTCTTTACGTATAAACTTCCGATTTCTATTATTATAGCACAATTGATAAATACACTAAATTTAATTTCTTTCCCATGTATTTATCTCTGTTTTCTATGTATATAGTAATAAGAGTTTACATCCTAACCTCACATTTAAACTTTTTACTGAGGTTTAGACATTTTGAGAGTTGGTTTATTACTTATAATTGTCTATGTAACTATACAGATCAACTATAATTTCTACAATTGTTGTCTATTAAAAACATCAGACTATCTAATTAACTTGAAACATAATTTAATCATGAAAAAATTCCACTTTATTAACCACGTCCATCTACTATAAGTAATTCAAAATGAAATAAAATTAAATAGTTACAAACTTTCTACAATACTAAATTTCATAACAAAAAATTGAATTACTTGTGAATATCAATTTTGGTAAGACTAATTTCCACCCAACCTTGAGCTTTCTCTCCACAACTCCCTGCGAGCAGAGACCAATCCCTCCTAGGTGTAGACATCCTCTTGTCTACCCAAAAATGACTTATTTAAGATTTCTTTCCTTTCAACATTTTTCCATAACTGCGTCCAATTAAACAGGGTGTTGTTTTCCTGTTTAGCTAGGCTTTTCGTTTTTTTTTCCAATAACCTACTTTAAAACTAGATTTTTCATCTTTATATTTTTATTTCACCTCTTTCCAGTAAAGTTCCACTTTACTGAGGTATCTTTTTAGATTTTCATCTCCCATCTAATATTTAAATTTTTATTTAATTTCTCCAAGAATGTTTTTTGTAGAATCTGGGAAAGTCTTTGGAATCTTATCCATCCTCATAGACTTGAAATCCTGGTCTCCATTTCTACTCTAGTATTTGCACAATAATTCAATTTCCACATTTATTAAATTTAAAAGAATAAAATATATTCACAATAATTGTTTTCATTTAGGTCCAAGTAACCTTTAGGATTTTTCAATTGTATAATAAAAGCAGTAAAAATAGGGATATTACATATTACCTATCTATAATTAAACACCATCCTCGGTGTTGCAAAACATTAATTTACTTTGCAAAAAATGATGGAGATTTTTCCCTCATTTCTTCTTCTTTCTCTGAAGTAGCTTCTTCAGGTGAAAATTTCCTCCACTGCACTTTCACACTAGTTACCATCCTATTTCGGAGCTCGATTTCTTCTCGTGCCAGTATGTGAAGTGGTTCTAGAAGAAATTCCCCTCCTGGTTCCACCTATATCTCATTCTAATCAATTACATGAGTACGATCATGTACATATTTTTTCAATAAGGAAACATGAAAAACATTGTTAACCTTAATGTGACTACATAAACCTAACTTATAAGTTGTTGGCCCTACTCTTTCCAGAACTTCAAAGGGTCCATAGTATCATGGTCCTAATTTAGCACAACTACCAGCGTATAAAGTACTCTTTTTAGGCTTAATTCTAAAATAAACATAGTCTCCCACTTTGAATTCTCTATGAATTCTCTTTTTGTCTGCATAACTCGTTTCTCTGTCTTGAGTTGTCTTAATGTTTTGTTGAATTCTCTTCATAGTTATCTCCATCTCTTGTAATGCATCTGGTCCAAGAATTAACTTATCCTCTAGTTGAATCCAAATAAGCGGTGTGTGGCACTTTTTGCCATACAATGCTTCAAAAAGACTTGTATTTACTAAGGATTGATAAATTTTATTATATGAAAATTCAGAAAGATTCAGAAAATCTTCCCATCTTGTTGGTCTATCCATAATGTACATGCGTAACATGTCTTCTAGAATATAATTTATCCTTTCAGTTTTTCCATCTGTTTGGGGATGGTATGCAGTACTAAAGTTCAATTTCGTACTCATTCCTCCAAACAAAGCCTTCCAAAAAGATGAAGTAAACTTTGCATTTCTGTCTGATATAATCATTTTAGGAATACCATGTAACTTTACAGTCTCTTTCATAAACACATTAGCTACTTGAGATGTACCAAACATAGATTGTACTGGTAAAAAGTGACCAACTTTAGTCAAGGTGTATATAACCACCATTGTAGAATCATGTTGGTATTTAGTTCTATGCAAACCAGAAATAAAATCTATCGAAATTGTTTCCCACTTCCATTCTGGAATAGGTTAAATATTCAACAATCGTGTTGGATGTTGATGCTTTACTTTTACTTGTTGACATTCTAGACATCTATCTAAGTAATCCGCCACATATTTATTCATGCTGATCCAAAGCATATTATTTCTCAATGGTGAAATTAATTTTTGATTACTAGGATGCCCAGCATAGGGTCGTTTGTGATACTCATCTAAAATTTCTTGTTTTAATGAGTTCACATTTGGAATATACAATCTGTTTTTATAATAAATCAACCCTTTTTGGTTTTGAGTATATCCTAATATTTCAGTGTTCTGTATTTTTTCTTGAATTTTTTCATAGTTTGAATCTCGATTCACCACTTCTTGTATCAATGCTTCTATATAAAATTTCACACTACTTACAACACTATTCAAAAGCTGATATGCATTCCTACTTAAGGCGTCTGCAATCTTATTTTCCTTTCGCTTAATATGTTTTATTTCTATGTCAAACTCACTAAGGAAAGACAACCATCTAGCTTGTCTAGTATTTAAATCAAGTTGTGTGAAAAAAGTATTTTAAGATTATGTGGTCTATCATCAACATAAACTTCTTTCCTAACATATAATTTCTCCACATCTTCAAAGCATGTATTACAACAATTAACTCTAAGTCATATATAGTATAATTAAGTTCATGCTTCAAAACTATGTTGACATTTTGTTGTCCATTCAAACTTCACTCCCTTTTTATGTAGCGATGTAATACGATAAGCTAAGGCTGAAAATCCTTCTACAAATCTCCTGTAGTATCGAGCGATACCCATGAATGATCTTATAGCTAAAATATCGTTAGGCACAGGCCAATACAGGATATCTTGTTTCTTCTTTAGGTCTACTATCAAAACTTTCTCTGAAATTACATGACCCAAATACTGAATTTTATCTTTGTAAAATTCACATTTGCTAAGTTTGGCATATAACTTATGTTCTCTAAGTGTTTGTAAGACAATTCTAAGATGTTTTTTATGTTCTTCTTCATTCTTGGAATATAGCAGAATGTCATCAATAAACACCAAAACAAATTTATCTAGATAATTATGTAACACACTATTCATTAGACAAATAAATGTAGTAGGTGGATTAATCAATACAAAAGGTGGAACCACAAATTCATAGTGCCCGTATCTACTTCTGAATGTAGTCGTGTTGATGTCTTCATCTTTAATTCTTAAATGGTGATAGCATGTTCTTAAATCAATATTTGAAAATATAATAGCTCCTCTCACTTGATCAAATAAGTAATCTATTTTGGGTAGAGGATATATGTTCTTTATAGTCAATTTATTCAGTTTTTTGTTGTCTATACACATCCTGAATGTACCATGTTTCTTTTTAACAAACAGTACATGTGCTCCCCAAGGAGACACACATGGTCTGATATAACATCTATCTAATAAATCTTGTAGTTGTAGTTTTAACTCTAACAACTCAAGAGTACTCATTCGGTAAGGTGCTCTAGAGACAGTTGTAGCTTCGGGTACCAATTAAATTGAAAAGTCAAATTTTCTTTTAGGAGTTAATTACGGAATTTCATCTGGAAACACATCTTTGAATTCTCTAATTACTGGTAAATTTTCTACAGTTTATTTTTCAGTTTGTTGTCCCAATTATTCGACTTGTACAACATACACTTGACAGTCTTTCCTTGATGTTCTCTTTATCTGTAGTGTTGAAATCTGTGTGATTGATATTGGTTTGGGTTGTCCTTTTCCTATCAATTGTTTCCCTCAGAATCTATATAGTGTATTGCTTTATCTAAGAAATTAACTATTTCTTTCTATTTTTCTAACCAATCCATTCCCACTAATACATCATAGGAACCTAGCAACAAAATATTTAAATCTAGTTAAGTTTCATACCCATTTTCATTTACAAATTTTTTTGGTAATTTATGGGGCACTTTTCTTTTTTTTCCAGTAGCTAACTGAACTAAGCATGCTTGCTCTATTTTTTTTTCTTAATTTTCACTTTTCCACTATATGAGACCTTATATAACTTAAATTTTCTCCTGGATCTATAAAAAAAAAAAGAGGTTGTTCAGAAATTATACCTTCGCTTTCAACCACGTTTGATTAGTGTTCAGCTTGGCGATCCTCTAGGGTAGCACTCATTTTGGGTATGTTTCTTGCAATATCATTTACTGTAGTTGCCTCTCTCAATATTCGAATATTTTGAACTATTTCATGAGGAGAGTCTCATAAGAAGTGAGGCTCTCCACAACCCCAACATTTTAATGGTTCCTTCACTTTTACAGTTCCTTCTTTCTTGTTGTTTACATGCATCTGTTTATATCCAGTTTTTGATTGGGATGGTTAACTTTCTCTAGTTTTATTAAACTTATTCCTTTGATGATTTTTCCCAAATTTTTTCAAGTATGATGGTTTTACTCTTTTTCCACTAGAGTAATGCTTCCCTTTTTCTTGTTCTACAAATTTTTCAGCTAATCGTTTCTTCCTTTGAACTGTTGATAACACAATATTGCATTGCGCACGACTTCATCCATTGTCCTGGGATTATCAAATTCTATTCTCTCCTTGTATATAGTAGGTAGGCAGTTTAAAAACCATTGTACCTTGGCTTTCTCTTCTCTAATATAAGGCACATAGAAAAGCAGGTTAGTGAATTTGGTAACAAACTCATCTATAGTGAGTTGTAATAATCTTATTTCATGAAAATCTTAGCTTTATCATCATAATATCTCTCATTCAAATATCTATATTTAAATTTTGTTTGGAAGGCTTCCCAAGTAATAGTTTTTTCATCTAGTACATGTACCATTTTGGTTTCTTCCCACCACAAAGTAGCCTTACCTTGTTGTTGGTAAATAGCCAGTCTGGCTATCAGGTTACTTCCATATTCATAAAATTGAAATTATTTTACCATATTTAGAAGCCAAGCTTCTGCATCTTCCACCTTTTCACCATCATAAGTAGGAGGTTTAATTCTTCGGAATTCTCCTTGCAATTCATTTTTATTTCTGGACTGTTGTCTAGATACTTCACCTTCCTCAAATATTTTTGAGTTGGTTTGAGCTTTTATATATTTTTTGCAAGGTCTTCAACCTCGTTACTAGACCTTGAGGTTAATTCCTTTTAGATTCATGGTGTTCATCTATATATACTTCACACATAGATTAATGCGAGTGTTTACATTGAATGAGTGAAATTTAAATTTCTTCTGAGTTCTTTCCATACGATTAAATGGGCATCGTTTTGTTATTTTAAAATTTTGGTTTTTCTCGTTGAATATAAAACTTCATTATATAAAGTAAATTTTTCCCCAATTTAAATTTGGGGAGTCTCCTTTGATATTTCATTGGTTTGGAATTTCAATTGTAATGAATTTTGATATAATTCCTTATTTGTAACTAAACAATGTTAATTTACATTAATCCTTATATCTCTCGGATGCTCGATTTATCTACAGAATTTCGATTTTTTAGTTAACTAAGAACTCCTCCTTTCCTCATGCAGACTTTCAAATTTCATTTTCTTTTTGAAATCTTCATACATTTTCATGTTCAGGAAGATTTCTTTCCTTTTAATTTATCTTAAATGAAATTAACAGTTTTGTATTACAAATTTATAATCTGTATGAATTTCTCATCTTTATGTTTATATATCTAATTACAAAGAATATGATTTTATGACATTTATCAATTTAATAAAATCATACCTTGTACAGGAACAATAAGTTTTACACCATTCCTCAGAGTTTGACAAGCACTCTGTTGACGAGATTTCAGGTAATCACTTTCCCTCTCATCGTATTAATTTCTTCTTTCCGTTATGTTTCCTCTCATTCTCACACATAATCATTTTCCTCATATTTATATGTACATTTACCATCACTTTCGATTAAAGAACAATAAGGTAATGTTTCAATATTTAATTACCAATGTCACTTATTTATGTATTCATTGCTTTAATTCAATTTAGAGACAATTGTACACTTATTAATTCATATGTATAATTGTATGTGCATGTACTTCATTTCCTTTCTTACGAACTCATACAGTTAATTTATAATTCCGTAAGTTTTTTGTCAATACAATATGTCATTCCTTGATAATAAACTTTGGTTTCATCTTTACAAGTTGGTTAATAATTCTTTAAGGAATTCCTCCTCTTGTATTCTAAACCAATTTCACATGGATAATTTGGTTCTAACCATGTGGTTGAACCCCCAACTCTCGCTATATTTTATGAAAGCATTTAATTGGCATTTATGTATATAACAATGTCTAGAATTAATTTGTTGCAGTATAATACAATATACTTTATTCTTAGAAAGTTGAATTATGTTTACTTTTCTCAATGTACTAGGTTTTGTTCTGACCTTTTCTCCATTTCTGAGATAATGCTATGATTTATATCTATATCCAAAATATTCTAGATATGTTACACTAGAATATATTAAATTGAGTGCACGTTTTCATGTTTAACAAGAGAAAGGAATATTCCTCTTTATGTATAAATTTCCGATTCACGTTATTACGACACAACTGATAAATACACTGAATTTAATTTCTTTCCCATGTATTTATCTATGTTTTCTCTATATATAGTAATAAGACTTTACAACCTAACCTCATATTTAATCCTGTTACTGAGGTTTAGAAATTCGGAGAGTTGGTTTCTTACTTATAATTGTATATGTAACCATACACATCAACAATAATTTCTACAATTTTTGTCTGTTAAACACATCAGACTATCTAATTAACTTGATACATAATGTAATCATGCATAAATGACAATTTCTTAACCACTTCCATCTACTATAAGTAATTCATAATTCAATACAATTAAATAATTTGAAACTTTCTACAATACCAAATTTCATAACACAAAATTGAATATCTTGTACATATCAATTTTGGTAATACTAATTTCCACCCAACCTTGAGCTTTCTCTCCACATCTCCCCCCGAGCAGAGACCAATCCCTCCCAGGTGTAGACAACATCTTGTCTACCCAGGAATGACTTATTTAAGTTTCATTTCCCTTCCACATGTTTCCATAACTGCGTCCAATTAATCAAGATGTTGTTTTCCTGTTTTCCTAGGATTTCCTTTTGTTTTTTCCACAAAAGTACTTTAAAACTAGATTTTTCCTCTTTCTAGTTTGATTTCACCTCTTCCGAGTAACTTTCCACTTAACTGAGGTATATTTTTATATTTTTATCTCCATTCTAATATTAAAATTTTTATTTATTTCCTCCAAGGAATTTTTTGGAGAATCTAGGAAAGTATTTAGAATCGTACCCATCCTCATGGACTTGAAATCCTAGTCTCCATTTATACTATAGTCTTTTCACAATAATTCAATTTCCACATTTATTAAATTTAAAAGTATAAAATATGTCCACAATATTTTTTTCCTTTAGGTCCACTTAACATTTAGGATTGTTCAATTGTATAATAAAATAAAAAAAATAGGGATATTACATATTCTCCCTCTAAAACTAAACACCATCCTCGGTGTTGCAAAATATTAATTTACTTTGAAAACAATGATGGATATTTTTCCTTTGTTTCTTCTTCTCGCTCCCAATTAGGTTCTTCAGGTGAAAAGTGCCTCCATTTAACTTTCACCCTAGCTACTATCCTATTCCAGAGCTCAATTTCTTCCCGCGGTAGTATATGAAGTGGCCCCAGAAGAAATTCCCCTTCTGGCTACACATATATCTCAATCCAATCAATTACATGAGTAGGATCATGTACATACTTTTTCAAAAGGGAAACATGAAAAAAAGTGTGAACCTTAGTAAGAGTAGGTAGAACCAACTTATAATCTACTCATCCTGCTCTTTCTATAACTTAAAAGGGTCCACGGTAGCATGGTGCTAATTTAGCACATCTACCAGTGTATAAAGTACTCTTTTTAGGCTTAATCCTTAAGTAACCATGGTATGCCACTTTGAATTCTCTATGAATTCTCTTTTGGTCTCCATAAATATTTTGTCTATATTGAGTTGTCTTAATGTTTTGTTGAATTCTCTTCACAGTTCTCTCCATCTCTTGTAATGCATCCGGTCCAAGAATTAACTTATCCTCTGGTTGACTCCAACTAAGCAGTGTGTGGAACTTTCTTCCATACAATGCTTCAAAAGGAATCATCATTATTGAGGATTGATAACTGTTATTATATGTAATTTTTCCAGATGTAGAAAATCTTCCCATCTTGTTGGTCTATCCATAACGTACATGCATAACACGTCTTCTAGAATATGATCTTTCCTTTTAGTTTGTCCATATGTTTGGGGATGGTATGCTATACAAAATTTCAATTTAGTACCCATTCCTCCAAACGGAGTCTTTCAAAAATCTAAAGTAAACTTTGCATCTCCATCTAATATAATAACTTTAGGAATACCATGTAACTTTACAATCTCTTACATAAACACATTAGCTACTTGAGTTTTACCAGACGTAGATTGTACTGGTAAAAAGTGAGCATATTTACTCAAGGTGTCTACAAAAACCATTACAGAATCATGTTGATAATTAGTTCTAGGAATACTAGTAATAAAACCTATGGAAACTATTTCCCACTTCCATTCTAGAATAGGTCAATGATTCAGCAATCTTGCTGGATGTCGATGCTCTAATTTTACTTGTTGACATTATACACATATAGCTAGGTAATTAGCCACATCTTTCTTCATGCTAGGCCAAAACATATTCTTTCTCAATGCTGAAATCAATTTTTGATAATGAGGATACATTGCATAAGGTTTTTTGTGATACTCATCTAAAATTTCTGGTTTCAAGGAGTTCGCATTTGGAATATACAATCTATTTTTATAATAAATCAACCCTTTTTGGTTTTGAGTATATCCCAATATTTCAGTGTTCTGCAATTTTTCTTGAAGTTTTTCATAGATTTTATCTTCATTCACCACTTCTTGTATCAATGCTTCTATATCAAATTTCACACTACTTCCAGCTCTATTCAAAATATCGTGTCAATTCCTACTTAAGTAATCTGCAATATTATTTTCATTTTCATTAATATGTTTGATTTCTATGTCAAACTCACTAAGGAATGATAACCATCTAGATTTTATAGCATTTAAATCAGGTTGTGTGAAAATTTATTTCAAGCTTATGTGATCTGTCATCAAAAAAATCTTCTTTCCTAAAAACTAATGTGTCAACATCTTCAAAGCATGTACTATAGAAACTAACTCTAAGTCATATACAGTATAATTTTGTTCATGCTTCGATAAATTTGTTGATTCATAGGCTACGACTGAGTTTTAATGTAATAATACTCCTCCTAACCCTTATGCCCACACATTTGTACATACTACAAATTCTTTGTTTGGACCAGCAATCTTTAAAATAGGAGAAAATGTTAGTTTAAGTTTTAATTGTTCAAAATTATGTTGACATTTTGTTGTCCATTAAAACTTCATTCCATTTTTCTTTAGAGATGTAATAGGATAAGCAAAGGTTGAAAATCCTTCTACAAATCTCCTGTAGTATCCAGTGATACCCATGAATGATCTAATAGCTGGAACATCATTACGCACAGGCGAATCCAGGATAACTTGTATCTTTTGTGGATCTACTGCCAAACATTCCTCTAAACTCACATGACCAAAATACTGAATTTTATCCTTGTAAAATTCACATTTGATAAGTTTGGCATATAACTTATGTTCTCTAAGTGTTTGTAAGACAATTCTGAGATGTTCTTTATGTTCTTCTTCATTCATGGAATATACCAGAATGTCATCAATAAACACCAAAATAAATTTTTCTAGATAGTTATGCAACATATTGTTCATTAGAAACATGAATGTAACAAGTGTATTAGTCAACCCAAAAGGTATAACCACAAAATCATAGTGCCCGTATCTAGTTCTATATGTTATCTTGTTGAATTCTTCATATTTAATTATTAATTGGTGATAGCATGTTCTTAAGTCAATATTTGAAAAGACAGTAGCTCCTCTCACTTGATCAAATAAGTCATCTATTCTAGGTAGAGGATATATGTTCTTTATAGTCAATTTATTCAGTTGTTTTTATTATAAACACATCCCGAATGTACCATCTTTATTTTAAAAAAACAGTACGGGTGCCCCCGAGGAGACACACTTGGTCAGATATAACCTTTGTCTAATAACGCTTGTAGTTGAAGTTTTTATTGTAACCACTCAAGAGTACTCATTCAGTAAGGTGCTCTAGAGATAGGTGTAGCTTTGGGTACCAATTCAATTGAAAAGTAAATATATCTTTTAAAGGGCTAATTAAGGAATTTCATCTAGAAACACATCTTTGAATTCTCTAATTACTGGTAAATTTTCTACAGTTTATTTTTCAATTTGTTGTCAAAATTATTCCACTTGTACAACATATACTTGACAGCCTTTCCTCACTTTTCTCTTTAATTGTAGTGTTGAAATCTGTTTGATTGATATTGGTCTGGGTTTTCCTTTTACTATCACTGGTTTTCCCTCACCATATATACAATGTACTGTTTTATCTAAGAAATTAACTATTCCTTTCTATTTTTCTAGCTAGTCCATTCCCACTAATACATCATAGGAACTTAGAGGAAAAATATTTAAATTCTGTTCAGTTTCATACCCATTTAAATTTACAACAATCTTTAGTAACTTATGGGTCACTTCTCTTTTTCTTCCAGTAGCTAACTAAACTACCTGTGCTTTCTCAAATGTTTTTGATCTTAATTTGCACTTCTCCATCATCTGAGGAATTATATAACTTAAATTTTCTCCTTGATATATCAAAACAGAAACATGTTGTTCATGAAACATACATTCGATTTCGACCATGGTTGATTGGTGTTCAGCTTGGAAATCCTCTAGTGTGGCACTGATTCTAGGAATGTTTCTTGAAATATCATTTACTGTAGTTGCCTCTCTCAAAATTTGAATATTTTGAACTGTTCAATGAGGGAAGTCTCGTAACAAGTGAGGTTCTCCACAACCCCACCATTTTAATGGTTCCTTCATTTTTACAGTTCCTTCTTCCATGTTGTTTGCATACATATGTTTAGATCCAATTTGTGCTTGGGCTAGTTGACTTTCTCCAGTTTTGTTAAACTTCTTCCTTTGATGATTTTTTCCAATTTTTTTCAAGTATGATGGTTTTACTCTTTTTCCACTAGAGTCACCTTTCCCTTTTTCTTTTTTTTCTGCCAATTTTTCAACTGATCGTTTCTTCCTTTGAACTACAGATAACACATTCTTTCTTTATGCACAGCTCCATCCATTGTCTTGGGATTATCAAATTCTATTCTCTCCTTGTATATAGTACGTAGGCAATCTAAAAATCATTCTACCTTAGCTTTCTCTTCTCTGATATAAGGCACATAGCGAAGCAGGTTAGTGAATTTGGTAAAAAAATCATCTATAGTGAGGTTTCCTAATCTCAACTCATGAAACTCTTTAGATTTATCATCATAGTATATCTCATTCAAATATCTAGATTTAAATTTCGTTTGGAAGTCTTCCCAAGTAAGACTTTTCTCATCTAGTACATGTACCATTTTGGTTTCTTTCCACCACAAGGTAGCTTACCATGTAGTTGGTAAATAGCCAAGCTAGCTTTCAGGTTACTTCCATATTCATAAACTTGAAATTATTTTACCATATTTAGAAGCCAAGCTTCTCCATCTTCCTCCTTTTAACCATCATAATTAGGAGGTTTATTTTTTTGGAATTCTCCTTGCAATTCCTTTAGACTGTTCTCTGGATGCTTCACCTTCCTCAAATATTTCTGAGTTGGTTTCAACTTGTTTTAAATTTTTCCTAAGGTCTTCACCCTCATGACTAAACCTTGAGGTTAATTCCTTGATCAAAATTTATTTATCTCTATTGGCTTGTAACAATATTTCATTGCTAGTTATTAGTTGAATCATTTCTCATTGCAACTCACGGAACATAGCCAGCAATTGAGAATTTTGATTTGGTGGATTTTTCTCACCACCCAGACCTACCTACAATCCTTCCCTGTCACACATAATGACAATTTTTCTTTTCTGCACTAAATCTCTATACACAGAAATTAAATTAGTGCAAAAAGTTTTCAATCTAAATAAATTTGCAGCAGTAAAATTTTAGATTTTAAATTTTCTGTGTGAGGACACATATTTGCCCAGTATTTTAACATTAGCTCTGATACCATTTGTAACAACTCCACTTACCACCAAATTTTTTTTTTCTTATTATAGAAATATTTAGAAACTATCATCAAGTATATTAAGGTAGTTCGTCACTATTTGATGCACTCTTTCATTAATGCACTCTTTTATTATAATTTCTATTATTATGACTTCCTTCACAACCTATGAATTCACGTACAACATATTTCATATAGTTTGAATTTTTGAATTCATCAGTCATTTTCATTCATGCATGTGCATTGACTATAGCTCTTCACCATCTTATTTTAATGAAAATTATAGCATAATATTATCCCTTATATTATACCCTTAACATGCTAATTCCATCATTGTTATCCATACATAATTATATGTTACCCTAATTACTATCTATGTCACTCTTATTATACGTAGAGCTACCTTATTTTATATTATCAACTGCCACTAGTTGATAATTATACCTTTGTATTTACGTAAGGTTAAAGCTCAACCTTTGCAACAAACTTACTAATGCATTTATTATCCTAAATCACTTGTGTGCAAAGTTATTTGTTATATTTTAACCTGCATGAAGTTGGAAGGTATTTTTCCTTATTCCATATTTTATAAACAACGACTTTAGGATTCTACTTGTAATATATACATTTTATACCTTTTACTTTTACATACTACTACCAATTTATGATTTGTAACATGATGATTTTATGTTAATAGATCTGGTATTGTATGAATATGATGTAATTATATATAAATCTTAATAAATTGTAACGTATGAACCCATTTGTTCTTAAATTAGGATGGAAATACATATTTTACATTAACCATGAAATGTATTAACCCAATACTATTCCACATAAAGATGGATGTTTATGAAGTTGTGATTTGGAATTACTATCCATAGCTTTACAAGTCATATTATTTTAATTTCTTATCCTTTCGAGCTTGTTATCATTTATGAATTTTATTTTTTTGATTAATGTGATTAGATGGCTCCGGAGACTTTCCTCTCGTCTACCAAAGTAACTCAATCGACTTAGATCCACACCACGTGGACTATTACAATGGGATCATATTTCTGTCTTAGATTAACTCGTAGACTTAACACTTTTTTTCCATTTTCATTTTGACATTGTGGCTCTTAGACTCTGATTCTTTCTCAAACCCTCATTTTAGAAATTTTTCCATGTCATCCATTCAATCTTGCTGGAATCACGACGCAGACAATCTATGGTTCACCAGTAACGTTTCATTATAAAATTCCTTCACGTCTTCTTCAAGTAATGTAACATATAGTACGATTTGGTTATTAATGTTTTTGAAATGATTTCTCCATTCTATTGATTTTAGTTAACATTCAATTCATTTTCTTCATAATTTTATTCTCTGCAACATACATTTTTTTTTTTTTATTGCAGGCTTTTCATTTTTCTCCGAGGTGGTTAAACTATCCTCCATTAACGTTTCAACCAACAATGAGGTGAGAGTTTTCATCCTTTTCAAAACGTCTAGTGGCTTGTTTCATTTTTTAATTTCGACGAATATGATACCTGCAACATATTTAAATCCCTACTATCGTTTTCTACTCGTACAAGATTCTAATGTATTTAATCTCCATATTAATTAATTTACCTTTGTAATTTTGTGTATTTTTAACAACACCTTATGTTTGTGTTATTGACTTAGTATAGCCATGATTTAAGAATCGCATAGTGGTTTCTGTACTTTCATTTTAGATTCATGGTGTTGATCTATATATTCTTCACGCATAGACTAACGTGACTGTTTAGATTAACTCCGTGAAATTAAAATTTCTTCTAAGTTCTTTCCATACGCATAAGTGGACATCGTTTTGTTATTTTAAAAATTGAGTTTTTCTCATTGAACATAAAATTTCATTACATAAAGTAGATTTTTCCCCAATTTAAATCTGAGGAGTCTGCGTTGAGATTTCATTGGTTTTGCATTTCAATTATTAGAAATTCTGATATAATTCCTTATTTGTAACTGAACCAAGTTAATTTTCATTAATCCTTATATCTCTCGGATGCTCAATTTATCTACAGAATTTTGATTTTTGAGTTGACTCAGAACTCCTCCTTTCCTCATGCGGACTTTTGAATTTAATTTTATTTTCGAAATATTGATATATTTTTAGGTTCAGGAATATTTCTTTCCTTTTAATTTATTTTAAATGAAATTAACACTACTGTATTACAGATTTATAATCTGTATGAATTTATCATCTTTACATTTATATATATAATTGCAAAGAATAGGATTTTATGAAATTTATCAATTTAATAAAATCATAATTTGTACAAGACTAATAACTTTACATTGTTCCTCAGTGTTTGACAAGCAATCTATTGACGATTTTTCAGGTAATCACTTTCCCTCTCGTCATATTGATTTCTTCTTTCTCTTTTGTTTCCTCTCATTCTGGCACTTAATCATTTTCCTCATATTTATATGCACGTTTACTATCACTCTCTATTAAATAACATTAAGGTAATGTTTCCATATTTAATTACCAATGTCACTTATTTATGCATTCATTGCTTTACTTGAATTTAAAGACAATTGTACACTTATTAATTCATATGTGTAATTGTATGTGAAGGTACTCCATTTCCTTTCCTACGCACTCATACAACTCATTTATAATTCTATAAGTTTTAGGTCAATACAATATGTCATTCATTGATAATAAACTTCAGTTTCATCTTTACATGTTAGTCCATAATTCTCAGTTTAAGGAATTCCTTCTCTTGTATTCTGAACTAATTTCAAATGGATAATTTGGTTGTAACCATGGTGTTGAATCCCGAACTCTGTCTAAATTTTATGACAACATTTAATTGACATTTATGTATATAAAAATGTCCATACTTAATTTGTTGCAATACAAAAAATTATACTTTATTCTTAGAAAGTTGAGTTATGTTTACTTTTCTGCATGTACTAAGTTATGTTTTGACCTTTGCTAAATTTCTGAGATAATGCTATGATTTATATGTATATCCAAAATCTTCTATATATGTTACAGTAGAAGATATTAATTGGAATTCACATTTTCATGTTTAGCAAGATAAAGGAATTTTCCTCTTTATGTATAAATTTCTAATTTATGTTATTTTGGCACAACTGATAAATACACTAAATTTAATTTCTTTCCCATGTATTTATTTGTGTTTTCTGTGTATATAATAATAAGACTTTGCAACCTAACCTCATATTTAAACCTATTACTAAGGTTTAGACATTCTGGGATTTCGTTTATTACTTATAATTGTTTATGTAACCATACAAGTCAACTATAATTTCTATATTTATTGTATGTTAAATAAATCAGACTATCTAACTAACTTGATAAAAAAATTAATCATGCATAAATTCCACTTTCTTAACCACTTCCATCTACTATAAGTAATTTATAATTCAATACAATTAAATAATTTGAAACTTTCTACAATAATAAATTTCATAACACAGAATTGAATTACTTGTGCATACAAATTTTGGCAAGACTAATTTCCACCCAACCTTGAGATTTCTCTCCAAATCTCCCCCCGAGGAGATACCAATCCCTCCCACGTGTAGAAAAATTCTTGTCTACCCAGGAATGACTTATTTAAGCTTGTTTTCCCTTCAGCATGTTTCCATAACTGCGTCTAGTTAATCATGATGTTTTTTTCTTGTTTTCATAGGCTTTCCTTTTGTTTTTTCCACAAAATTACTTTAAAAATAGGTTTTTCCTCTTTCTACTTTTATTTCACCTCCTCCTGTTAACTTTCCACTTTACTAAGGTATCTTTTTAGACTTTTACCGCCCATCTAATATTTAAACTTTTATTTATTTTTTCCAAGGATTTTTTTGGATAATCTGGGAAAGTATTTGGAATCTTATCCATCCTCATGGACTTGAAATCGTGGTCTCCATTTAGACTCTAGTCTTTGCACAATAATTCAATTCCCACATTTATTAAATTTAAAACAACAAAATATTTCCACAATAATTGTTTTCCTTTAGGTCCACTTAACCTTTAGGATTGTTCAACTGTCTAATAAAAGTAGTAAAAATAAGGATATTACATATTCCCCCTCTAAAACTAAACATTGTCCTCGGTGTTGCAAAATATTAATTTACCTTGCAAACAGTGATGGATATTTTTCTTTCATTTATTCTTCTCCATCCCAAGTAGCTTCTTCAGGTGAAAAGTGCCTCCACTACACTTTCACCCTTGCTACCATCCTATTTCGGAGATCAATTTCTTCCCATGCCAATATATGAAGTGGCTCTAGAAGAAATTCCCCTTTTGGCTCCACCTGTATCTCATTCCAATCAATTGCATGAGTAGGATCATGTACATACCTTTTCAATAAAGAAACATGAAAAACACTGTGAACCTTAATGTGACTAGGTAGAGCCAACTTATAAACTAGTGGCCCTACTCTTTCTAGAACTTGAAAGGGTCCACAGCAGTGTGGTGCTAATTTAGCACATCTACCAGTGTATAAAGTACTCTTTTAGGCTTAATCATTAAGTAAACACGGTATCCCACTTTTAATTCTCTATGACTTCCCTTTTTGTCTCCAAAAATCTTTTGTCTGTCTTGAGTTGTCTTAATGTTTTGCTGAATCATCTTCACGGTTCTCTCCATCTCTTGTAACGCATCCAGTCCAAGAATTAAATTATCCTCTTGTTGACTCCAACTAAGCGGTGTGTGGCACTTTCTGTCATACAATTCTTCAAAATGACTCATCTTTGTTTAGGATTGATAACTGTTACTATATGCAAATTCAACCAGATGCAAAAAATCTTCTCATCTTGTTGGTATGTCCATAACTTACATGCGTAACATGTATTCTATAATCCGATTTTTCCTTTTAGTTTGTCCATCTATTTTAGATGATATATGGTACCAAAGTTCAATTTGGTACCCATTTGGTAAACTTTTCATCTTTGTCTAATATAGTCATTTTAGGAATACCATGTAACTTTACAATCTCTTTCATCAACAGATTAGCTACTTGAGTTGTACCAAACGTAGATTGTATTGGTAAAGAGTGAGAAACTTTAGTTAAGGTGTTTACAACCACCATTATAGAATCATGTTGATATTTAGTTCTAGGAAAACCAATAATAAAATATATGGAAACTATTTCCCACTTCCATTCTAGAATAGATAAAGGATTCAACAATCCTGCTAGATGTTGATGCTCTACTTTTACTTGTTGACATTCTAGACATCTAGCTAGGTAATTAGCCACATCTTTCTTCATTCCAGGCCAAAAAATATTCTTTCTCAATGTCGAAATCAATTTTTGATAACCAGGATGCCATGCATAGGGTCGTTTGTGTTACTCATCTCAAATTTCCTGTGAATATACAATCTATTTTTATAACAAATCAACCCTTTTTTTGTTTTGAGTATATCCCAATATTTCAGTGTTATGTAATTTTTCTTCAAGTTTTTCATAGTTTGAATCTTGATTCACCACTTCTTGTATCGATGATTCTATATCAAATTTCACACTAATTCCAACACTATTCAAAATATAATATGCATTCCTACTTAAGGCATTTGCTATCTTATTTTCCTTTCCCTTAATATGTTTTATTTCTATGTCAAACTCAGCAAGGAAAAAGAACCATCTAGCTTGTCTATCATTTAAATCTAGTTGTATGAAAAAGTATTTCAATATTATGTGATATGTCATCAACAAAAACTTCTTTCCTAACAGATAATGTCTCCACATCTTCAAAGCATGTATTAAAATATCTAACTTTAAGTCATATACAATATAATTCTATTCATGATCTTTAATTTTCTTGATTCATAATTTATGACTGAGTTTTCTTGTAATAATACCCCTCCTAACCCTTCTGCACATGCATATGTACATACTACAAATTCTTTATTTGGATCAACAATCTTTAAAATCAAAGCATTTTTTAGTTTAAGTTTTAACTGTTCAACTATATGTTGACATTCTGATGGCCATTCAAACTTCATTCCCTTTTTTTGTAGCGATGTAATAGGATAAGTTAACGCTGAAAATCCTTTTACAAATCTCCTGTAGTATCCAGCGATACCCATGAATGATCTGATAGAGGGAACATCATTAGGCACAGGCCAATCCAAGATAGCTTAAATCTTCTCTGCGTCTATTGCCAAACCTTCCTTTGAAATTACATGACCCAAATACTGAATTTTAACCTCTTAAAGTTCACATTTGCTAAGTTTGGCATATAACTTATGTTATCTAATTTTTTTAAGACAATTCTGAGAGGTTCTTTATGTTCTTCTTCATTTTTGGAATATACCAGAATTTCATCAATAAACACCGAATTGTTTTTGTCAAGATACTTATGTAACACACTATTCATTCGACACATGAATGTAGCAGGTCCATTAGTCAACCCAAAAGGTAGAAACACAAATTCATAGTGTCTATATATAGTTCTGAATGCAATATTTTTTATATCTTCATATTTAATTATTAATTGGTGATAGCCTGTTCTTAAATCAATATTTGAAAAGATAGTATCTCGTCTCACTTGATCAAATAAGTCATTTATTCTTGGTAGAGGATATTTATTCTATATAGTCAATTTATTCAGTTGTGTGTAGTATATACAAATCCTGAGTGTACCGTCTTTATTTTTAACAAATAGTACAGGTGATCCCCGAGGAGACATGCTTGGTCTAAGATAACCTCTGTCTAATAACTCTTGTAGTTGCAGTTTTAATTCTGACAACTTAGGAGTACTCATTCGGTAAGGTTCTCTATATATAGGTGTAGCTCTGGGTACCAATTCAATTGAAAATTCAATATCTCTTGTAGGGGGTGTTGTGGTGGATTTGTCGCACGGGTGTACGAAATACAACTAGCTTAAAGAGTGTGGTATACTCTTTAAACTATCGGTAACAGGCAGAAAGTGCGGGAGCTCAAAAGCATAAAACTTAATGGAAATAGTATGTTAAAGTATGCTCTGGTTAAACTAAAACTAAAACACAAATATACAGAAGCTATATAGAGATTCAAACTGATAATAATGCAAATGATGGCTTGATGGAATCTTCTTATTAAACATTTGAAACAGAGAAGAAATTTTACCCACTTGCCAAAGGGCCCTTAGGCAATGGCTCTAGGTCCTGATGTAAGGATGTTGCCTTCCAAGCTCTGTCTCTGATGCAGTCTCCATCTCTCTCTGTGTTGTGGTGGACTAAGATTTTGGGTGGCCAACTATCGAGTCCTCTTTAGCTCCAGCTCCGGGTCACACATAATGCTAGTGTTGCTTTGGAAACATTGGCCAGCATAGCAATGTGATTACCATTTCTTCATCTCTTGGTGGCTTTATATATATGAGTTTCAAATCCTCCTTCCCTCCCTTTGTACATGATGGATGGTGACCCAAGGGAGAGGTGTGA
The DNA here is from genome assembly GCA_034641835.2 of Pinus albicaulis. NCBI lineage: Eukaryota > Viridiplantae > Streptophyta > Pinopsida > Pinales > Pinaceae > Pinus > Pinus albicaulis. The sequence continues at coordinate 973,552,300 of CM076577.1, read as the reverse complement.
TTCCATTGTGTGCTCAAATATTCTTTTGTGTGCTCACATAGTGTCTAAGGAGGCACTGGTGGCTGTCTTTAGCTGGCTTTCACATAAGGAGTAATTGTCGTTTGCTTGGTGTGGTCCCAGAAAGTGACTCTTTTCTATTTCCAGGAATGCGCGCTTATTGGGATAAAATGCGCTCTTCTCGAAGGATAAATCTCACAATTCAACATTTATGACTAGTTCAAATCTGATTTTCTCAAAACCTTGGAGATTTTAAATACTTATTGATTCCATAATGTGTTCTTGTCTTGTAAATCCTTAGGCTCGATGTTAATTCATGTCATCTTTTGCTGTACAATTTTCTTGTGTTAACAGTGGCCCCCTAATGTGTGAGTTCTAGGAAGAAATGTATAGCCGAAATACATTATAGTTTCTTTTTTATATGGTATGAAGAGAGAGAGAGAGAGAGAGAGAGAGATAGAGAGAGAGAGGTCTGCATGAATTTTGGAATTGACAAAACCTTGCACCATTTTCGAGATAACCATGGCCTAAGGGTCCCCCTACAAGAAGACAAAATACACAAAATATTTAGAAAATTTCAACGAGGCAGGCATGTCCCATGCTTGTGATGCTATGGCTAGCTAAACAAAATTGACATAGACATGTGCTGTCTGTGCCACTACTATGGTAGTGATGCTAGTGGTTGTTGACGAGGACTATTGACGCCCTCAGGGGCGTTTTTTCTTTGACGATAGGTGGAATGTGATACCCATATGCATAATCTTCGTATGGAATATCACTATGCCGTGTACGGATATGTACTGGCTGGGAACTTCCCATGTAAGCATTGTTGTCAGAGATTCTTATGGAGGCACGAGTCTTTGATGGATCTGATCAAAGTACAATGGTTGTAAGGTACAATACCATCATGACATGAAAGCTTTTGTTGTGGCTAAATGTCAGGAGGATCGATGACATCTATGGACAATAATGTCTCCCACAGTGCCACCCGAGGATACCCCTTTGCATGGGGAGGGGTCATCCAAGGTACCACTTCCTTTTTGGAAAAGAGGTGTCGAGGTCGAAAAAAAGGAAGCCTTAAACAAACCATGGGTTACCGACCTGAGGGGTCGGGGACCTAGATGTGATGAGTTTGACATAGGAATGTTGGTGAGAGGTGACTGAAAATAGATGATGGGAATTCAGTGGCCCGAGGTCGAAGTATATTTTAGCAGCTTAGCGGCAGTCATATTTATTTCTAAAGGAAAAATCCCTCGAGTCGGTAGGACTTCCAGGGCGGGTGTGATCCGGCTATGAATGTCATGATGGTGCATGCATGGGTGGGTGAAATACTTTGACCAAGGGAAATGAGGGACTGTTGCCATGGGGGGGAAATTAAATATGTCGGCGAAGAAGCAAAGGGCATCGTTTGCAGTCTTTGTACAGTTACCAAAAGAATAAAATAATGAGGTTTGGTTAGTACAAAAAACAGAGACAGGTACCCAAAAACATGAAAAGGGGTCGCTCACTAAAGGTGTGAGGAAGATTGTTTGTTGGGGGTAGTGGTCCCATTGTTTGGTCTCATGTGCGGGGTCGATGAAGCATAAGATGTCGTAGATGGGGTTATGTTGATGGAGGTATGGTGGGCCAAATGCGATGCATAGAGGTGTGCTTTCAATCTTCTTGTACAACCTGGCCATCTAGGAAGGGGGGTTTTGAGTTTGAATGGTAACTTGACCTTATGCATGATAGATGGATGGGCATGAGGTGCTTCCTGAACTGAAATGGTATGGCCATGGCGTCACTTGTGGGGTGATATATGGTCTAATTTGGATGACGATCGCCATGGAAGGGAGGCTCTACCTACTGACGCAGATGTTCATCATATGCAAGGTGAGGTGACGATAAACATGGTCAGGTATGAGGACCTTATGGTTTGTTTCTGATGGACAAATGATGTCAGGATATGCAAAGTTCTCTGGGACTCTATCATGCTGAGGGTTGAATGATACTTCCTCCGGAACTTTCAGTGAATGGTGTTGTGAATGGTTTGCGGTTTCTTCCTGCAAAAACAACTACCTCAAGTGAAAGCATCTTATTTTCATCAACTATTATTGAAAGACATGAACTTTGGAAAGGAAGATGGGAGGGTGCATACCTGCCGGCGCTGGAAAATTTATTTTTTCAGAAAGAAAATGTGTGGCATTGCTTTCGTTCGTCATGTCATACTGATGATGATGCAACTTACTGTTTGTAGCATGGACCTTCTGATCTCCTGTTATTGACCTCCGAAGTACTGGGAAAGGGCGATAAATATGGGGTTATGGCCCTAATCCTATTCATTTGTACTTGCCGAGTTTTGGGAGATCATAGGTGATTATAGAGCCTTTCTTGCCGTTGCAGTCTGTCTATGTACCAGGGATTAGCGATATTATGCGGAGGTAACTTCCATGATGTCCTGCATTTCAATTTTTTCAGTTTGGTGGTGCCGGGGGCCGTACAAATTGTGTTTGTACGACCTGAAAGGGAATTTTTTCCCTAGATTGCGCGGGCGATCTAGGAAAAGAGGCGCCCCCCTTGCATGCATTTCTGAGGGATAGATGTGCAAGGGCACGTTTTTCCCTCGTTTTTGTGCACAAGGGCGCGCCTGTGTAGGAAACAGGCATGCAAGGGCGCGCTTGTCTGAGAGACAGGTGCGCAAAGGGCAGGGTGCTATACAAAATTGGGTTTTTGTCCCTTTTGATGTTTTTCTCTGTACTGATGGGTTTCTATTGCTTGGAAAGTTAGTGTGGAGAGAGATATATTGGTTAAAGATCCAGGTTGCTCTAGATACTGATGCTAGGGTGTGCCATTAGTTGGCTGGATGGGGCCTTCTGAAATTTGCTGAGAATGATTTTATTCGATCTCAAGACTGATTGTTACGTTCCATTATGAAAAATTGGTGGAGGAGGTGAAATATGTTCATACTGAGGGGGATGAACTTGATTATCCATCTGGAGACAGATATATACTTCGTGACCAGGTTACTTCCTCAGGGTGAGGCACTGAGGTATCCACTCCCTACTGGGAGAGTGAACCTAGACAGGTTCCGGAGGAGGCATTGCGTTGGTAGGCCTCTTACTGAGGGGTGCATGAATATTTCATCATTGAAAGATGTGGCCGAGGTGTGTGCTCTGGCCATTATTGTGCGACTAGTGGGTCGTCTTCTCTATAGTGGGAAATGGGCCCACAGGTGGGATTTTTATGCCATTTGAGGAGCGAGCATTTTTTCATTTTTTCTCACTTCTGTTTTGATGGTATGGTGTCACAATTGAACAAGGTCCAACGTGGATCGAAGTAATTTGTGTACACTATCATCTTGTGCAACATTATGTACAGGAGGGTGGTGTTGCTAAGGCCTGTTATGGCAGTGCCTATTGGCGGGCCGCAGGAGCCATACATGAGGAGGTGGTCTCCGGTGATGCCACGTGGCACTGGTGGTGTGGTGGGTCGTTATTGGAATGACATGACTGAGGCCTGTTTTGAGGCCAACCCATAGATTTTTTTGCCATACCCATATGCGAGGATGGACTTTTAGGGTGATCCAAATATCGGTCTCCCTTTCGGTTATGTTTAGGGTCCTTGAGGTATGTGCTATATTTTTTTGCATTTTTTCGAGTTTTTATGTACTTATGTGTTTTTTTATTGACACTAACATTATTTTGGTTACTCGTGCAGATGTTAGTGAGGTGGGACACCCAGTGGCCTCACTTGGTGGGTCACGATCCTCCGCCATGACCCCGGGGAGGTCAGGGGGGAGGTGGCACAGGTGGAGCGACTAGTGGTGCCGGTGGACCTGGCGGGGATGGTGTTGGCCCTTCTATTGAGGGCAGCATCTTAGCTACAGCTGAGGTTGTGGCCGGGCGAGCTTATGCAGATGCGGCTGATGCATGCATTGCAGTACTTAAGGCTCAGGTGGCCGCTCTAGAGGATTTCCAGGGTCGAGTGGACCGCTTGACCCATAGGATGCCTGGTCAAGGTTTTATGGAGAACTTCGAGGAGTTTTGGCTAGAGATGGTCATGGCCTGCAAGAGGGATTATTGGCCCACTCTACGACGGGTAACTATTGCAGTGGAAAAAATAGCTCCGGTGGTGGCACCAGGAGCAGTGGTGGGCCCAGGTGCTCGTCTTGAGGGGGCACCCCCCTAGAGTAGTTTTTTACACATGGAAAGAACTCGTTATGAGGATGCTTCCCTTATTTTTGACGACCTTTGTATCTTCGAGCTAGCTAATGGGCCAGTGATACTATTTTTGTACTCAGATACACATATTTTTTGATATATATATTAGAGATATTTTTGCAGCTCTACATGGTGTGATATTTATTTTGGTTTTTATATTTTGTGTTATGCTGATGGATATCTATGTTTTTGGTTTTTTATGTATGATGGTTTATTCGCAATGCATTCCAGTCTAGGATATTGTTAGCTATGCAATCAACTACTTGGTTTTGATTCCTTAATACATGTGATCAAATTGTTTTCTTGATCTCTTGGCACGCAAATATTTTTTAAACAGGTGTGTGTCTCTAGTCTCAAATGTTTGGTTCAGCTGCGATAATACTAACAAGGAATCGAGGTAGACATGCATATAGCGGATGCCTTGATGGAGGGCCTCACACATAAGTTCGATGACGGCGTCATATTGTGACTTATTGTTTGTTGCTGGTTCGATGCACACGTCGTTTGAACATAGTGGTGATCGGTTGGGGTGGTAGATGACCTAGGGAGCTGCAGCTAAGTTTTGAGACCATTGCGATGCTCCATCAGCAAATCCAAAATAGGGTTCGAGTTGGTGATCCACGGTAGCACTTCGAACGATATTTTTTACATAAGTTTTTGGGTCAAAAATATTTTGGTGATTGGGTGTTTGTGTGTATTGTAAACTCTAGGGGACAAGGGCTATTCGGGCCCTTATGGGTAGAATTTCTTGAGGTAAAGGTCATTGATCTGGTTAGTGAGGTAGGTCCCGTCCGGTTCTATCAAGATGTATGCCCCCTGTCAGAGGCAATGTTTGATGATATAGGGTCCTTTCCACAATGTTTCAAACTTTCCTGGCCCTAAGGCCTCTTTTGCGACTTCGTAGCGAAGAACTAACTCTCCCTTGGTAAATAAGCGAGTGGTGATGTGGTAGTCAAATGATGCTTTCACCCTTTTCTTATGGGCCTCATTTTGCTGTAGCGATTGTCTCTAACTTTTATCAACTATCTCTAGTTGTACTAGGCATTTTTCCAGAGGCTAGGTGTCATCAAGGAGTTCGATGGCGGCATGCAGGTTTTGGATCTTAAGGAAATCAATGCAAAAGCACAAAGTACCTTGGTCTTTTGTGACAGGAATAAAGTGGTAATCCTTGGATGAGTGTGCGACTAGAATCCTATCTTGGGCATGTGATGATACAAGTCGTATGTGGTGAATTGTGTCACTGGCATGCGACGGGGGAAGGATCTCGGTAATGGAGTCCTGTATGAGAATAAGGTTCGATTTCTCGGTAGGATAGTCAATTTCTAGTAGGTGAAATTTGTTCTTATCACAGAGGTGCCTGAATGCTTTCATCAGTGAGCATACCTCTAGTGTGTGATCTTGGCCAGTGCAAATGGTGCACGCTATCACATTGCTGACAGAGTAGACAGTGTGATATTATACGCTACTCGTTGTCCCTGATGTGGATTCTTGGGAAGGGTCATTTGTGGAAGAGGTCATCTTCTAGTTCCATTTTCGCATCGTAGGTTGAGACTTGCCTTCCTCTTTGGTGGATGGTTGGCTTAATGTTTCTCTAGCTACTCTTAGCTTGGAGAGATTTGCACACTTAAATGTATGATGAAAGTGTGAGAAAATTCAGTAATAAGTGTATGTGATCTTCTCTTGATTGGAGAGAAGTTTCTGAGGGAGAGAAGAGATTATACGAAGACTGTTTGCAAGGGTCTTGGGTTCTCTTCATTAGTTGACTTGGTGATTGTTCTGATCACATAGGCCACATGTTATCTTAGGCTTTGCCTGGGGTACATGCAGTTGGTGTGCGATCTTATCAGGCTTGACACACCATTGCGGCGGTGGGCACATTGAGTTGGTGATGTACCTTTTATACCATTCCCGGAGGTCGTCCTGCCTCCTTTCTACAGCATTAATCATGTCGATAGTTGAACGAATCTGCGAGACATAAGTACAATGCCACTCGTAATGATTACCCTGACATACCAGGAAAAATATCCGTGATATGGGGGTCCCATCATGCTTGGTCTGAGGCCAGGTGGGGAACGAATGTCATAATGCTACTAAGTCAGGGAAGTGGATGATGCTATGGTCTGTCTTTTTGCATAATGTACATACTGGTTGTTGCTGCGAGGTGTCATTGGGGATAACTAGTGGTTCCATGCTAGGCTATTCTTCGACTAATAAGAAAATTATGGACCCGCTCATCTCCTCTACTTTGGTCATGGAGCTACCTATAGACTTGGCATCCATATCGTCTTCTTGGGAAATATGAACTATGGCTGAGTGGAGGCTAGCAAGGGCTAGCCAGAAGTGAGGTATGTAGTGAAAATCCCCCAACAGGTGATTGTAGGTGCATAACGGGCATGTGAATTGTGCTTCCCGTAGCCCCACATAGTAAACCCTTTCGATTGGATACCATCTGTGAATGAGTTCCAATGTAGCGCATTCTTCAAGGTAGTTGCCATGCTCGTCACATAGCGTACATCATATAATGGGCATTAATGGGGGCTGTTATACAAATCTATGATCCTCTTGTAAGTATAGGATGGTACGTGGCTCATTATTGATAGACTGGATGGAGGGATCCTCCTAATAGGATCGCTCGACTGCATGCAAGGCGTCCTGATATCATGCTATTTAAGGACAATGGTGAGTATAATTCCCATAGGTGTTGTAGAGAGTGCATGCAGTATTGGTACGCAGTGGTTTTCCTTTATTTTTTGTGGCAGGTTCCTTTTTATGGGAACGCGGTGTCGAGGTGCCTGCTTCGAAGCCAAGGAGTGGTTTTAACTTATCCAACACCAAACATACATGGGTAGGATGGCCTATGACATCACATATGACACAGGCTGATGAATCCCTTTGCATGGTGGGGGTCACTAATTTCTTTCCCCTCTTTGTGATTTTCTTGGCCATGGTAACCGGTTTCGTAATGGAAACTTCCCTTGCGGGGGCGGTTTCGACCATTTCTTGGGTAGGTTGGGGCTCCTTGGGACTGAGGGGATTTAACCCAACTGAAGTAACGTTGGTGGCTCTTGTTCCTGAAGGGGGAAGGAGGTACCAAACTGGGAATACCAACAATATATTGGGTAACACCAGTGTCGCCAAAACCTATTGGGAGACGAAGCCAGGAGGTAGGTGGAGGAAAGGGGTTTGGGAGGTGGCGTAGGCTAGAGAGGCTGTTGTGGTTGATGCCTCAGTGTCGTTACTGCTTGACTCTATGTCCTAACTAACCTCGATGCTTGATGTGGACATCATGCATGCCGGGGCCCCTGTGGCATAGGGAGATGCCTCAGGGATAATGGGAGGATCTCCTAGGAATTACCCTAGGATGAACGACGGTTTGAATTGGCCAAGACCATATTCTTGATACCGTGAAAGACCATTTGTGGTTGTACCTACGTAGGGTAGAATTACATCCGTGTTGATTAGGGTATTCTTTTGACTGTGTGTCAGTTTGTCTACCGTAATGATTCAATCCTTGTGGGGGAACATCATGATGCAGAAGACGGAGGATGCTATGGCATACATGGAATACATGTAACTCCGCCCAAGGAGTATATTGTAATCCAAGTATGCATCCAAGACTTCGATGTCTATGTGGACCGTCCTTCCGGCTAAGAAAGCTGGTACATTTTGGAAGAGGCCAACAGGGGTCGAGGGACGACTATCATACGCTCTGAGTGTGATGATGGAAGGTTTGATTTCGGGGGATACTAACTTCTGCCACACATTCTTTGACATGATGCATATGGATGCACCCTCGTCAATGACACATCGGTGAATAGTGATATTCTGTACCGATACTGGTATCTGGAATGCAACCATGGAGGGAAGCCTAGGGGTGTCTTTGTCTAAGTCAAAAGCCATCATGCACGTATCGGCAAGGTCGACAGCACCTAATGCGGAAAGTAGGGCTTTCCGTTACTTTGGGCATGACTGTAGTACTTCCAATGTGGACATAACAACAGGTGACTGAGCTAAATCATCTACGATGCTATAATTACGGGCCACTTTGGAGTAGTTACTAGCTCACCTATTAGGCCCTTTTACCATTTTTGGCAATAGTTCCACATGAATCTTTGGAATGGTTAAAGGTGTAGTCGCCATGCTTGTACTAGCCCCTGACGTATTGGTGTCTGGTGGGGTGTTGTAGCTGTGATTCTGAGTTTGGAAAAATATTTCTTCCTCAGCCATGTAAATTTCATGGTTGCTTTTCCTGGAATCGTCTGGGTTTTTCTATTGAGTACTGACCGTCCCTTGATGGGGGAAGGGTTCTTGCATCACCACAGTTTTTTGGGAAGATCCTCCTTGTCCTCAGTTACTTTATAGCTTTTTAAGCTTAGGGAGTTCGAGACAGTGGTGATTATAGTGCCCGTACTCACCACATATTGAACAAGAATGGTTTGTTCGTAGACGAGGCCTTTTGCCTTGCCTTTGGGCACTTCTTGGCTCCTGGTTCTGATTTCGGTTGGAGTTTCCTCTAGCCTGGGATTGCGGTGGGCACTGTTGGTTGCTGCCCCTTGTCGAGGGTTTCCTTTGGGCTTGTTTTTTTTCCTTTTCTTAACCATGTTAGGAGGTTAGTTCTCCTGATCATACTGGTGTGGTTGACTTTGGGACGACTGCACAAAGTTCACCTGTGCATTTTTTGCATAGGTGGGTTGTGTGCATGGGAGTGAACGTAATGATGTCCTGTGTTTGCACCTCACTGTTGGGGGGGAGCTCTTCCGTTAGTATTTCTTCCTACATACTGGGTCCCCTCATCTGGAGGGTAAGGTCCTCCTTGGTGATACATTTGTGCCCTATTAGTCAAATTTTGCTACGGCATATGATGACTTTTAAATCTGGGTTGAGACATGTTCTGGGTAGAACCATGTGTGTAACTCGGATTTTGACTGTTGTTGCCTAGGTACCCTTGGGTCATTGACCCAATAAGTCCGTCTGCAAAGTTAGACATGCCTGGAAATTCTTTATAATATTGCAGGTGCGAGGCATTAGGCAGGATGTTGTAGATGTCTCATGACTACGTATAGATCAGTTCATGCTGTAGGGATTTACTAATTGCGTCCTCTTCAGATGTGGGGTTGTGCTGCACCACATCCTTTGAAATCTTCAACGTCATAGTTTTCAAAAATAAATCTAAAAGCATCGAGTCATCGAGTTTATCTTTGCATAAACTGTGATGCCGCCTGCATTCATGGAGATGCTCTGAGATATGGATGGAGGGGGATTGTCTGAAATGAGTCAGTAATTCCATTCCTGAATCATGGTGAATGGGCAACTGAAAGTATGTGAGGAATGTGGTAGCGAGGGAGGTAAAGGTTCCATGTGAAGAAAGAGGTTTCTCCATGTACCATTTCGTGGGCACTCCCATAAGAGTGTGTTGAAATAGCCTCAACTGAATAGTATCGTCAATGATGCTATTCGATGAGCACCACAGGTGAAAGGTCATTACATGATTACCTGGGTCTTCCACTTACTTGCCTTCAAACTTTGGTATGTCCGAAGGGAGCTTTGTGGGCATGAGAGGCCAATTGGGGTCGTGTGTGATGGGGTCATTGGTGGGCTTGGTTAAATCAGGTAGATTCAACACCGCTAAGAAGGGTGAATGGGAAGTTGACGCCATGGCAACATGTGAAAACATGAAGTTCTGGTTAGAACGAGGGTTATTCTATGACGTACCCTATTGTGAATTCACCTGGCTTCTCGTATGGGATGCGCTTCTCTGCCCCCCAGGGGATGAGGGGGGAGTGGTGTGCGGTGTGGTGTTGGGAGACCGACTAGGGTTCCCAACTAAGGTTGCTCCAAGAAAGGATGAACCAACAATTGTGGCAATGTTCCGTCTTTGATGCCTAAATGGCGAAAGACCTGGAACCCCTCTCGATAATCGGGGGAGGTCCAAAAGACACTTGGACAGACGAGGTTCCATTGGAACTACTTAGGTGTCGACGAGGTTAGGTTTTGGAAAATTTTTTAGGGGATCGAGTCTATGATCAGGAAATATTTATGGCCACATACATAAAACAATGTGAAAATGAAATTAATTTTCCCTTTAAATTAATCTATATGATCAATCAAGCAAAAAATGGTTTTGTTTGTTTGCACATGATACTCAAAATCCTAGAAGACCTATTACTTCCTCACACACTTGAAAGTAATTGGGCCTTGAGAATATTTCTTGTGAGTGCTGGCATAATGTCCCGTAAGAGCTGGCGACGCCCCCAGTCAGTCGAAGAGAATCCACCAAGGTAAGGGTAGAGGGTTTGGTGCTTGCTTGCACCATTGCCTATAGGGTAAAGGATGCCCTAGTTTTTCGCCACTAAGAACCCCCATCCCATGTGAGTGTTTATGTCTTGGTCTTCTTGGTAGTCAGCTAACAGTACTGAGTATTAGTCGGGTCAGGTAGCCCCAACTGATACCATACACACTGTGCCTAAGCCTAACCCCCTCTGAATCGAGTCTTTGTTGCACTATGGTTTTCTTTTCCGTGGACTGATAGGTGGATTTTAAAGCTCCCTAAATAAACAACTTCTATGTTTCAATGTGAATTTTGATCAAGGAAGCTTATTGGATGTCTACCCCTTTGATCCTAACTTAATCTATAAATTCTTTTGTGGCCCCTATGGGGATAATTTAGTGAGTTGGTTTAAGTTATTTTTAGGTGGCTTCTTTTCTTAGTGGGTGTGCGTGTGTGACCGTATGGTGAAAAATCTCATAATTTCAACATATGTATATTGGTGATCCTTTACAAAACTCCCCTAGTTAAACTATGTGACATTGTTCCTTGCTCAAATGGAAAACATTTGCGGATGAGGGGCCGCTTCCAAATATTCCTAGTTAATCTATGTGAGTAACTAAAGGGAGATGGAAAATCACAAATGTAGATCATTCATATTCTTTTCTAGGGTCACCAAATGATGCAAAGACACTAGAGATTACTTCCTCTAATTGACGATTCAATCCTAGTCCTGTAATTTCCTAAATGCAAAAATTGAATTTAAGCTAAACAATTTCTACACTAGCGTATGCATGTGTGGTCTTGTGCCACTTACCTGGACTAGTTAAACTAAGTGTGCATACCAGAATCTTAGAAAACATAAATTGTTCGAAAAGAAATGATTAATTGACCCCCTACTTAAACTATGTGAACACTTTTTGCAAAAACCAACTTAAATGAAAACTAACTAAATGCCTACAAAAAGTAGAAAAAATCGAGTTCTCAAAAGCTGTGGGGTATCAACATAGGTGCTGGCAGATACATTAGGGGCTGCCCAGCACACTTACAAGTAGAAAAATGCAGAATATGGGGAGAAAATAATCTTACTCTACAATTTTCACACAAAAATCCTTGACAGGTGTGCCTTCCTGCACACAGGCCAGTCCTGAATGCACGCAATGCTCCTTTGTGAGGAAAAACTGCGCACAAAAATACTGCAAGGTAAAAGATTAGGAGTTGCCTTCTTTAGTCTGTCACTTCAATGAGTCTAGGAACTGCAACATGGGTCAAAGGACTGTCAGCTCCACTCCAGCATAGACAAAGGGTCTCCTTCAAAGATGGCACAACCACATAAACTTGGAACATGTCAGTGGATTCGCCAATCCTATTGTGGTGGATTTGTCACACTGGTGTATGAAATCACACCAGATTAAAGAGTTTGGTCTACTCTTTAAACTAGTGGTAATAGGCAGAAAGTGGGGGAGCTCAAACGCATAAAACTTAATGGATATAGTATGCTAAAGTATGCTCTGGTTAAAATAAAACTAAAACACAAATATACAGATGCTATATACAGAGTCAAAATGATAATAATGCAAACGATGGCTCGATGGCCTCTTCTTATTAAACGTTTGAAAAAGAGAATAAATTTTACCCACTTGCCAAAGGGCCCCTAGGCAATGGCTCTAGGTCCCAATGCAAGGATTTTTCCTTCCAAGCTCTGCCTCTGATGCAGTCTCCCTCTCTCTCTCTTCTGTGGCAGACTAAGATGTTAGGTGGCTAACTATCAAGTCCTCTTTATTTCCAACTCCGGGTCACACACAATGTTGGTGTTTCTTGGGAAAATTTGGCTAGCATAACAATGTGATCACCATTTCTTCATATCTTGGTCACTTTATATAGGTGAGTTTCAAATCCTCCTTCCTTCCCTTGGTACATGATGGATGGTGACCCAAGTGAGAGGTGTGATTCCATTGTGTGCTCAAATATTCTTTTGTGTGCTCACATAGTGTCTCGGGAGGCGCTGGTGGCAGTCCTTAGGTGGCTTTCACATAAGGAGTAATTTTCCTTTGTTTGGTGTGGTCCCGGAAAGCGACTTTTTTCTATCTCTAGGAATGCACACTTATCAGGAAAAAAGGCGCGCAGAAGGCGTTCTTCTCGAAGGATAAAGCGCACAATTCAACATTTATGACTGGTTCAAATCTAATTTTCTCAAAACCTTAGAGATGTATTCCATAATGTGTTCCTGTCCTATAAATCCTTAGGCTTGACATTAATTGATGTCGTCTTCTGCTGTATGATTTTCCAGTGTTAACAGGGGGAATTGAGGAATTTCATCTAGAAACACATCTTTGACTTCTCTAATTACTCGTAAATTTTCTATAGTTTCTTTTCATTTTGTTGCCCTAATTATTCCACTTGTACAACATGCACTTGATAGCCTTTCCTTTTTGTTCTCTTTAACTATAGTGTTGAAATCTGTCTGCTTGATATTGGTCTGGGTTTTCCTTTTACTATCACTAGTTTTCCATCACCATCTATACAGTGTATTGTTTTATCTAAGCAATTAACTATTGATTTATATTTTTCTAACCAGTCTATTCCCACTAATACATCCTAGGAAACTAGAGGTAAAATACTTAAATTCAATTCAGTTTCATACCCATTTAAATTTAGCGCAATCTTTAGTAATTTACGTGTCACGTTTTTTTTGTTCCAGTAGCTAACTGAACTAACCATGCTTGCTAAAAAAAATTTGATATTAATTTTCACTTTTCCACCATTTGAGGACATATATAACTTAAATTTTATCCTTGATCTATCAAAATAGAAACAGGTTGTTCAACAGTCATACCTTCAATTTCTGCCATGGTTGATTGGTGTTCAACTTAGCGATCCTCTAGTGTAGCACTCATTCTGGGAATGTTTCTTGCAATATCATTTACTGTAGTTTCCTCTCTCAACATTTGAATATTTTGAACTATTCGATAAGGATAGTCTCATAACAACTAAGGTTCTCCACAACCCCGACATTTTAATGGTTCCTTCATATTTATAGTTCCTTCTTTCCTGTTGTTTTCATCCATCTATTTAGATTCAGTTTTTGATTGGGCTGGTTGACTTTCTCCAGTTTTGTTAAAATTATTCCTTTGATGATTTATCGAAAAGTTTTTCAAGTATGATGGTTTTACTCTTTTTCCACTAGAGTCACCTTTCCCTTTTTATTTGTTCTGACAATTTTTCAGCTGATCATTTCTGCCTTTGAACTGCTTATAACACAATCATGCTTTGTGCAAGACTTCATCCATTATGTTGGAATGATGAAATTCTATTCTCTCCTTGTATACAGTAGGTAGGAAGTTTAAAAATAATTGTACCTTGGCTTTCTCTTCTCTATTATAAGGGACATAGTGAATCAGGTTAGGTACATAGTGAGTTGTCCTAATCTCAGCTTATGAAGATCTTTAGCTTTATCATCACAGTATCTCTCATTAAAATGTCTAGATTTAAATTTGGTTTGGAAATATTCCCAAGTAATAGTTTCCTGATCAAGTACATGTACCATTTTGGTTTCTTCCCACCACAAGGTAGGCTTACCTTGTAGTTGTTAAATAGTAAATCTGGCTTTCAGGTTACTTCCATATTTATAAACTTGAAATTATTTTACCATGTTTAGAAGCCAAGCTTCTGCATCTTCCTCCTTTTCATAATCATAAGTAGGAGGTTTAATTTTCGGAATTCTCCTTGTAATTCCTTTTTATTTCTGGAATGTTGTCCTGATGCTTCACCTTCCTCGGATCTTCCTGAGTTGGTTTCAGCTTCTACTCTCTTTTTTTCAAGGTCTTCATCCTCATGACTAGACCTTGAGGTTAATTCCTTGATCAACCTTTCTTTCTCTTCACTGGCTTGCAACAATATTTCATTGCTGGTTCTTAGCTGAATCATTACTTGTTGCAACTCTCATAACATAGCCAACAACTAAGAATTTTGATCTGGTGGATTTTCCTCACCACCAATCATGCATAATGAAAACTGTACTTTTCTGCAGTAAATCACTATACACAAAAATTAAATTAGTGCAAAAAATTTTCAATCTAAATAAATTTGCAGCAATAAAATTTTGGATTTTAAATTTTCTGTGTGAGGACACACATCTGCCCAGTATTTTAACATGAGCTCCAATTCCATTTGTAACAACTCCACTTACCACCAATTTTTTTTTTCTTTTTATAGCATAATTTACAAAATCTCTTCAAGCACATTATGGTACTTCATCAATATTTGACGCACTCTTTCATTAACGCACTCTTTTATTATATTTTCTATTATTATGACTTCCTTCACAACCTATGAATTCACCTACAATATATTTCGTCTATTTTGATTTTTTTAATTCATCAGTCATTTTCATTGATGCATGTATATTGACTAAAACTTGTCACCATCTTATTTTAATGCAAATTCTAGCATAATAGTATCCCTTATCTTATACCCTTAACATGATAATTCTATTATTGTTATCCATATATAATTATATGTTACCCTAATTTTTATCCACTTCACTCTTATTATGCATAGAGCTACCTTGGTTTATATTATCAATTGCCACTAGTTGATAATTATACCTTTGTATTTAAGCCAAGTTAAAGCTCAAACTTTTCAACAAACTTACTAATGCATTTATTATCCTAAATCACATGTGTGAAAATTTATTGTTATATTTGAACCTTCATTAAGTTGGAAGGTATTTTTCCTTATTACATATTTTAAAAAGAACGAATTTATGATTTGACATGTAATATATATATTTTATAACTTTTACTTTTACATACTACTACCAATTTACCATTTGTAACATGCGGGTTTTATGTTAATAGATCTGGTATTATATGAATTTTATATAGTTGTATATAACTCTTAATACATTGTAACGTATTAAACCATCCATTCTTAACTTAGGATGGAAATATGCATTTTACATTAACCATGAAATATATTATTCCAATACTATTCCACATAAATATGTGTATTTATCAAGTTTGGATTCAAAATCACTATCCGTAGCTTTACAAGACAGATGCTTTTAATTTCTTATCCTTTAGAGCTTTTTATCATTTATGAATTGTACTCTATTGAATAATGTGATCATATGGCTCTGGAGACTTTCCTCTTGTTTTCCGAAGTAACTCAACTAACTTAGATCCACACCATGTGGACGATTACGATGGGATCATATTTTTGTCTCCGATTAACTCGTAGACTAAACCCTATTTTTTTCCATTTTCATTTTGACATTGTGGCTATTCGGCTCTGGTTCTTTCTCAAACCCTCGTTTTAGAAATATTTCCATTCTGTTCATTTAGCCTTGCATAATCACGATGCAGGCAATCTATGGTTCACTAGTAAGCTTTCATTATCAAATTCCTTCACGTATGCTTCAGGTAATGTAGCATAGAGTACGATTTGGTTATTAACATTTTTGAAATTTTGTGTCCATTATATTGATTTTAGTTAACATTCAATTCATTTTCTTCGTAATTTCATTCTCTGCAACTTACACGTTTCTTTTTGTTTTGATTGCAGGCTTTCCATTTTTATCTGAGGTGGTTAAACTATCCTCCATTAACGTTTCAACCAACAGTGAGGTGAGAGTTTTCATCCTTTTCAAAACATTTGGTCACCTATTGCATTTCGTAATTCCTACGAATACAATACCTACAACATATTTAACTCCTTACTATCATTTTCTACTCATACAGGATTACGATTTATTTAATTACATTTTAATTAATTTACCTCTATAATTTTGTGTATTTTTAACAATACCTTATGTCTACGTTATTGACTTAGTATAGTCATGATTTAACTATTGCATAACAATATTTGTACTTCCATTTCAGATTCGTGGTGTTCATATATAGATTCTTCACGCATAGATTAACGTGATTGTTTACATTAACTCAGTGAAATTAAAATTGCTTCTGAGTTATTTGCATACAGTTAAATGGACATCGTTTTGTTATTTTAAAATTTGGTTTTTTCTCATTGAATATAAAAATTCATTATATAAAGTAGATTTTTCCCCATTTTAAATCTAAGGAGTCTGCATTGAGATTTCATTGGTTTGGAATTTCAATTTTTAGGAATTATTATATAATTCCTAATTTGTAACTGAACCAAGTTAATTCACATTAATCCTTATATCTCTTGGATGCTCGATTTATCTAAAAAATTTTGATTTTTGAGTTGACTTAGAAGTCCTCCTTTCCTCATGTGAACTTTCAAATTTCGTTTGTTTTTAGAAATCTTCATACATTTTCAGGTTCAGCTAGATTTCTTTCCTTTTCATTTATTTTAAATGAAATCAACGCTACTGTATTACAGATTTATAATTTGTATGAATTTCTCATCTTTACGTTTATATATCTAATTGCAAAGAATAGGATTTTATGATATTTATCAATTTAATAAAATCATATTTTGTACATGAACAATAAATTTTACACCATTCCTCAGAATTTGACGGGCACTCTGCTAACAAGATTTCAGGTAATCACTTTCCTTCTCGTCGTATTAATTTCTTCTTTCTCTTATGTTTCCTCTCATTATGTCACTTAATCATTTTCCTCATATTTATATGTAGTTTTACTATGACTGTCTATTAGAGAACAATAAGTTAATGTTTCCATATTTAATTACCAATGTCACTTATATATGTATTCTTTGATTTACTTGAATTTAAAGACAATTGTACACTTATTAATTCATATGTATAATTGTATGTGCAGGTACTCCATTTCCTTTCCTACGCACTCGTACAACTATTTATAATTCTGTATGTTTTTGGTCAATAAAATATGTCATTAATTGATAATAAACTTTGGTTTCATCTTTACAGGTTGGTCCATAATTCTTTCAGGAATTCCTCCTCTTGTATTCTGAGCTAATTTCAAATGGATAATCTGGTTGTAACCATGGGGTTGAACCCGGTACTCTGTCTAAATTTTATGACAAAATTTAATTGACATTTATGTATATCAAAATGTCTAGACTTAATTTGTTCCAGTATAATACAGTATATTTTATTCTCAGAAAATTGATTTATGTTTACTTTCCTACATGTACTAGGTTTTGTTTTTACCTTTCCTACATTTATGAGATAATGCTATGATTTATATGTATTTCCAAAATCTTCTAGATACGTTACAGTAAAAAATATTAATTGGAATTCAAATTTCAATGTTTAACAAGAGAAAGGAATTTTCCTCTTTATGTATAAATTTCTGATTTATGTTATTATGGTAGAACTGATAAATACACTAAATTTAATTGCTTTCCCATGTATTTATCTGTGTTCTCTGTGTGTATAGTAATAAAACTTTACAATCTAACCTCATACTTAAACCTGTTATTGAGGTTTAGACATTCTGAGAGCTGGTTTATTACTTATAATTGTCTATGTAACCATACAGATCAACTATAATTTCTATAGTTGTTATCTGTTAAATACATCAAACTATCTAATTAAATTGATACAGAATTTAATCATGCATAAATTCAACTTTATTAACTGCTTCCATCTACTATAAGTCATTCATAATTCAATACAATTAAATAATTTCAAACTTTCTGCAACACTAAATTTCATAACACATAATTGAATTACTTGTGCATGCCAATTTTGATAAGACTAAATTCCACCTAACCTTGAACTTTATCTCCACAGCTCCCCTCGAGCAGAGACCAATCCCTCCCAGGTGTAGATAACCTCTTGTCTACCTAGGAATGACTTATTTAATATTTCTTTCCCTTCATCATGTTTCCATAATTGTGTCCAGTTAATAAGGATGTTGTTTCCCTATTTTCCTAGGCTTTCATTTTGTTTTTTCCACAAAAGTACTTTAAAACTAGATTAATCCTCTTTCTAGTTTTATTTCATCTCTTCCTAGTAACTTTCCACTTTAACGAGGTCTCTTTTTATATTTT